>CM017798.1:20800658-21223110 GCA_008086715.1 Sitobion miscanthi | reverse complement strand
AAAAATTAATAATATAAGGGAATCATTCGTGTTAGATCTAAAATTATTTATAGAGCACACAAATTATAATAAATAAAAAAATTTGTTACTTATTGACACGATTATCAAGGGTTGTGCCCGTTTCGATTTATATTTATTTTTAAGGTTCCTACCTATACCTATTTAAGTAAATTATGCATTTATTTTTTCATTGGACTAAAGCAGTATTTAATTATTAGTAGGTACCTATTAACGACATTACATTTAATTCAACCAATTTTCCATAACGGAACATAGTATAATAAAAAATACCAGACTGTCTTTGAATATGCCATCCCCATTCATTATATTAAACTATTATCCAAGTAGATATTATTTATTACCTAGTTATTTTAATACTTTTAATGAACATTATTTTTTTTTACATTAACTTAATATTTTATTGATTGAAGTTAATGGTATTTCTTATGTAAATTTAAATTTTTTCCATACCTATTTATTTTATTTAAAAACTGTAGTATACTTAACTTAATCGGGTTAAGAAATATTATTAACTTTCACAGCATTGACAAATATTAGTCGATGTTCTAAAATTCAGGAGATTTTGTGTTGATCTTTTGTATCATAGTTAATTTCACTTAGATAAAAACCTCAGTCAGGAATAATATTGGGAAAATTGTGTTTCGAGTGAAGATAAATTGAGTAGGTAGGTTTAAATCTTTTTTTAAAATATTTATTCTAAAATCAGATGGGTAGTTTTTAAAAAACGATTTTAGTTATAGTTCAAAGATTAATGATAGCTCATCTATTAAACGTATACAATAAATGTAATTATGTAGGTACTACTAATAATTCTAAAGTTTAATATTAAGTAAGTATATATTATAAGTTATATTTTAATTTAGAAGGTATAATTTGAAATAAAATAACACGTATGAAACTATGAACACAATAGCGTAGTAAAATATGAGTGAAAAAATGAAATCACCAAAGTCAAAAAGTTATTGATAAGTGAAAGTATTTAATAATTTAAATAATTCTAGGAGTTAACAATATTAAATGTCTGCAGTTCACAAAAAATGTTATAAAAAAATATAATTTAAATTTAACTCTTTAACTTAACTAGTTATGTCTGGGTTTCGCTGATTTAATTACTAACTTAACTTACCTAATTGTTTTTTTTATTGAACATGAGATCAACGAATTTCATTTTCATTTCAAGAAGTTAAGGTAAATTATTTTGTTTTCAATTTTATATTAATTTGTTACATTTCAATCGAATGTTTGGTGTAAATTGTTTAGTTAAAATTAACTTATTGAAAATATAATTAATCTCTATTAACAATCGGTTTTAAAAATGGACTAGAATTATTATTTTTGAAGAGTGACATAAGTCGAAAATTGTATACATACATCTAAGAGTGGTATACCTAATGGCCAATACTAGTCGATTTTGATAGTGTATACTTTATTAGAAATCGAAATTTATATAATAATATAATAACAGTTTATAAATATTAAATTACTATACTTACTGATTGCTAAAGGTGAAATTATATTTGTACCTACTGAATTCGCTAACATACGTTTGAATATGTTCATTTTCAGGAAATCAAAATGTTTAAAATGACCTATTGAAATTTATAGATGGTCAAAATTGTATAAGACACATAATATTATTCTTAATATTTTATTATATAATACTATAATAGTACCTATTTTCAATTGTAATGTCTTTAATATCTAGTATTCAATAATATTATGTTTAAAAATTGGATATTAGAAAATATTATAATTGTCAAATTGCAAACAAAAGGTAATACAATTCAACGTTCATTATTTTTAGGTATTAATGTATTATTACTTATTACCTAGTTATTAGCTATTAGATACAAACAATATTGTTATTTTTTTTTGTGATGAAAAATATCAACGAAATACTAAAAAGAAGGTACAAACCCTACATACATCTATAGTTTTATGTTGGTAAAAATAAAGTAGGATAGTGTCGTTTTGTACAAAAAAAATTAACTCAATAAAAAGATTAAAAAATATAAGAGTTAAACAATTAAATTAACTTTTAACTTTTTCTTATCAACGCTCATAATTAATTAACACCAATTAACTTAACCGAGTTAAGAAAAAAACATTAACTTGCCCAACATTGAGTGTTCGTGATCATTTTATCGTAATGTATTCGAAACATTTTTTTTTCGATTAAATTGTCTATATGACTGAACTTTTGTCATCTATGTTGACACTTAGTTGTGTTAAAAAACTTTGATTTTTTTTATGATTAATAGCTTCATTTTTGAGCGTTTAATCTTCAACAACTTTACAATATATTCTGGACATAAAATAAGTAGCTATAATCAGTCATGTACATAGACAGTCTGATGGCATTACATATTTTCTAAAGTCACTGTATCATCAATTGTGCCTATATATAATTGATACTTTTTTTATATTAAATACTGAACTCTTGGAAATATTTTTAGCAAAATCGATGTTTATAGTTTCTAAATAATACTAATATCAAAATGATTCCCAAATAACTGAATTATTTTCTTGACCTTTCTAAAACGAGTATAAAAGTATAAAACATAGGTAATATTATATACAAAATACTCGTTGAAGAAATAAGTCATATTTTTGTTATTTGACAATTTACTTGAATCAAAACTTAATTTTTACATGTTGAATTTTGCGATGAATGAAGTTATTTTATACAATAAATTAAAAATGTCATAATGAAAAACTGAGTATATTATTTGTATAAACATAAATGTAATGAATTATGACTTATTAAAATATATTTTCAATTCGCATAGATACCTATATGAATGAGTACATATTTTATTTTCATTCAACTCATTACAATTAATACAATAATTATATAAATTAAATATTTATAAATATACCATATTATCAAGAAGTGATGATCTTCAATTCAATAATATTAATTCTTTTATTTTTTTTAACTATATAGGTATGTTACACAAGATATTTAGAACAATATTTCTTCTCTTTCGAGGCATTAATTAAATTTTTTAAATTAGTAGATAAGTAGGTATATTTAAGTACTTAAATATATATTTTAGGTACACATTACACATAGATAGATAGATGGATAGGTATTTTACGTCTCAAACGAGAAAAAGGTACAACATAGTTTTGTGATATTAGATTTAATTTAATTTGACGTTCATGATTCGTGAACTACTGTTTAATAGTATAATCTTTAAAAAATTAACGGTGGAAACAATTTCAATGAACTTTTTATATCGTATATTAGTTGATGTAAAATGGTTAGTTTTTATATTATTGTATCGTATGTGGGTTACTTACCTTTTACTGGATTCGCAAAACTTAAAGTCAACACGGTTAAAATTAAAATGCATAGTACAAATAAAAAGTTAAAACGGAACATATTTGTCGACGACATAACCGCCGTGATCGACAACAGTGATCAAAAACTGGAGCGTAAAAATATTAATTTTTTTTTTTAAACGAACAAATTAGGCGGACAAAATATTTTTACAAGAGTCCTGTGCGGTATGTACGTGCATGAAACGATTGACAGACTGCAGACACAACACATTTATCATATAGCAGGTACGTTGGGCGTGTGGGCACCTGCGTGCAATAATTTTCTCCGAAGTTCGCTCATTCAGATATGAGCATTACATCAAGAAGGAAATATGACAAGTCGTGGTATAGACGTGTGTTTTTTACCGAAATGTAATCTATAAAAATATAAAATAACCAATATCCAACGTAAGAAAAATAATTGCTATAAGTCACGTAAAGTAAAAATTTTCGGTCTTCGTATCTCAGATGACGTATTTTTAACTGTTTGATATTAAAAGACAATATGTCAATGGTTATAACTTATAAATCTATTAATATTTTTAATTTTAAGACGACAGCGATGCTATCGCTATAGGACAAATTATACATTTTTATTAATTGACAATTTTCAATACTAATAGTTTCAATATTAAACGTGCTCATTTTTTAGATATACAATTCAATGATTTGTGGGTATTTATGTTATTTTATCGCAAATCTAAAATATTTTATTATCATTAAGTCATCAACACTAATCATGTAACATTTTTTCGGTTTATACATTTCATATGGAAATATTCATTTCACACGGACTAAAGTGTATTGTTTTCTGTCTTATGTCATCCATTCAAATAAATAAAATAAAAAATAAAATTTGATTTCGATTAGATATTTCTGTTTGCAGTACTCTGTAGGCAGCCTGCACTGTCTCGAATAATGCAATTTATAGCAAAACAATTCAATGTTTTAGCATATAAATTATATATAATTTCATCGAACGTGATGCTGGTTTGTGTAAACATTATATTTTATGTTTTTTATGAACTTTTTTATTTAGTCGATGGTAAACTTTAATAATAACAATACAAATATTTCAAATATTTTAAAATTACCTTTTAGTTGAAAAATTACTATGCTTATGAAGGATATTTCACTTAATATTTTTAGATTATAATAAAATATTGGGTTTACAACGATATGGATTTTTTTTGGTAAGTTATGTATGTGACCAATTTTTGTTGGACGGAGTGCTCTGAAAGTTTCACGTAGGTAACAACTTTTTAAATTGAAAATTTCATTTATCGCTGGTACTTTGAACGTTTTTTGATATTCAAAGTAGTTTCCCTGAAAATAATAAATAAAAGTACCGAAAAATTTAGATAAAAAAAATGATTAATGTGTTTCTGTGTTTAGTGATAGTTTGATTTTAATAATTTAAAAATAATAACAATGTAGACTTGAAACAAAAGTCGCGGATAGTTTATTTAAGAATAAGACCAACATTGTATAATTTTTCAACAACATTATAAAATAGATTTTGGTAGACTTGTAGTTTTTTTTTCAATTTTTCTTCTCTGAAACTTGACATTTCAATAGAAGATCAAACATAATTATAATATTACGGGAAATCAAATATGATGTTTATTGGTGCCTGTAAGACTTTTGTTGAATCGATAAGTTAAAGCTAAGTTTGAGACATAATATTGTGCATATAATAATTTTCTAGAATGTATCTTGAATGTGTTTTATATTAATACATTAACTTATTTCGTTCGCTCTAAATTCTCGATTTACAAAATAATATTATAAATTAGTAATTAGTTGTTACTTATGCAATAGTTGTATAAACGATATTTCTTTAGTTCAAAATTAATATATGTAGGTTAGTACCATATTACAGTTGTTTGATCATACGCCATGAGAAAAATAAATATTTTCCTAAAAGGTAAAGAGTATTTTATTTAAATAATAATAATGATTTTTAGTAAATCGACTTGATGAAAATGTAATACTATTCTTAACGTTAATATAAATATTTATGTTTGAGTAACTTTCCGGAAAGTATATATAAAATATACTGTCATTAAAACTAAGCAAATGAGGACACTTTTTGATTGGAATCAGTTATTAAAAGTCAAAACTTGTCGATATACGCATTCTTCAATTTATGATTGTTCTCAGAGAATAAAAGCGGACATTTTACGTAAATAATTTATAATTAAATTTTATTAATGTAAAATAAATCTCAATATTGCATACGAAGAAATTCAAAGTAAACAAAGTAATTCATGTGAAATGTTGTTTTAGCTCAGTGGATATAACAGATAGGCACATAATGGTATTTTTTTGTTTCAAGTTCGTTCATATTTAATACGTTTAAGAAAAATGTTGATTGTTTTTAAGTAATTCAGAGTTGTTTTTATAAGTTATAACGTCAATAGAAAACTTTAGTTATTGATTTATATTACATAATATAGATACCTGGGAAATCAAATTATTTGTTCAATGTAGCTATTTTATAATGTATTTTATGGTGTGTGTGTGTGTCTAACTATCACCATAATATGTAAATCCGCGAATGAAATATTATAAGTAGAATTATAAGTATAATGTTCTACTATATTTATGTTGTTATTTCGCTCATTCCGTCGTAATGTTTCGACTGAAAACTTTGACTTGAAGTGTTCTTGGAATTATTGTACATTTGAACTGCTTATATATTATAAAAAGTCAACTAAGAAATCGAATTATTTATTCGGTATTTTATAAAATAGGTTTGTATATATTACTACCTGTGCCACGTGCACCTAATGACCATATTATGCTATGTAAATCCACGAATGAAAATATGTCCTAAGTATATAATTCTCTACTATATTAATATTATACCCATTTACTTACTTATGTGTGTGTTGTCATTTCGCTAATTTCGTTATAACGTTTGAACCGAAAACTTTGACTTGTTGTGTGCTCGGAATCATTACCCTATATCGGCCATTTACGTGTGGTGTGTACGTATTATTATCTACGATGGATTACAGCGATTCCGTATCGTTTTTAGTGCCGAGTTGCAACTAATCTATCCGCACAGGGGTGCATAATATATAATACGAGTATATTATTATTATTTAGTGTGAAATGAACATATTACTGCTGCAGTGGCTATAACGGACTAACAATATAATAGCCGTGTGACCAGTGACCACGTTAACGTGCATTAGATGTATCATTTGCATCACATTGGGTAAATGATATTATGGTACAACAGTGCCGTAGAGAGACGTGTCCGAGTAATTGATTTGCTGTCAACTCTAATCCCGCGATAACAAAAACGACATCACACAGAAATACCACTGTTATGCGATTATACGATGATATAATATATTATTACAGCCGTTTTAATGTGATAATAGTAATTATAATATATTGTTATCAAGAGATAATTTTTATTTTCAGTTACGTTATTATAATATTGTAAATTATAATATTATTGTAAGTGTATCATAACAAATCGTATGACTTTAATATTATAATTTTATAGTCTTTATATAGTCATTATCGAGGAATATTTTAAGACATCGTTGCAGTGGATGTTATTTCGTGAAATGAAACGTGTATCTATTTAATGAAATCTAAATGTTTTATAGTACATTATACAATATCGTTCATGTTATAACTTTACAAAACAGAGTGGTTAAGCTTTATGCTTATTTTTTTCTAGAAAAACACTTCAAGAGTTAAAAATAACAAGGTTTTAGTACAACCAAAGTTTTATTTAGAATATACTTCTATAATTTTAAAGATCATTCTTTATAATATCGTGCAATTACGTGGATTCCTTTTAGTTTAGATTCAAACGAAGCGTTCAATGTATTGGTTTTACGATGATGTCTTTTTATATTTTTTTTTTCGTGTCTGTCATCACATTCTTAAGTATTAAAAATGCATCGAATTTCCACATTCAAGATAGTTTCTAATATTACATTGACTAATGTTGCATAATATTGGCACAAAGTAAACAATTTTCAAAATAATTGGAAAAACTTAAAAAAAAAAATAGTAAAAACAGAAATATTTATACAACAGATTGCTACACAATTGATTTTGTATTTTTATTGTAATTATAATTACTCTAGAAACTCTACATGTTCACAAAAAAATTTTCTATACTTGATATTATTTTAGAACATTTTTGTCTCTTTTTATGCTAATTATATTTTATATTTTCGACTATTTCTGTTTTTTTTTTTTAAATTTACCTTGATAAAACTTTTGTTTATAAGTAAAAAACATAAAAATTTAATACAAGGTTCCTTGTAACTCATAAATTGTTTTCACAGTATTTTAAAAATATATCTTATACATATTTACACTTTGTTTCATAAGCGTTTGTATTTTACATCATTCTACCGTATTATTATTATTATTTTTAAAATAATTAACTAAAAATGTAAAAATGTCACAAGCAAACGTATGATTGTTCAGTAAAGATCATCTGCTCAGAATCGTGCCTTAAAATAATATAACCACCGCCAAGCAAACAAAATACAAAACTTATGAATTAAGATAGAGAAAAGGATTTTTTTTCGATTTTGATTTTTTTATATGATTATTCATTCTAATATGAAATCATGTTTCTTGTAATCTTTAGCGTACTACATACCTTTTTAACTGATAACATAACAAACATTTTATTCGGATCACATTGTAGTCATAACGAATATACCTAGCTTATCTACAATATTGTTCGATAAGAAATGGATTTATTTTTTATATAATTTTCAAATTTATTTGATATTTTTATCATGACTGCCGATATCCATACTTATTACCTAACATTTTTATTTTCGTATATCCGTGCGTCTTGAAAACAACTCGACATTCCGTTTAAAATCTATTGGCCGGAAGACATTCAAAGTCACTTTTGGTCCCAAAAATATCCTAAACGGATTATAAAAGTAAAACGACCTATAACAAATGACAAACATAGTTGACCGTACCAGTACCGTAATAAAAGAGGAAAAGTTTTTAACAACTTTAGTCTATTATAGACCATTCCCGATGCTATATAAACTATGGTGATTCGGATTTTTAAACATATAAATTCAGGAATCGGACTAAACATTCATTGACTCCAATGCACCAAGTTAGGTCGCAATAATAATAGATTTTCAAGAAAAAGAACAAAACATCTCGGTACTTGTGGTTGCATGCACATATACTATGTGACCCACATATACGATATACGCAAAATTTTCCACACAAATAAAAAAAATAAACTGAACGCGAACATGTTCAACACAACTAATACAAAATATGTATTTAAAATATAAATATATAACTAATTCTAGGTATTTTTGTATTTAAAAAATGAGTAGAAGTTCGTTTTTTTCCATAAATTATTATTCAAAACAATAATATAATAAAATTCCCTAATTTGTACTAGTTGTACCTGCGTACCATAATATGTATATCATATAAAGTGCTTTATTTCAAAAATAAAATTCAACACATCTAATTTTATGTTATAATGGCCTATGATTAAATAACACGGTGCATACAAAAATTAACTTTGTATAATTTGGCCGAAGATTCCAGATAAATAAATATCTAAAAACACTGAGCAACACATTTTTAAAATTGAAATCTATTATACTAATATAATTTAGTTTTAAACTTAAAGAATGTATTGATTTTACTATGGAAACTTTGCTTTATTATTTTGTTGTAATTTTCAATGAGTACACAGTAAGTTTATATTAGTTTAACATAAAAAAAAAATGAAATTTATCGAATTTTCTTATGTTATGTATAAAAATAAATAACAGCACAGGCATGTGTACAAGGAGCTATTATGTTTTGACTAAATTAGACCATTTTTTTGTGCAAATTGAGTTCAACTCATAATTGTTTTAATAACATAAAGCAGTCGCTCCCGCGGCCGCACACTCGACTATACAATCCACCAGTGTAGCAGTATAATATAACAGCACTTTATTTTATTTTCGCGAGTTCAAAGAAAAATAAACCCCAAAACTTAATAATCTTTGATTAACGTACAATTATAATATATTCGTCGTTTATATTGTATAGCGAAACAAATAAAAAAATAATTAGTTTTTCCTTATTCAATTTATTTATTAAGTAAGTATATAAGTTACGTGCGCGTGCTTTGTATTGCTTTAAGTTTCTAATTTATTATGAACCGACTAAAATCTTAATTTGATTAACCACTATGCAAGTGTTGGCTCAAAAACTATTAACGAACTAATATATTATTATTACAATGAAATATAATATGTGTGTGTGTGTGGGTGCGAGTACGCATTATGATATTATACCTATAACCATCACATTATCTTGGTACTGAATTTTCCATTATCTTGGTTTATTATATATTTTATATAGTTTAAGGCCATGCAGTAACAGAAAACTTAACAGCAACTTTTTACGTGTGTATATCACATTTAACATTTGACCGTTTTGTCTCATCGAACACCAGCTATTATAGTACAGTATAATGCACACAATGGCTTATAAACTGTAATAACGAACTGTAAACTGAGGTAGATTAATGTGCATATTATAATATTAATAGATTGTATTTCGTCATAATATCGGTAGAAAAGTTGCTGGCTGTAATATTATGTAAGAATATCATAATGTATTACGTAATGATAAATATGTAAGGGTGATTCACCAAGCATGCTCACCCCATTTTATAATTTAATAATGATTGTTTTCAAATTCTCAAGACTTTTGTACTACATAAGGACTAAAGAGTGACCCGTGACGATGCAAACTTCTTTATTTTAAATTAAAACTTGTTTTTTAAACTATTAATTATTTGGTGAATTATTTTTTAGGACATTCTTGAGTACAAAAATTCAAATTTCGAATGAGTAGTTTTTCAGTTATCAAACTGTTTAAGCTAAGGATAATAGTCTTTAAAAATGGTTTTACAAAAGTATTAAACTATGAAATAGATTTAATATTGGATCTAGAATTTATTATTCGTTCTAACAAGTTATAAATTTTGTTAAATTGATTTGAATTACGAAGGTTTAGCCCCCATAGCCCCCAAATCCTCCAATTACAATATCACGGTGTTATTATTCTTATTACACAGAGTTAAATAATTGAAAAACTACTCGTTCAAATTATGATAGGTACTGGATACGTACATATCTTCAAAAAAATTATCTGCTGAATAATTGTACAGTTTATGTATACATTGTTTTATGCAGAAGATATAAAAATTAATTAGGCACTATACAAAATATCTATTTTTTTATAATTTTTTTATCTCAGTTATTTTTATTTTTATTCTTCTATTTTAATAAAAATTAATAAACAGAAAATTTGTAGAATAATTTTATCAATCAAGTACTATGCAATTTAATTTGTCAACAATGTACACAAATTAAAATTACTTATGGGTATTATTTTAGTTTTTTCGTCACTATTTAGTATTACATTTTTCAAATATTTAATAAATGGCGACAAAGTAAGAATTCTTCGGTGCAATATTGAAAATATTCATTTTGTGTATGGTAAATCACTAAGGCTCTTCGGTTACAATCGTTATTATTTTTACAATGCACATTTTGGTTTGGATATTCTACAAGTAAAATAATCGGTTTGTGGTACCTGAAATAAGAAACATAATAAATTATAGATTGAATGCCTTCAACGTGGCTTGCGAATCGCATCTATAGTATAGACCCTAGTCGTGTTGTAGACATTTTTGGATCGTTATAATTTCATTTTCACGTGAAATTTGTATTTACGTAAGAAAACTTAATATATAAACGCATGTGCAGTAACTCCATCGTTGGCGAGTCGCGGTCGACGCCACTGAGCCTCTCCTCTACGCCAAGCAGCAGCATGTGCGCACGCGGGGAAGAGGGATGAAAGAGACTGCAGCGGCGCCGACAGTTTCATGCAAATGCCACTCATTCCACGTTTTCTTTTAAATGTGGTGGACAACGCCCCGTAAGAAGCGTCGATTCAAAAAAAAAAAAAAAGACAGAAGTTAGATCCACAGGACACTTCGTATATTGTACAAAAGTCCCGAGAATCTTCAACTATAAATAAAAAAATATATTTTTCCATCACTACGGATGATAATTAATTATTACGAAGTGTTTTAAGTGTACAAATGTTAACGGAGTAACGCGTACCGCCAGTAATAAAACATCATGCTATGTAAACATTATTATTTCAAAAACCAATATCGGATGTGGTGCAGCGATGTAATATATTATTATACTCGAATAATATTATTCTTATCGTTATGGGCTATAGACCACCTATAGACGTGAACCGCCGTCGAACAGGTGTATATTATTATATATACTGTACATTTATTTATATTATACGACCCCGTGACATGTGTTTTTAGTCTTAGGTTTCGAAGTCGTTGTGTAATCCGAGAATATAATAATATCTTGAAGTCACCGGTCTGTATAAGACGTGATGTGTTAATGTTTTAGATATAGGTGTAGGTAGGTAGGTAGGTAGGTACGAAATACCCGAGCGGTATACACCTTTGTCGAAGACGTGTCGATTAATAATAATAATATGACTAGTTTTTCAATCGGTGATGTCGGGTGCACATCCACAATATTTTTTTCCTTTCGTACACACTCATTTAGATTGTTTTGACGGCTATTCGGAATCCGTCCGCCGTCTATACAATGTACACTGTATTATATTTTTTAATATTATGATATACACAACAACAACAATAATAATAATAATATTTAATCCCCACTCGGCGAAACGTTAGGGTGTACTAACCGTGTCACGACCACTCGTATATCGGTGCGCACATGCGTAGGCATTATATTATATTGATGTTGATATTCCATCCGTGGCAATATTATAGGTATAACCCCTACCTGGGACTATTTATTATTATTACTATTATTTTTTTTTTCAACCGAGTTCGCGCCACTCGTTATATTATTATGGGCCGTGTACGCCGGAGATGTATCACACAATGCGGCCATAGAGATGTCGGAGAATTGGAAATTGAAACATTTTAAATAGCGTTTTTTTCTTTCTTCTATACACTATACGACTTTTTATTTCTTTTTATAAAATATGTATGAAGTCAGTCCGACGATATTATTATTATTATTATTATTTATTATGATTTAGTGGTGTGTTTCTTGTCAGCCGTCTCACAAATGTTCCATCGAACAGTATTCACTTTGTGTGCCTATATTTGTTTACGATTCACATCAATTACCATATGAATCGGTCGAGTGTTTGATATGAAAAAAAGAAATTTCAACAAAGTATAACCATACATCATTATAAAGAATGAAAATTACGTAAAACAATTTACACATATTATACAGTATAATAAAGCATGCTATACATATATGTCATATTATATAAAAACTGTGTATAATCTTTTATTAACCGACTTATTATGAAAACTTTGCTTGGAAAAAAAAATATCTGATGCACAGGGTAGTTAGGTTCTACCTAAGTTTTTTACTGCCTAAATTCCTAATTAAATTACATTCGAAAAACAATACTGCAAGTTAAATTCCATCTCTTTTAATTTTATGTTTTCATTATTTTATTGAAAATACAGACTGATTAATCTAAATTACGTCTATGCTAAGCATTCAATCTTTTTGTAGAAAAATTTTAAAAATTATCTAAAAGTAAAACGAAAAAAAAATATTATATGTAAAACACATAGTTTATACTTTATAATGAAAGCAGTATTGTGTTTAATTATTATCTCCGATTAAGAAGTGATTATTAATTATTATGAGATCAATAGCTTATCAATATTTAGTTCGATGTGTTCTTTATGATATAAGATATAATTATAAAAACGGTACTTTATATTTTTTAATTACCAATCGTAAAATATTAATATTACGTTTCTAATTAACTTATGACTACTAATTAGGTATTTACAAATACTAATAAATGTCGATAAATTATATGCTTTTACCTTAATCATATCAGGACGTATTTTAAATCCGATACACAACAAATATGAAATGCGTCATTTTCCCATACACCAGTGCTCAGTGTTCAAATATAAAATTATGATTTTGTAGCGTAATTATTTATGATTCGCTTTTAATATAATACATATTTTATAGTAATAAATAATAATCATAACTACATAACAATATATTGTACGTGGAAATAACTCATTCACTCGCAGACTTATTGGAAGTCGTTATAATATTATTATGCTTACTGCTTACATCCCCTCAAGGTATAAAACACGTATCTGTATTGTTTTTATGATTTGATGCTATTGTGGTTTTAAAACGAAGAGATGCATATCGGAATACTATTATATTATATTCGTATTGTATAATGGATGTGTAAATTCAAATACTCGTAAACGTTATTTTCCCCATTGCTTTTCCGACGAGAGATGGGTAGTCGAGATTGGAGAGGAATGACAAATGTGATAATCAATCAAATGGAAAAAAGCTAAGGGTATAGATATATGACGTTGTATAAATATAATAAATATACGAAAAAAAAAACACGCACAAATTACCCGGTAATCGTATGTATAATGTTAGGAACCTCGTCAGAAATGAAAACATTGACAAATTTCCAAATATGCAATGATATATATATACAATTTTTTATGTGTAATTTATTTATTTCAACATTTTCAATTTCGTGAACACATATTATTATAAATGTATGAAAATGTAGTTCAAGACTGTACGCATTTTGGACGAACATAAATTACGTTGTCGGTAAATTATTAAAAATAATATTCGTTTTACTAGGTAGAGTATAATAATAATATTATATTATATTAAACGTTCGATTTCCTAGAAAAGGCTTAAACACCGCGGTTATCAGATACATGTGAATTCTTGAAACAATACGAAAGAGTAATTTTTCGTTTGAAACGTTTACGTAAACATTTGTTTATGTAACAACAATAATAAATTATAATATTATCTACAGGGCCGTCACTTACAGTTTAAGTAATAATATTAATGAGAAAGTTTTCCGTTGCTGCCCAAGGTATTGGATGAAAATACAAGGGGTGCAGAAATTAAATTTAAATCATAAACATGTTATTATTGAATTAAAATGTAGTTTTATAGTTGTAATTTTGCGTTTAATTTTCCTTAGCTCTTTAATAATATTTTTACAATAGCAAATTTAAAGGCATATTTATACCTAATACATTAATTCACAGTATATTAACCATATTTTTAAAAATTTAATTAAATCTGTGACATATGATAAAAAACGGAATGTAGGTATGTACTTTCGTAATAAAAAACGGTAACGTTTTCAATAAAATGGAAAAAACAATGCACAATATTAAAATAAAAAATAATACTTTTTGTATGGTACAATATTTATTCTACAAATAGCGCACGACTCTATATTTTTCATACTATTATGTACCTCTATTAAGTAGGTACACAGACAAAAAAAAAAATGACTTAATAAGTACTTTCATAAAATATATGGTTTATAGTCTGTACACTGTGCTGTATAGTATAGGTAGGTAGGTACTCTATTATGACAAATGTATTATTTTTATACGATATAATATAAGCTATAACGATGACAAATCTTCGTGGTTCGTTTAACTGAAAACTGCGGTCACAATAATGACCTTTTTCTGTTGACCACGGGTGTAATTTTTATGTTTACCATCGTAATAACAATAAGGGTTTCATAAGTGTGATTTGGATTTGTCACTTTAATGTGTGGTTGTGGTCAAGTCACCCAAACGATGGCTCTATTTTATTATAATATCGTATCGCGGCACGACCGACGGCCATTATAATAATATCTATATATATTAATATATCCACCCAATGGCCAAAGTTGCCGCGGGTCAGTTAATGAAAAAAAAAACCAATATATAAAATACATGTGTAGGTATACTAATGTACTATACTATATTGTTACGATTGTCTGCAGTCGGACGAAAAAAACGTGTTAACTACAACATGCTATAAGTTTTGTGTTTTACGATTCCGATTCAAAAAAAAATATATATTATATACAAATATAATAACAGACATAGATCAACACCGTCGAGACTGAACTACGCGACTGTAATAATACTATTTACACGCGTATTATCACTCGTAAAATATGATTTACGACGGAAATTATAACTAACGCGTGCTGCAACGACGACGACGATGATGGTCGATGGTTCCGAAAAACGGCCTAAAGATTAATTATTATTACACACCGTAAGTCAGTCGTCCGTATACAAAGTCGTCTGTGTTAGGCACGCGTGTGACATAATAATATTTTATGTTTTTTTAACGAATCGCTGTTTAACGGAAAAAACTGTAAACTCCATAAAATTATATGACATATTCTCGTTTTGCGGTAACACATGGCCGACGTGCTGCTGTACTGCAGCATAGGGTTGAATGGATAATGGACGCCGTAATTACGATGAAAATAATAATATTTATACTGAAACTCCAGATAGTGTGTTACATAATAATATCATACCGGCCACCGGGTGATTCACCGAACACTCTTCAAATTCTGATTTTTCGTAATTTTGAACTATTATATAGAATTATAGACTATAAGTAGACCGTACTTATATTATATACTTGCATCAAAATTCTCCGAGTTCATTATATAGGTGTAGTTATATTATAATAATTAATACTGTAATATTACATATCTGTTTTATAGTTTTGTAAAACCATTTTCAAGGACTATCTATCAGCGTATAAATTTAATAACTCGGTTCAAATTTTGATTAGGATAGGTCACAGCGAGCACCTATACTTAATCAGCATTTTGAAAAACGTCATCTGAACATCTGGTTAATAATTTACAGGAAAAATGTGATTCTCATTTGAAAACAAAAGGAGTCGATAATTTGATATCATCTCCATATTATCAACGGTATGAAAAATCTAAGTTTTTGAAAATGTCTTCCTCAGGTGTACTTTGGAATTCCGAAAATAGAAATTTGAATAAATTCGTTATTAAATGAAAATATGGCGGGTAACACGCAATCACTCTGTATAAACGCCCCGCGGTACCTACTGCTAATATACAGTGAAACCTCTTAACACCGGACATTATCGATCACTCTGAAATTTCGTCCGCTATTCAGAGGTTCCAGTTTGTAGACAATTCTTTTCAAAAAAAAAAACCTTCGATACTGAGACGTGTCCGATAATGTACCGTAAATTGCACCTGCAAACTACGCGCAAGTGCCTCACACATAAATCAGTTATGGTTTCTGAACAATATGTCGTATGCACCTTTGGTCGGAAAAAAAATGTAATCGCGACGGATCCTGGTCAAGGTGAATCGCATCAGTCGTACACGATATCGCGTATTTTATCTGTACAAATTGTACTGGAGTTGTATTATATGGGTACTGCGCCAAACACGTTTCGATAATCTGAAGACAAAATATGCAAACGACATTACACTAATCATATTACAAACATATATAATATAATATGATGGGCTTTTTGGCTTTTCGTATAAAATATAATATGATGTGCATGTTGTCTAAATAGTATTATAATATATTGCATTATAGAGCCCAACAACGCGGTGTTGAAGGTACACGTCTTGTCTACTTATACCTACAGTTGTACTCACTGTCCCATTTTTCAAAAATCCGTTCGTAAACGGATAAACCTAAGTGTGTTAATGATTTATGATTGTCTTATTTGACGACAACTCATATTATAATATAAATATAATGTGATTTACAGTCGGAGTGTTTATATATATACGCACACAGGTTTGTACGATTGTAATCAATGAAATATTGATACACATTGTCATAATATATTATAATAAGTAAACCGTGAACGATAATCCATGCGTAATGTGTAAATATTTGAAAAAGAACTTAAATGAAATGGTACTGAATACTGAATACCTTCATAAATTTAAAATTGTATAATATAATATCTTATATTCTCATGTCTTGTTACAACGAGATTTGTATCTTTATTCGACTTCAAATATTTTCTATATGATGATATTACACATTGAATTTTCTTCAATTCAAATTGTATATATTATTATAATATTTAGTATAGTCCAATTAGCTATTGATACAATATTATCGTACATTTTTTTGTATGCATATTCTTAATACAGGTAAAAAATGGATAAAATCCGTTTTCTTAAATTATTAGCACTTGAAATACATTAATTGTAACATCGTGAAAGGAAATCAAAACAATTATGCAAATGCATTGCAATTAGAGTCCTATAATTGAGTCATAAGTAAGACTAACGAGTAAAAATAAATTGGATATTTCACTAAATATAGAAATAATTATAATATGAAAGTTACTTCCGATGATTTATAATAAACATTATGCTGCAGAGTGTACCTACGAAATAAAAATCAAGTATAGTAAATTAATAACGTACTTACTATTCACCAAATATAATTAAAAATTAAAAACCATTCGTACCGAAAAACAATTTAATACTTTTTGTTAATATATAAATATTATATTATAATTATGACTAACAAAATAAGTTATGTGTTTAAAAAATAGTCAATCTGCGGTTAAATTATAATAATATATTGTTTATGCTACATGGCCTCACTGTAAACTTGATTAATATATAATGTTGTACGTTTTTATTACATTGAATAAATTTAAAAAGTTTCAGTCCATTTAACTTTTAACGATAAGAATATATTTATTTTTTGTTACAAATAGCGTAACAATTTCATTAACAACTCTATAGTGTATAAACTATGGAAAATGTAATACGCCTAGGCAGTTAATTTTGTACCATTTATCATTTTTTTTATTTCTTATATGAAATTAAGTTTCACCAATAATTATAATAATACCATTATAGCACGTGTAATAAAATACGAATAAATTAAAAAATAAATAATATAGATATTAATCTATTAGAAATATTTCAAATATTTATACTTTTAAAATTGTAAAAATCAATAATTAATGTTTTCTGCTAAACCTTTTAGATTTCAATTCAATGAGCTTAGTTAAACAATATGAAATAAATAAATATTTAATGATGAATCGATAAGCTCAAAATAACTGTTTTATTCTCTGATGTACGAGTTTCTTTGAAATTCTATATTTGAAGTACTTGAAACCATATGAAAATAGATGTGATGGTCATAAAAGTGCTTTAATTTAGATAATTTATACGTTCAAGGATTTTCTCGTTCGATTTCGATTCTAAGTTTAAGAAGATTAAAAATTAAAATCATGCGTATAAGAAAATATTTAATAAATAATATTTCCGTTTAAAGTATTAATTATAATAATGCCGGTGAAAATAATGCATAATACAATTAAATCCATATGTTTTTACGTTTAAGTTATAGAAATTAAAAATTAAAATGTATACATTTTACAACAATCAATATTCAATATCTTATACCTAACCTATATTTATATTATTTTTTATATGAACATGTAATCATATGATGATTATAATAAAGGTAGATATGGAGGTAAAATATTATTTATTATTTATCATGGGCGAATACGTTTATGTTGTATATAATATTATATAGTCCATAAGACGTTTTTGTTAATAGGAGGTAGGTAACTGTTTTAGTCCCTAATCATGTAATTGTACTGTATCATATTTATTATGTCCTTAGGTACCTATTGTTGATTTTTTTGTGTAATAATGTTAAAAGACAATTTAAGTATATACGAATACCAAATTTTAGAACGTAAATAATTATAATTTAATAGTACCTACTCTCAAATCCGATATGGTAAATAGTACAGTTAAACTTATAACCCTTTATTATATATTAATGTAAATATTATTACTAGTGTAAATAAAGGTTCTTCGTCACTGTTATACCGATTGATTATTACTACGAAACAACAATATTGTTTAATTAAATTATTTAATTAATGATAATAATAATCGATTTATTACATTTACAATTTTATTTGCGGTAGGTACATGTATAATGTGTTTTAATCGAATTAATAGTTTCTACATGTATTATAATATTATTTACCTTTGTTGAATGTAATGGTTAGGGTTGAGGACTTCTTGTATTCGTATGTTTTTCATGCTGATATTATATGAAACATGCACATACGCTTGTTTTGTGAAATGATGAAATGAAAATATACAAAGTTTGAATGCATAATTGTGCATATTACTCTGTTCAATTTTACCAAAAAGGAATATTCACAAAATTTCAGCATTTTTAACAATCATTGATATCGTATAAGTGCATATTTTCACACATATATATTATATGCATATCGTTTCCCTTAGTATTTTCCATTATGATTTTAACTGCATATTTTAGAGCATTTATGGTAATTTTAATTACGTATCCATATGCGTATCGAAATGTATACTTTGAACATTTTTAATGTATTAAGTCCCAAACCCTAGTCATGTCGAATGGGGATTTTAAATTTTTAACGTCGGCAGTGTATTGAATTCCCTGTAGTCTCCGATATTTGAAAAAATTATCGTACCGTAAACTGTCCACATATTATACAGTTCATTAAACGTGAGTACCTACTTGAAATAAAAATTATTAATTACGTTTATACATCGAATAGGAACCACAAAATTAGTATCTACCTAATTATTATTGTTTTATCATTTTATGGTATGAGTAAATATATATTTATGTATATTATTTATAATATGTAAATCGTAATCATAATAATTATTATTGTAATAATATAATGTTATTACATAAAAATCTCTAAATACCAGACACTCTCGTGGCTGAAATTGTGTCCCCGCTATTCAGAGGGTTCAGTTTGTAGAAAATGTGTAATTATAATTCCCCCAAAAAAAGTCTTTTATTTGGAGGTGTCTGTTAGGGCTGTAGTTTTTACTTTACTTATAATGTTTAAGAGATATGACTTACGAGTGGTATTATAGTTATATTAAACACTTTACAAACAATAGGTTCGTCAGTGAAATAGTTAGAAAAGTAATGACACAAATTAATAATATAGTATTATGCGCCCATGATAGTACCATTGTTTTTTCCTTACAACTTTATAAACCCATAATATTTGTATAATTGTATACTATGTACATTGTACACTGTAGGTACATTATGTTGACAGATGGGCATTTTCCTTAATTAATAAGACATATTTGTACAAGTGCTTATGAGTAATAACTAAATAATTGTTTTAATAGATATCTAACGGATACTCGGGGAAATGAAAAAATGATCACATCAATCGGTATTATTCGCCACAGTCAAACAATCATATAATGGTATTTATAATATTTTTATAATTCATAAATTATAAATTATCAAATTATGGTACTATTGTACACAACTGTTTTATAATTCTCATTGTACGACTGCCAGACGAAGTCTTGGATGATATTACCATAAATATTATACCATGTCGTTTGGTATAGGCACATATGCAGGCTAAATGATGTGAGCGAATGCAGCCTGTTGGTACACGATGTTCGATGTAATGCAAATACGCTAAAGATTTGACGATTTTAGATTAAAACTTCATTTGAATATTACGAGATATACGTGTCCTGTATATTATGATTTCTGAAAAAAATCCCATTGGATCAGATTTACATCCTTATAGCTAATGCTGTTATCAGAAACACGCGATATACCAGCGTGTAACGTTCGGGCATTCCACACGGAATAACTCAAGTTTTAGGGCCAATAAATGTCTGGTCTATCCCGTTGTAAATCTCAGCTTCTCTTTATAGCGCACGCATTACATTTACAGGGCTTTTATTATTATTATTATTATTCGAAACATTGTTTTATGATTTTATGAAACGTTAATACCGTTATTATTATTATTATTGTTATCATTATTATATATTGCATAAACACCTTTGCGACGCCGTTGTCCGTACGACTATCAGAGTATACATTTTGCTGTCCTTCGGTCATTTATTAATTCCGTCGTATGCTATATATCTGCAGAGGAGGCACAACGGTCGATCTTCGACGATTTCAAAGTCGGTCTCCCCTCTGTTAGTACTGTTTATTATTAGTAAATATAGTTTTAAATATATATTTCGGATTGACCTGTTTATGTGCAATGGAATTTCCTTACATTAAAGTTATAAAAGCTGAATACCGAGCTACACTTCCGGTGATCATTTAGATCAGCGTTTTCGTTTAGTAGTCAGTGACAATTCTCCGGATTATAATCTACTGGCCAACGATATACAATGACGAGCTTCTTGCACCAACAGTATAATGTTAAATTACTTTGAAATTCAATGTGAAACACAACTACATTTTAATGTTATTATATTTACAAAAGAAAGTTTATTATTGATATAAGTTATAAAAACTTGAAACTAAAAAAAAATCATTTTTTTTTCGTGAATCAATCCTCAAAAGAAAAATATTATATTGTCGGTATAACTCAATCAAAAAAAGTTTGGTCACCCCTGCAATATATTATAATATATAATAATATGTATAATATGTACCTAAAAATATGCGCTGCCGTTTCGACAATAACCGGCGTATAACATTATAACATAATAATCCGGTCCGTTCAATCTGTCAGCTTAACCATAATTATGTAAATTATGTTAAAAGAAAACAAAACTGTGTGTACAATGTACATAACATTATTATATTCACTTCAGTCAAACACCGTTATCGTACACTTGCCGTTGCAGGTTTCCGATCGGTGGACGAAAAAAATATTATTTTCATTTTTACCAAGCACCTGAAATACTTACCTTTTTCTATCCGTAAAAAGACCAAAAGGAGACACGATAACGTCATGCTTCCGAAAACTCATCGTTAGTCATCCGAAAACACTTCATTCGCTATCTGTATAATACATAAGCACTCCGAGTGCCCGTCGGCGTTTTCAGCTCGTAGACGAAAATGTACGCAATATTAGAATAATCATATTTGAACCGAATGTCGTAAACAAAAAATTGTTTAGAAATCTGTTCGTGGCTGCTATTCATATTCGTCGACTTGCAAATCTATTTTCTTGATAACAGCAAGTTATCTTCGTTGAATGGAAAATTCAAATTGATTACACAGACATGTTATAAGATGTATTAAGATAGTTGTATTGAGCAGTGTTATTATTATAATATTATGTCCTATCACCATTATGCTCTCAAATGATTTGTGAAATATTGATACAAACCAATGTTATTATATTTTCATACATTTCAAAATTCATAATATTAATTTTTGTAGGAGAACATATACAATCTATAACGTAGACATAATAAGTATATGTGGGTTAAGGCGCCCGGTGCCGATTTGTCCTCAAAAATACACTCTGCGGGAATAACGATACCGCATTGTAGAATCAACCAAATTTCTTAATTTTTTTTTTAATTGCTAAAGGGAAATATTCTACAGCCCACATCGATCTCTGTATTTCAATATTTTATTCTCAAACTTTATAATATGTTTAAAAAAAAATTCAAGATGAAAAGCATTTTTTTAACACAATTATTTGAAATAAAATACAAAATCAGAGATCGATGCGGGCTGCAGGAAGCCTTCTTATTTCAGATAAAAAAAATAATCATCAAAATCTGGCAATTCTACAAAGCTTGAGATTTATTCCCGTAAAGTCATTTTTTTTCGATATAATACACCCTATCAACCCCTAAATAGGTATCGGGTAGTAGATTAGTGGAAAAGTCTTATAAATGAGATGGCAACTAAAATATAAAAATTTAATTTTCAAGTTTTATAAAATTGTGAAAAATTTAAAAACTGGCACCGGGGCCCTTAAGAAAAACAATAGAACAAGATTTAAATAATTTGAGAAAAGAAGCCACCTAGTGATGACACTTTCATAATAATCCATAATATAAAATCGTAAGAATCTCTATTTTTGTTCTCTAAATAAAATGCAGAAAACACCTTTATTCGTAATTGTTTTTTGTAAAATTAATGATCACTAGGGTATAGGTAGATTACACGAATTCTTATACTACATAAGTAGGTTCATTTTTCAAACAATACATTTGTTGATTAATATTATACATATAATTGGCGTTTTTTATCTATGCTGTTCTAAATTTAATATTTGGAATGAAACATACAGGTATCTGGGATTTTAGCGCTTTAGTTAGGTAGATAGGTACGATTTATTTTTTTATTATCTCGCGTTTGCGCTTAAGTCTTCCACCGGAGATTTTCACCACATTTTATTTTGATTATAATATGTCATATTTTACTTTAAAATCCTCCGAAATTGTATTTTTAAGCTTACTTATACTCAACTAGAAAATATAATCTGCAACATTATAATTTCATCACTGATAAGTAAGCACAGCTAAAAAGCTTTTTAAGTTCATTGTAAGTTTCAAACGTGAGTGATCAAATCATCGATTATACATGGTATTATTTAGACGTGAAATATAGCAGTCTAATCGTGCAGGAATACTCGGGTTTTATCTATAACTTGTCACTCGTTAAAGTGAAACCAAATTTAATTTAGGTACCTACCTTAGACGCGTACCTATCGAAAAAATTTTACGAAACTTAAATAAATGATGCATTATGTATTGTATTTGAATAAGCACGTTTTTGACGTACCAATTTTATAATGTGTAACTGGTTTAAAACAAATGAGTGTTCAACACCAAACCATCTAAGGGATCAATATATAGGTACAAATCATTAACAACAATCCCATATAAATGTTAATTAAAAAAACTCCTATAAAAATAATTCACCCCCAAAAAACGATTCTATTTTTTATTGTGTTATTTACACCCTAACAAGCAATTAAAAACATTCGATTAAGACGTCTGTATAATATAGTTGATTCGTAATAATAATCATATATTATATGTTATTGAAGTGTTAAATATTGTACTAAATTATTACGACTCTGCCCACTTATTGATAATGATATATCGATGTTGTAATTACTCCAGCCTGTCAAACCACAAACCAGGTAATATCATTGCAACACCTTTTAGGAGTTTTATTTTCCTGTTCAAACCGGCTTAAACATCGGTTATCCATCAGTATAATAACTAATAACGTTCATGTCCAGTCCGAAAAAAGGGGAGTAAACATTTTACTCACATGCCAGATCGGTCGGTAATTATGTTTAATGTTGATAAACTTGTTGCGGAACAAAATAATGGATGTTTCATTTCGGGTATTTCGGGAACGCGTCAAGTAGTTTTTATTACACTTTATTATTATATATACACATATTATATTATACGACTGCGCCGAAGAGTGGCCAGTAAAATTCTCGGGCAACAAGTTGCTCTGCAACGTGCAGCTGTATTTTCATATATTACACCTCGGCGGCGGCGTTTTAACCTTTAGGGGCTAAATATAGAAGGGTTAAAATACCGAGACCCATAAAATCTCTGACACTCGGACGGAAAGTTTGTACGAGGGCAATTATTTTTCCGTTACCTACCGACCGAAAGCAATTAAAAACTATTTGATGCGGTTATTTCGAAGGGAAAAAAATAAAATCTTTAATTAATAATGTTGTAGTTTGATAATTGAAACATAATACGTTCGCGTTGTGATTTCTTCAAGACGCGTACCGCAATTTTCGTGTCATCGGCAATGCCCATCTGTGCCGTATTTACCGTGGTAATGAGGTATTGTTTCCCTTCTGTAAGGACTCTTCGTGTTTTCTTTTTGGTTTCAAAGTTCTTGCCGCTCATGCTATAGGCTTCCTAAACTCTATTTTATGCTTAGACCAGTAGTTATACCTTTTAAAAGTTCGGCACTGGGCACACCAATCCATGTATATGAAAAATATACATAATATTATTAGACTTAATCTTTACACCATTAGTAGACTTAACGCGGCACGCCGGTTGAGAACAGCTGATTTAGATACATATAAAATTATAGCTACCTGTATGGTTCCAGCTCAACAGTTGTATTATAAACATTAGGTACCCATATTGTTTATTGAAAATGAAACGAACACATTATGATAATAATAACTGTATATTTCATAGCCCTATATTACATTTTCTCGAGTTTTAAAATTGTAGTTTTAAATAGTTTTAATAGTTTTAATTATTAAAAATAATTCCAATTTAGAATTAATTTTTAATGTTTTTAAATACATTTAAATTAAAGTCGTTTAACGTCTCCCACAAGAAAAAGTTCTAAATTCATGCCACTTTGGTTTGTTTTTCTACTATAATATATTATTATCATCGATATAATATTAAAAATTATTAACGAACGAAATTATTAATTTTTGATGTCACGCTTGTATTTAAAAATTAGCATATTTAAACAGTATACTCATACACTTTGGTCCGACCGGAAAGGTGGCAATTTTCGAGCGCCGCCCCTAGTCACGACAGCAATAGGCAATTAGCAGTTCAGTATAATTAGAAAATACACAGCACCTTGTTACCTATTAAGTATACCAAACATATTTTTAATCGTATTTATTGCATCCTCATACCTAGGTCATGTATGAGCTATGAGTACATGTGTGACTCGGGGGTGTAGTTTATTGTTTTTAGGTACCTACACAGAATCCAGGAAAAAATACCAATTAAAAAAAATTCACAAATTATAACATAATAATAATATTATAATAAGATTATTTTAACTAAATTTTCCAAATTGCATAAGAAATCAAGATTTTTAATATTTTGGGGTGTGTTAAATTTTTTCGGGTTTTTTTTCCAACTGTTCGACTACCATATACCCGTTGTTAATGGTCGAATTGCATCGGCGGGCGTTCAAAAGAATAACTACTGTTAGGTACGGTTTTGCACCCAAAACGATGTATAGTCATGACTTACGTCTACAGATAAAAATATTATTATTGTACTATCACATAATTATTATAATACGAACAGCGCGCGTGCGGCACGTGTACGTTATTAACATTATAATAATATTATAACTGGTAATTATAATTATAAAAATAATAATTGTAACTCTGTAATGACGTGACTAATATATACTAATATTACGATTATCACACGCCACCGCCGCGGAAAATACAAAACGATCTATAAAAACATTCTTTTCGCCGCACGTAATAAATTTGTTACACTGTCGCCGATAAACGATGATTATAATATCATTATTAGACAACATTAATTTTTTTTACGGGCCGTGTATTTTTTAATTTTATTTGATCCCACGCAATATACGGCACCGGAAAATCGGCGACCCCGGATAACGTCTTCGGTCAAAGTCGATTATGATCGATTCGTTCGCGTATTATGGTCCGTGTCTCATGGGACGTACCTACACACCTACTTACGTTAGTACCAACATCTATTATATACAGGGTGATTCACCGAGCATACTCATCCCATCTTTCCGCCTTCAATAATCCAAAGTCATTCAAAATCTGATTTTTGGAACTTTTAAATATATAACTCAAATAGGTCATACATATTTTTAAATTCATGAGCTTTTTGTACCACTATTAAGGAGTGTCCTTTTCCAAACGAGAAACCCTGTTTTCTACTGTAAATTATTTAGTGGATAATTTTTCTGAAAATGAAAACGTATCAAAATCAAAATTCGAACCAGTGTATACTATGACTATAGTCTGAGTTTTTGTCTTTATGTACTATAAAGACAATAGGTCCATCGTAATGGTTTTGAAAGAACAATCAACATTCTTAACTTTATTTGTAAAAATGGTCCATGTACAATAAATACTAGATCCAATTTAATATATACATTTTGTAAAACTATGTTAAGGACCATTGTATTTAGGAAAAAACATTTTAATAACAGCGAGAAACTACTTGTTTGAATTTTTAAAGATATATTGATAGGTAGGTTGAACAGGTATATAACAATTAAAAAAAATCACACAATATATAATTTACAGTAAAAAGTAGGGTACTCATTTGAAATGCGGTAGTCGGTATCGCCACTGGATACTCTTTATAACTTATAAATAGTACCTAAAAAATACCTCAAGATTATGAAAACGTAGTATCTACGAATATTTAAAAATTCCTAAAATCAGAATTTGAAGAACTGCTTTAACTATTAAATTAAAAAAATGGGGGTGAGCACGATTGGTAAATCACCCTGTACAATATTTCGGCCATTTAACGAATTATTGTTCACGGGGCGTAATAAAATTGTTATAATATTATTATGCTATACATTGTTGTTGTTGTTGTTGTTGTGCTTATGCCGCACGACGCCGCTGAAGGTATAATATTATTTCTTCGACGGAAGAATGCCGTTGGGGGTGTCGGTGGCCTTTTCCGTACAATAATATATTATATTATTATAACATTAATATGGACACGAGTATATTATAATATGTATATAATAATATGCGTGCCTAGTGATATTATTATCGTATAATATCGTAAGTCGAGCGTAGGCGCAACCGGTCACGGCGGCGGCGGCGGCGGCGGAACAGGCCGCACACGGATTTGATAATACGACCGAGTGGAGGTCGTGTTCAAGACATTTATTGTTATTATTATTTATACTCATTGAGGTGGGACGAGTGTTAAGAATACGAAAAACAGTGATGATAAAATAGATTCCGGAGCATTGCCAAGCACGTTCGACTGCGGCTGCATCCAATCGTCACAAATGGCGTCAGTGTGTCTGTGCAGACGAGCATTGTAATCTTGCATTTTTAGAAAACTCGTTCATTTTTTTTTTTTCATATTTTATTCGTGCCGAATTATTAAAATAATTGCATTATAGACACTTAATAACATCTAGCCAATAATATTATGCAGACGATTTTTTCTTTAATTGTAGCCAAAAATATTTATTTTTTTTTTTTTGGGGGGGGGGGCACATATTATAATATATTCTCTAGTTTTCGTAATGTTAGAATGCTTACTTATAACCTATTACTGTATGATCCATATGTTTATAAAGTGTTTACCTAATACACTCGTATTTTTTTCTTATAACTACAATAATTGTGGTATACATTAAACGTGACATTATATTTTATATTAACATATTATTGTAATAATTCATGGATCAATGTATTGACTAATTAAATATATTAATATGTGTTGTAAACAAAACATCATTTTTTTATTCAAATAGTGTATTATAGAAAAGCCCATAAATTATAACTTTTATCAAACACGTCATAATATAATATAAAACAAGCCGTAGCTGCACACAAATGGGACACCTAGCTAAAACAGAGGAGATTAATATAATGAAGCAAATTAGTCGTATTAACTATTAATTATAATAACTTGTAAGGAATTGCTGTACACTAAACTACATTACGACAGTATGGCATACAAAAAACAAGAAAAGATTTCGGGTGGAGGGACACGTGCCTTGTAATACACATGATTGTAGCCATTATTATCGTTAGTCATAAATTCTTAAATCCATTAGCCAAAGTAAGAACGGATGTAGCCATAACGTGACGTCACATACGATCTATGGTCATCAATAAATATGACAAGAATGAAATTATAATTATTATTTTCGTTATGCGTGTAATACCGTAGGTACAAAATATAGAGTAGGACGTTGTTTGTGAAAAAGGGTTTAAGACAATTTTTAGTAATGTTTATAATATTATACATTAATTTTGTAGGCAATTTTAAGCCGGATCGAAGAATAAGATAGCCAAATTTCATTGCCATCAGTCTATCTGGCATAAAATGACCTAAAAAAATAAATATTATTACTAAAAATTGACTTTTACCCTCTTTCACAACTACCGTCTATTATATTTTATTTATTTATAACATTATAGTGTATTGAGAGCTCCGCGAATTACGGTTATACCGCGCGGGATATAGGTTTCGTACTGGCGTGCACCAGGGGCATTTCAAATTTTGATGGAAACGGGTAATTGTCGCTCCAGGTTGGAGGTGTTTCACTTTTTCATCAAAATCGACCTATTCGTTTACCTTTGAGTGGTCACACGTGGCAAGTTTAAACAATATCGCGTTTACCGACGACGAAATAAAGATTTTTCTAATCTTTTAACATACGTTTAAAAACGATATTTGATATTGAATTTCACAATCTAATGGAAGATTGTCACTAAGGATTTTTAGTGCTGCGTACATAACAAATGTAATATTATAATATTGATAAGTCCCTAAATATATTATTAACTTTAAATCATTGAATAAAAATAAAGTATCGATTTATCATTGTTTCTGAATATATATATATTATATATATACATGCAACCATATTATAGTTGCGGTATATCCTATACGTGAGTTATGTTTCTTATCAAAATTGTTATTATTTATTAAAAATAATAACAAATGCAAATTAAGTCACAAAAATAACGAAGCATCATAATATAAACAAAATATGAATAATTTCATGTTTGTCGAGACGTATAAAAGTGTAATATCATTAAATTATAATACTTATAAATGAACGATAATACGCACGACGAGAAAAAATAATGTAACATTTAGGTTCTTCTTGCAATCAGCTATTATATAGGCGGGTATGGGCAGACAAGATTACAAAATTAAAATTTTTCTGGTGGTGGAAAATGAAATATAATATAATAATATTATAATAGATTGTACAATATTATCCCAAACGATTCAGGTGAACGGAAAGGTCTGTTTTGGCGAAAAACTGTGACGCACCCAGATGGCGGTGGGTGGGTAATCGCAGTGCACAATAATATTATATTACATTATTGAAAAACGAACGGCGCCTAATAATAATATGGTATACTGCGATATTATAGTATCTACCATTATTATAATAATATATGCAGACCAGAGACCGTATTATCGTCGTAGTTTTCGTCGTATAATATTGACGGTGCCGCGCTACCTGAGTAGCCATATAATATTATAATAATTGAATAAATTACGTTTTAATAATAATACTGTGAGCGCGTACATAATATACACGATATACCTAATATATTACGATAATAGTACTACTACTAATAATAATAATAATAATAATAATAATAATAATAATAATAATATAACGTTATTAAGTAGGTATATTATATTATAATAAACGAGCTCGCGAGTGGGAGTCGGCAGCAGCAGAGCATTGAAAACACATGATTTTACTGTAGAAAATAATAATGAAATCATAGCCGACGGCCGGTACATTACAACACGGAATTCCTCGGCGTTTAGTCCAATTTGATTAAAGACCTATAGCACACGTTAAACGGTCATTTTTCGTAAACATTACGTCGATAATCACATGACACACACGCGCACACCTATATACCTACCCATCTACCTACATCATATACCTACCGACTACGCGCGCGGTATCCGTCGGATACGACTTTGGTTCGCGGTCGCCGGTGGTCATAGTGGTTACTAGTGGGTACGTCACATTGTATAGCTTATGTATTATTATTATTATTATATAGGTAGGTACCTTCGATATATATTATACTAACTATAATCTATAATAATATAGTAACTATTAGAACGACGATAGGCACTGTTATTACGACCACGGGCGTTCCACTCGTCTGTCGGTCGTCATTATATTATATATTGTAGTATGAAAAGAAACTTTTTGTATTACTTATTAATTTTTTCATTTTTATAACAAGAATTCTGTATCATATTATTACTTTGAAATAATTATTTTGTATACATTTTTATGCGCAAATTGCGCCACCTATACAAGGTGATTCACCAATAATTTTCTCCCAATTTTTACCTTTAATAGTGAATTTATTCAAATACTGATTTGTGGAACTTTTAAGTATACTTAAAGAATGTATTACTATCGATTAGTTAGATTTTTTACTATAGAAAGGAGTGTTCTGTGACGACACACCATTGTTTTTCCAAATGAGAACACAGTTTTGCATTTATATTGTTAACCAGACTAAAATGTTAATGTATATAAATCGAAATTCAAATCAGTAGTTTTTAGTTTTTTAATTTTGTGTTCTAAGATCTATTATAGGTCCCATGATAATGGGCCTAGAGGATATGGGAGCTATGGTAATTTGAGAATTTTAGTAATTCATATTAATTTATCGATGTTTTATAATATGTTAGTAAATAGCATTTAATATTTAGTTTAATTATTACTAGACCCAATGTTACATCTATTCGATTTTTGGTGAGCCCGTTTTTATGGCTCCTTAGTGTAAATATTTCAATAACTTAGAAACTAGATTTTTACATACATACAATTTTTCAAAAAAATCATTGTAAAATTAAAGATTCAATTCTTGCAATTATAAAGTAAAAAACATGTTTCTTATTTGAGAAAAAGATAAGTTTGTATCGCCACCGGCACCCATTAAGTGGTATTATAAATCTAAATAATTGAAAACATGGTAGAAATTCCAAGAATCGGTGATAATATGAGTAAATTCATTATTAAAAGAAACAATTGGGGTGAGCGCGCTTGAATGAATCGTACTGTATAGTAAATAAGGAACTATTTATGAAATAAAAGCGGCCGTTCCGGCTGCACTACCTACTGTTTTATTTATTCAAATCGTGATGTTATATTTGGAAGTAGTTAGTACGTCATAATAATAATAATGATAATAAAAACAATTCAATATTTTACGGACACGACAATATTATATTATCATTCCAACTCGTCAGAGGGATGGTTCGTCCACGATAAAATAAAAATCGATGCAAATACGATCTGGTTGAGGTCCGAAAAACACTGCACACACGATACGCCTTCTCTGCGCCGCGTGTAATACAGTTTCGACCACGAAATAGTTGTCGTCTGTCGAACATTCCTGCTGCGGAGGAAAAACTCATCTGTATTCCGTTGCGGGTCTGTCGTAGGTTTAGAATAATATACCGTTGTAGTACATATATATTAATATGTAATACATAACATATATCATATACATATAACATATATAATACATGTACAGTTACTGTTAACCGTCGAACAAAAACGAACGGAATGAAATGTATTGCATACGCTTGTGTACGCGTAATACGTTTAGAAGAGGCACGTCATATCGTAATAATAATAATAATATTAAAATATTATTACTATCGTTATCTACAATTCGTATGATAATAATATGTTATCATAATATATAATATAATATCGTTATAACAATATAATACGGTACGTACACACTCTTAAGTGTCGGACGATCGACCACCGTATGCGAGACACTCGGTCATAATAATGTCCGTCTCGTGTTAAATTATATAATATTATTATCGACGGACCGATCTGATGTCATTTCCCGATCGTTTCGTGTAGGGTGATTCGGATGAAAGACGTCTCAATAAATTTCTCAACGGACGCACCTACACTGGTCGAACGACGCATAGTAATAATATTATTTTTATTATTACATTAGTTTCTCGCCGACGGTATCGACGATGCGACCCCACGAACTGATATTATTATTATTATTACTATTATCAGTGCGGCACGCGGTATATGGTACGTTCACGTCTTACCAGTTACCGGTTCTCAATAAGTATAGTTACGTTAATGTGTGCTTGTACACCGATTATATTATATTATTTTGACAGCCTCACGATCGCGTAATCATTTCGGTTCTTACGATTTTTTTTAGCCGTTTGCTCGCGTGCGGACGTGGTATTTTGTTTTCGGAATACCAAAATACGATAATACCGCAAACCGAACTGAGTTCGAAATTCTTATCGACAATTCTCGCGTTTTCCTGTTTAATTCGGAATCAAATTGCTTCTGTATATAAATGTAAATGACGAACGAACCATTATTATCAAAACACAAAACAATCATTGTCCAAATACTGTCATATCTATCAAGTAGGTATACTACAGCGACGTCATTTTAGAATGTGAAATGATTTACCAATAGACAACCATAATTAGAGTCTCTCTTCAAATACTTCAACATTTAAAAATATTATCATTTAATCAACATTGGGATATTTTAATAATAATTTATAAACGTATTTTTCCCAATGAAACTTTAAATTTAACCAATGAAAACCTACTCGTACATGCATCAGCCATCAGGAAATAAAAGATTTAAATAATAATTTAATTAATATTATTATTTCAATCACCAACCTGTTAATACAGTAAAATTGATAAAATATTATTTTTTTTTAACTTTTTTGTTTATAAATCTTTGAAAAATGAAGCTTCATAAAAAGTATTTACCAATTGGTATACTTTTACAATGTCTAAAAGCTAACAGTTAAAATGTTCTAATTATATAGTATTATATTTATGTGTACATACTACATACCTCGTTATTAATATATTTATTACAAATATGAAGTAAGTATATTTATAACTTGCATTAATGGGTAGGCTAGTTTTTAAGACTAAAATTCAAGACAATTAGTTTTTAATGTCTAAATTATTAACTAATATTGTTCCAATTACGTATTAGGTATAAATAAATTTAAATCTCTTATTTCCAGTTTACAGGACCAAATTATTATTCTTGTGATGCCTTCTTTTATTTGTTATTTTATACTTTTAGTCACTGTATTATTATATTTTGTAACACATAAGGTTGGTAACACGGCAACACGTAGTCGACAAAAACTATATTGAACCAATGTTGATTATTTTTTGCATTTTCTACGTGTTATTTCACCTCAGCTTACACCTAGTGTTCTGTTTTTTTTTTAATATAGCATAGCTATAACTTAAATCGGAGGCACGAAATTTATTGTTTGAAATTATTTAAATTGTATATATCGACACTGGCTTCAGACTATATCCCATTTAGCGGTCTGATCTCATTAATACTTAATTTGGTTACAATTGATTTATGATACCAATAACTCAAATCTCTGTAGGTATATGTTTAACAGATGTAGACTATAAGCAGGATTGTGAACAGAAGTTTATTATACCTACGAGTAAAAATTACAAAATCACTAAATCGCTTAAACTATAATATTATATGCTGATTTATGTGTAATTTTTGTCCAATCGTTATTATTATCATCATTCTTTTATTTATGGAGATTTAAAGAACATACAATTATAATACGTAATGAACGTACCGACACACATTTATTTATTATAAACATTGATATTGGGCAAATAGTATTCAAACACTTGTATTTACAACATTAGTAATTTAAAGCCATAAGTACATTAGATTTATTTATTGACATTTTTAAATTATGAAAATAATTGAGAGCATTTAAAAAAATATTTATGCTTGCTTAAAAATAAAACGTAATACACCATTAATTTTTTTCAGTCAATTGTATTTAAAACAACATTTTAATCGTTACAGGTTTGTGAACAATGAAAATGGTTAGTAAATTAATAATGAACCTATCTATGCTACACTTCACACCTATTAACTTATAAAAATATGCTATACTTACGTGTTTGTCCATTTTGTTATGTTATTTCCTTTGAGTTTATTTTATGTTTTTATCTTCCATGTATACATTTTATATTATTTTTATTGATACTATATAAACGTAAACGTAATTATCTAGGAAGATACGGAGTTTTATTTTTGAAATTGACATCTTTTAATCACAATTGTACTAGTATTGACAAGATAATATAATTCAATTGGCTTAGTAAAATAGTTTTAAATTTAAATCGCTTATTTAACACGTTTGTTTTGTACTAGTGTAATTTTATTATTTTAAAGCGAATCTTTTTTCACGACGACGTGTAAGATAAAAAAAAAAGTCCGATTTCTGGTAAATAGAAAATTGCGCTTTTTTTCCATCGAACGCTCTATATGTATACGCTCTCAGTAGCCCCCCTAGGGATAACAGATTTATTCTCAAATCGAAAATTTTCGATCGACAGCTATTGCATGTCGACTTGAATAGGGAGTATATATAAGAGAAAGAGAACGATTGTATTCAAAAGTATAACGCTCTGGCTGGCCTGATGGATCGACGATGGATCTAAATCGTATGTCGTGTGCGGGGCCTTTATACATTTTTCTCTATATAATTCTCTCAGCCATTTTTTTTTCCACTTTAGAAACTTTACTTCTCGCAGATTTTCACTACTCTCGAGCGTGCAGGCCACGTGTTTTTAATAAATAATGTGTGTTATTCGGGTGCGTGTGTGCGAGAGACCCGCCTCTTATATATACCGCGACTCAATAAGGTGACTGATGTCGTAATAAAGTGGAAAGAGAAATATTTTTTCAGCCCTAGAGCTGCCACCGAGAGAAACTACCCGATAATGGAAGAGATGTGCCAGGTACTAAGTTAATACTCTGTGAACACGCCAAGCACCACTCACTCTTGCACCCCGTTTACACTTCTCTATACACCATAATCGTTTTATTTTATTCCCTCAGAACTATTTCTCTTCTGCTCTGCGTTTACTGCTTACAGGTATTACAACTGCCCTCGTCATTGCATTGAAGTAAATTTCTCATTTGGTATCGTCTCGAAAGCGACACATTTAATAAGTACATACCGCAAAGTCGACCAATAGAAAATAATATCAATGTACGAGACACATCTCGTACATAAAAACCATCTATACTATTACACCAGGTGTACGCCATCAAGTACTAACAATAAGTGATGATATTTTTTATTTGACATTTGACCCATATTCGAATAGTTAGATATTGTATACATTTAAAATATAGTTAAATATACTTTGCGTACGATCGTATAATATCTCAGTTAGATTTTCGTTCAACTGTTTTTCATTCTTTACTTATTTTAGTATTTTCCTAAGTTGTGTATGGTTACAGACCGAAGTATTTCAAAATCAAAACTGTTTTGAAATTGTTTAATCCATCTCTTCAAAAAGATTTGATGTTCATAATAATATTCGGAACTAGTATAGACATTCGTAATGCACGAGAATATAATATTATTATGTCAATTTCCACGCAATCTATGCTCACTGACGAATGAAGCATACAATATCATAAGATAGTTGTTGTTCATAACTCATAAGACTTTCCACGAGTGTCAATATTATAAATATTATGCAAATTACTTTTTTCTCACGTTTTATTTATTTGAATATCGTGGATAAATTCAAACATAAGCACTTATATTAATATTAATTACCATCACTTCGGTGAAATATAGCGTTCACAGGCCATCAAAAGCCCCACACATTTTTTTAACAGTTTTAATCTTAATGTTTTCCATATTATATACCATCCGGATACATAAAGTATAACAAATGGCTGATTAGTCATTATTTGAACCCGATTTGACTTAATTATTGACGGTCCGCTACCAACCTTAACAATATACTTATACATTATCTATATAGTAATTACTATTTAATATAATATATTATATATGTATATACATATATTGAAATAAACCCTCATAAAGTAAAATTAAGTGGAATAAAATCTAAAAATCTAAAATCCACATGGATAGCATATGGAGAATATACTAAAATATTACATTATTTATTTTTATTTATTGAAATAATATTATAAGTTTTTATAGTTATTATCAAGGTTACCTACTTAGTAAACCAATGCATTTATACTTTAAGATTACTAAGTATTGAAAACAATAAATTATGGCTGAATATGTGTAAATTGAAAAGCATTACTATATTTTTGTTCAGCGTATAGCATATAGGAAATATATATGATTGTCTGATTATCCATTGCAATTATAATAATTAATGTAAACGGTTCTCATTTCGACATTTTAATAGAAGTGGTATACTTATTCAAGTACATAATAGCCTTCATATGAGTTATGTTTCATCAAAGCATTGTTTTCAGACTTCATTTCCTAACGTTTCCTCAAGGTATTCACAAATCTGATGGTTAAAAACATGTTTCATTGAAATATTAATGTCTAAAATAAACTATTCACCATATCATATCCTTTATATCCATTATTCTCTCAATCAGGTAGGTACCTATTACCTATAAATACCTTATTAATAATGGTAACAAATAAAACAATTCACTGATTGCAATTATTTAAAGAGATGTGTAGTCAACACATACAAACATATATATGTGCAGTGTACCTAATACAAAACGAGTCCGAAAAAAGGTGTTTGAAAAAAAAATATTAAGTCGTTTTATCTCAAACTTGTACTAAAATTTAATGAAACGTACCTACGCTATTTTCAAATTTTTTTATTCTTTTTATCTTAAAAAAGCATACAATTATAAAGTATTAGCTGACATTGAATCAGCATCGATTCTTATTTATTTTTTTATTTATATATGAAGAAAAATACTCTTTAAATATTATAATATTCTTTATGGAGCGATAATTAAATTTTTTTTTAAAACTTACATTTTATAGACTCTGAATAATTACAATAGTTATAAATATAAGATTTTAAAAATGTTTGATTAAAACACTCCGAGAAAATTGTAATACTTCCAAATAGTTTTTCCTCTTTTAAAATAATGACCAGTAGAGGTAGCAACTATATAAAGTGTCTCTATAGCGGAAAGATATTGATTAAATATTTATTAAAAGTGTGGGTTGGTAGCCTGATGGTTAAATTACAATTATAATAACATTTAAAAATAAACATCATTTTTAAATATTCACAAATAATGAACATTTTACAAGACAGAAATATAACGAAAAATAGAAAGATCGTTCTATGTTGGCAATCCGCATTGTCCTCGAAAGAGCTCATTAGCAGCATAGTTTGTGGTACATATTGGAACATGGAACGTAAAGAAAAAAAGATATTCAACTATAGATGTTACACAACTACATAAAGAAAAAGAAGGGACTTTGCAATGATGCATTAAAGAAGAAATGGCGAGTTTATTTTACCTGAAAAAAGCTAAGAAAACCTACATTTTAGATATTTATTCTACTATAAGAATAATTTTCCTATTTCAAAAAATAGAATTATAAATTTATTTTATTACCAAATTACTCTTAATAGATATTTATAGACGCAAGTGGTGCATGCAGTTAAAAATTCTCTGGGGGCGATGGCCCATTCCTCCCTCCTTTGGGCGCCCTAGGTGATGAACTGCAGTATGGATTTTTAATGCAATTTAATTTGTTATTAGTCATTTATAATGAACAGTGATTTGCACTAATATTTTAAACATATAATATATTAAATAAAAGATTGTCAAACTAGGCACTTATAAATATTTGTAGAGATTATATAAATTGTTGGTAGGTATTCACTTTTTATAATATATATCATAAATATTCAAAAACAAAATCATATTATATTATATAGCATACAATATATTATTATATGATATTCTGATGAGTAATAAACGAATATGAAATCAATGCCAATACGAAAATATATTTTAAAGTTACCTACATAATATTATACTATATATTTAATCACTTGTAAGCATAGAAATAAAATAGATATTATATTAAAACATTTCAAAATTATGAAGACTTGAGCATATAGCTTTACACATGACACAAATTCAAAATAGTAAGTAATTTTAATCATGTAAAAAATATAAATATTTTAACTCTCAAGGATTATTGATAATATATTCTGAATATTTTTCTCGTTGGTCGAGACTATACTGTTTAATGGTATTAGCTAAATAAATTTGAATGGACTTAAAACGTTTATTCTGTTAGGTATGCATATTATGTTTTTATAGTTTTTTTTTTTATTTATCATTCACTAAAACCTAGTCTAAAGGATGAAATCATTTTTTTCTTAAACACAACCGTTTAAGAATTATTGTATTTCTTAGGCTGTAATTTATTATGAATATTTTATGACTGACCGTTTTGTATTCTACGACAGTTCCCCTAGGACATGTAGTAAAACCATAAATTAAACATCGAATATTCAATTAAAATTATAACGGGTTTAAAATGATCGGTTTGCCAACATTTTTTTTTTCGTATGCAATATCTACACAACTCGTCAAAAATTAATCTCGATAGTATTACATTTCTCCAAGTTTCGAACTGCACTCCAGGCACGTATTTGTGGAGGGGTTGTGGATTTGGAGAAACGCATAATAATGTAATACTGTTGTTATTTCATTTCTACTGGTGTCGAGAATATCGTTACGATGATTTTATTGGAAATCTTATTGGTAACATTTGTGTAATTTTCTCATGACAATTAATGGACTTTCATTATTTATTCTGTATTTTTCTTTTAGAACAGAAGATTGTAATAAGTATAACTTAAGTACAGTATTACTCATATACAGTAATACAGAAGAGTGAAAACCATCAAACTCAATAATAATTGTGTTACTCTGTGGTTGTTATGTTTATATTTTTGTTTTGTGTACACACCTTGTATTTAATCAATATAATTTGTTTGTACACAAACATCCACATTACAATTAAAAACGAAGACACAACATCACGTTCATGCCTATCAATTATTTTTAGTAATAATAATAACAATGATAATAATGATGGCGATAAACAATTCAAAAGTTGAAGTTACCCCTTGTTTACAACATAATATTATGCTAGTCTCGTTGATTATGTCAAAACCGAAAGTGATTGCCACTGACTTAACTGAGTTTATAAGAAAATATAATATAAATCCACATATTGGGTTTTTGCCTATTACTTACTAGAATAATATTTAAATGATAAATACCTGATAATTAAAAGCTCAGTAGCATATCATAATATTATTATAAGTTATTAAGTTTATTCACAATGACTAACTTAATTTTATTTGCAACACTGCAGCAGTCGTACGGATTTCGATGTACATTTGATGAACAAAAATGTCAACGTTAATGATTTAATTTAAACTTTAATATAGCTTTTTAATTTGTTTGAATACAATGACTTAATTACTTTATAATATTTCCATCATACTCCTAGAGTACCTAGGTATAATATGCATTGGGTCGTAATGGATTATTCGCATATTACCGCGACTTTGTGGCAGTCACCGAGATTGACATATTTTACAGGGCAACTAATTAGCCGTGATATTATTAAACATTAGCCATCCATCAAAAATACATCGGAACTCACCCCTATATTCCCGTTACATTCTCGATAAATCACCCGACAGTTAATCAAAAAGAGTTGTGTATGGGAATATATTATTCTTATTATTTACAACGAATCTCGTGTGCGGGTGCACTATATGAACAAGTAGGAATTGTGTGCATCGGCTAGGAATATATATTGTCCCCAAGTAAACATTCGTATACGAATCACGGTTATTATTATGCGACATAAGTACTTTGGAGGACGACGTTATATGACAATATAAAAGACAATAGACACATCAAACGCATTGTATGCTCTTCGTATGCGGTCGGCTAGACATTTTCATGCGGGTATAATAATAATATATTGTTTATGTTATGCGTATTTGTAAAATTAAATCAAATCGGTGAATAACTAATCCGGAAGCTTATTTTTTTTTTTTGTTTTGATCATCTGGAGCAGGTCATAGACCGATTTTTGTCGTTTGACCGAATAAACACTATACCTAGGACAATTGATTAAATATATATTATTATAAATATATTTGATCAATGCTACTACCTACCTAATTTTATAACGTCTTAATAACTATTATAATATACAGTGTAATGTTACCATTTATACCAATCATTAAAAAATAACTTTTATACATAGGTAAACGTAAGTATTGAATACTACTATAATACGATAATCTTAGTACTATAATAAACAACAATATTATGTATTTATGTGACTATAATTTTATTCGGTACCACGACCGTGTATATATATTTGATATCACGCCATCGTATTGATGAGAAAATTTAACCGATGTCTGCTGTGGGTGCGATTAATAACCACTACTCATAATCACCCCCATTTAATGTACTCGAAGATATAAACTAGCTTGAAAAATCTTATAAGCTTGGAGAAACTGTTTGCCTCTTGAATGAACATTGAACACTGTTTGTAAAATTGTAATAAAGCATTTCGTTTGATTACTGATCATTATGAAATGTTTTCCGCAAGTTCATATACGTTTGGCACCAGACGCGCGATAATCGTATAGCTTAACAAAAAAAAAATAAATAAATACTTTTAAATGTTTTTAATGTACTTATATATTATGGCTGAAATTTAAAAGTTGACGCCGAAGTGGCATTAAATAAGTTTTCAGTTAATTTCGGCCAACGTTAGAATGTCCCAAAAAGTTTAGCGCCAGTAAAACAGAATCCCGAATCGTTAATAATTGCTGCAGCGCGTCGTGTTTCTCATAATATAGCTCGGTCAGTGTTATGGCCGAATCAGTATAGAAGTAGTAATATAAGTATATGTATAGTAAGTATATCAGTACAATAGAAGCAGCGGTAGTAGTGGTAAGCAGTGGTAATAGTGGCGGTATATAGTGTATATAATAGTGGTAGCGTATAAATGCGTAACTTTCGGAGAATCAACGCGTTAACTGGATTGTCTGCGAGAACGTCGGTCGGCATCCAGACGAGATGAAATGGCAATAGTTTCATAGAGCGTTTTGGCCGCGAAAACGACACACTATAAAACCGAAAACAAACCGCATAACGCAAATAATGAAAAGTTTATCAACCGGGCTATATAATATATATATATATATAAACAAACATATATGAGCAGGCGTTTCCAAGACCATCCCCGGGCGTCGGAGGGATGTAGTCGCGAGTCGGGGCGGGGGATGGCTTTGCATTAGTAAGATTGCTGCTGCTGCTGCTGTTCGGGTGGTTTTTGCTTTTCTTCTTCTTCTCCTTCTTCTTCTCGACCGCTCTCGACTCCGCAGCCGCGAGAGGGCAAGCCGTCCCTGCGCCCCCCCCCCAACACCTATATATAATAATGTATAGTACCTACGCGTATGTCGTCGACCCGAATTCGGTCTACTTGGACCACGGCCAAATTCCGAATGATATGTGTTGCCGCCCGCACACACTCTCGCGCGTACGTGGAGGTAAATAGTGTAAGCTCGCACATATTATTATACATAATATATTATATACGCTTACGGGTACCTTATTCGCTCGGAGTATATACCTATATTGTACGCGAAGAGGTGTTTTTCACCCGATGCTCAGATACAACTATGCGACGACGACGACGGGTACATCCACCGAGTCACCCACCCTCACTAACCACACACACACCCGCGGAGCTTATCGAGAATCTAATATGCTATTCAAGTGATGTCGCACCGCGGTCGTCTGAGACTGTATTACGGTGCCAAACGGCGCAATATCGGAAATTCAGCAACATCGCCGTAGGCCGCGTATATAGTGGCTAACGAATTACACGGTTCGACTGCCAAACCCGATATTATACAGAAGAAGCCTTTTCAACCATATTATATTATTATTATTATTGTTATGCGTATATTATGTGCGCGAGTTTGCCTGCACTCCCCCCCGTTGTGCGCGGCATATCCGCTGCAGCGATGCACTTATAAATCTACCGCTTCGTTCGACGTCGTCGGACGAAATCGGTCTCTTAGACGTATATCATCTGCAGCTACGTCATATACCATATAAGAATCTCGTTTATTATAATAATACGAGATCGCGGGGATGTCACGAGATCTAGACCTCTATTATAGCATAATCATATTATACGCTTGCTGCACACGCGTTCGCGCCGTTTGTTGTAGGCATATACCTCGTTAAAAAACGGAACAGCACGCGCCAATCTCGTGGAAATAATCATAATACGCGTTAACCGCATTGCCAAGAGTCACATATATTTTTGAAAATATTGATACGGTAACGGAGGCGTATAGAGAAGTAATTATGTTCACCGGTAAATATTGGGGCGATCGCGATATTGTCGATACTCTAAAAAATAAATTCACAAAATTGCACGAAAAACTGTAAAACTAACGCGAATGACCGTAAATATAGATTTATTAAAATAAAAATGATATTACGTACATGTTTGTTTTAGTTAGATAATTGATAATATTATTATATTTTAAATTCCGTTGACCTTATTTGCTTAAAATTATGTAATTTACAATTGTATCATTATGCCACTTAACAACGCATCGTCTCGAATATTTAATAAAACAATGCCATTACTTTGCGAAACGAACGCAAAAAATGAATATTTTCAAGTTTAACAATCGGTTTTAATTTGTTATAATTAGGTATAAAGTTGAAATCAAACTAATTCTAAGGAGAATTTATATCAAATAACAAATCATAAACAATAATAATTATTAGATGCTATGCTTTTATTTATTAGTTATTATTACTGGGGTCTATTCGAAAATATTTGAACTACAGCATACATTAACTAATTAATCAATTTACGGACCTCAGTATTTTATGTAGTGTTTTTAACAAATTACAAATTCAAACATACAGGGAAAAAAAGCTGTCCGTTTTTTTTTTTGGTTTGAAGTAGACGAAAATTTCTAATATGCATTAATAAAATACCTACCTATACGATTTAATTGATCGCCTCGAGTACTTTGGTCCGACAGCCGTGAAATGAAATGCACGTTTAGTTTGATGTAATAATAATTATTAATAATTATAAACACTCAAAAAATACTTGTGATTCGCTCGTACTCAATTTACGTAGTAATATCGTTACATTAAAATTTCTAGAAATTGGCAATAACTTGAAACATATTATATTGTTATTGATCTCGTAAATTCGTCGTATACAGTTTATTTTTGGGAGATTGATATGTATGTGCTGAATAAATTTCAATCATTGTGTTTTTAGAGTGTACTACGAAGGAAGTCTTACACAATAATATGTAGTTCGTGCTTCAGCTGATTCTTACCGTAGGAACCTACACTGACATTTGTCGGCATCTTCTCGAGTGATAAACTTTCCGCAATCACCCAAAAAGGACATCATACTATATAATTGCTAATAAAATCCTTTAACAGCACACCAATATTATATTATTATCTCGTCGCGAATGTATTCTCTGAAGCTGAACTCTTTACACATAAATAATACGATATCATACAAATAGACAAATCGTCTATATTGTTTGTTTCAGAAACGTTTACATAGGATAAAAGTTGCGCGAATAAAAAGATAAAAAAAATTCTGTATAAAAAATACTGCATAACTGCTGTAAAAAGAAGCTTGGAAAACATTGAGCATTAAATTAATTAGTTAATTAGTTAATGTTAAACGGGCTAAAACCAAATTTTAGAAAGAGTTTTTGTAATGATTTTAGTTTGCAATGCGCGTCAATGTGTAATAGTTTTACGAACACTGTTCGCGTACGGTGTTAAAAAAGTTTTAAAAATCCAAGCAAGTGAATTATATAATATGCGTTTACCGTTTGATCACGGTGACATAATATCGGCGGGTGGGTGTGTGGGTAGGTTAGAGTACACCTGAAAGGAGAAATTAATTAACAGTGATTTGTATTTGACCCGGGTCGAGTCGTCAAAAGAGTAACTTTCGTGTTGGTCGGACAGGGACTAGAAACCGGATCGATACGCTAAGCGCCAACGTTGACCAACATAAATAATTAACGGTTTTCGGAAAAACTCGAAGACGGATGTCCGTGGCACTATATAACTATGCACCGTGAGTCCGTTAATTCCTCGGCAACAATAACAAATGTGTGACAGCTGTAGTGGTCTCCACCAATGGACTATGGGGGTAAAGTAGCTGCAGCGTTGGCTGTAGTAGTTGTGGTTGTAATAAGCATAGTTGTCGCAGTGGTAGAACGCGGAATGAACGATTTCGAAAGAACTTATTTCATTATTTTAAAAATTAATAATTCGAAACTTGAATTTTGTTCATACTTTGTACGCTGGTCTTTATTTTGGATGTTCATTTTTCTTCAAATCTCACATCATATCACAATAGGAATACAAGCGAATATCAAAAATCATCAATTTGTTTTGAAACCGTTATTTTTGCTCACTATTTGGGCTGCAGAGAAATAACAATTAAGAAACCACCATTTAGATAATGAACGAAAAGTTAATTTTAAGGTACTTCATAATATTTTAAATGATCTTTCCGTGGTCTAACCTGTAGTAATGTTGTAGATGTATTATAGTATAGTCATAGTAACAGTTATAGTAATATTAGTATAGTAGTAGTAAAAGTTCAGGTCCAGCGATTTAAAGATAAAAAAAAGTAGTTGAAACTGAAAGTAGTAGTAGTAATAGTAGTAGTAGTAGTAGTAGTAGTAGTAGTAGTAGTAGTAGTAGTAGTAGCAGTAGTAGTAGCAGTAGTAGTAGTTTCGGGGTTTTGTGAGCGCCACGCAGTTGTCAGTTATAATATTATTTTGTTATATATATTATGCTGTCGTCCTGCAAAACTATTTTTAATGGAAAATCGTCCGGGCCAGCAGTTCCAAACTGCAGAATCACTAGAAAACAATGCGAAACTATAGACACAATACATGCGTTTATTTTAGCCTCTATTCATATACAATCATATACCCATCCCAAAGGCACTTCTCCCGCGACTTTCCGGCCAAGTTTTCTATAATACTCGACGCCGGGACAGCAGGGTCGTCGACAGCGCACGTTGTCGGTCGTCCGTAGCGGTCGGACGGCTACATATATATATGTTGTATAAGGGTGGTGGAGGCAATCGAGATCACCGGACCTATCTCGTACGAATGCATAAATGTATAATATGTGAGTGCGAATGTGTGTGTGACCCGGGTGCGGGTGTGTTCGAGTGTGTTCAAGGGTTGGTCGAGTGAGGCAAAAAGAAATTGATTGGGACATCCTGCTGCTGCAGGACGAGAATAAAACGGCCATTGTTAGGGCGTATTATTTTACTGAATAAACTATATATACACGGTGAAATCTCAGAAGTGAAAAATACGTATGCAATTCGCGTCCCTACACGCCCTAGATAATGTACGCCGTCCGAAAACATATATAATATATATCTTCAGGAACATTTTTTTTTTTAAAAAGTCTAAGTTTACGTATCTTAGACATGAGGGTATAAGTGTTTTTTTATTAATCGCAGACGTGGCCGATGACTCGGGAACTTATTTCGAATCTTTACGAATCGAACTTTCGGCTTGGTATTTGTCAAACAAATAATTAAAATACTGTACCTACTTTAATGGCAATATCATGTAACTTAAATAATAACTGTATTGACCTTTCATATTACGCAGTTTCTGAGTAAGCTGAGTTGCCAGTACGGCTGTACCAGTACTATTTTAACCTAACCTATAAATCAATACTAATAAGTTTTAAATGCCAATATATAGAGTAAGACCTATGATCATTATATTTGTCTGTGATTACTTATTATATTATTTATGCTGCATGTAATGATACATACTACGAAATTATTCATCTCTGCTTAATAATTTTTACTCTAAAGAATTTTTGAAATCATTCAAAAAGATTTATTTTTCAACTCTTTCATAAAAAAAAAACTAAAGCTATCTGACCATTAGTTATAAACTTAAAAAAATAGCTCTTATAAAACATGTTCATTAAAAGGTAATACCGACTATTACAGTAAACTATTATACTAAAAGTGATTTTTTATAATATTACAACCACAGTAGGGGTTCTTGTTATATACGTATTTATCCAAATATTGTAAGTGGCATCACGTAAACACGGCTTAAAATACTTTGAAGAGTTCCTAATTGGTGATTTTTTAATCGATTTGAAAATATTTAAGCCTCGTACTGTTATATTACTTGTTACATATTTATGTAGTTTATGGGTATTAATATAAAAATTATACATGCTTAGTAAAATCTTTAATTATGAGTTGAATAAAACATTTTGTAATATTGTAAGTATCTATACAGAAAGAAGAAATGATTTTATACTATTCATTTTAGAGTTCATAGTTAATAATATTTTATGTAGTATTGTCTAAATAACATATAGTTTATTCGACATTTATTATAGTTGTCTTAAATGCCTACTAGAATACTGATCGTTATTCATAATTCATAAATAATAATATGAATTTTATATTCGTGTTAACAAAGACTATTGAATTTTTTTTTCGAACACGCGTTCTTATTTTGACCAAACAAATATAAGAAATCGTCCTTTATTTAAAATTGTCAAACGTCAACATTGCAAAAGTTCTTTACCATACCAATTTTCGGACTCTCCTGGCTGGTCTTGAACCGCATAATCCCTGACCCGTTCGGGTCTGTCGTTCAATTTAAATAAATTTGCATCCTCCGCAAGGGTTTTTTTTCTTCTCGTATACTTAAGTCATAGCTCACTACGCAAACAAGTGGACGTGATCAGAATGAACCGATGACTTTGGCCGGACAGAATTATTATTAGCTCTCTTCTTCGCCGTCTTCTCGATTCCGTTCTCCGTATACTCCTCTTCCTTTGAATTTGTATTTACGTCTCGTCTAAAAACTCCCCATTTTACCACAATAATGTATAACATTTTCAACATGAATATTGGTCAACATATAGAGAATACCAGAGAATAATGGACGTATTGTTTTAATTTTGTAGCCATCTTTTATTCTCTTTTGTTTACTCACGTAATTATTATAAAAAACTGAAGAAAAAAAATATAATAATAATTTAAAACTGCAGATCGCTATACAGAGAATCTTGAACACTGTATAATTTATTCGAAACACTCTATACATATTTGTCAGAAAACTTCATTTATTTTTAAATGTACTTTTCAAACGAAAGCATTTAAATTAAATTGAAACACGCAGTGTCATAAACGCAATTAATAAAATATACGATACCCTCAAGTCAAATCGTCTATACCGTAATGGATAATAAGTCGGCATACAATTAGCAATAAAGTCAGTTGATGTAAAAATCTATCATTTGTTAATGTAATATTGTCATATCATCTCGTGTTCATAAAAAAAAAAAAAAAACATGAAACACATGACGTTATAAATTATTAAAAGTGCATTAAAATAAAAAAAATATAAAAATATTTATCATATTACACGGGAAACGGTGAATACATAATACGCGAGCAGACGTAGGTACTTACTCTTTACCACGCAAACTGTACAACATTCATTGCATTTTGTAAGTTACGACAATTATTATTATTATTACATGCGGATTACACGTCACATAATATTATTATTAAAATGACCGATAAAATACTGTTATAATATACGCGCTGGTCATTTTTTGGCACCTCACTCCATGCGGACATATCAGAAGAAAAACCATGTGATATTATGTTTCAATAAATCATTAAAACATATCGCAATATTTACACATCAACGCGAGATGGCTTGAATTATTTATATTCATCTTTTAAACCGTAATGTGGAAGTACGCTATGTAACTTATTATAATTTTATGCATAATTAATAGTCACATGCACCGAATATAATATGCGCTTGTTGTTATTGATAAAACCAATTATCACGATGTTCGACCACCAGCTGCGGATTAATATAGGTATATCTATAAGGAATAGAAAACCTTCACCGGATAAACTAAATCGTTAATTATTAGTCCTCCCCGACTGTGCTACACCTGTCTAATACATTAAGGTTGTTAAATTTTACCAGAACACCTTAGACACTATTATATAGGCAGGTATACCCTAAAAATATGGTAGAAAAGTAATAACTTAGAGGTGTAAGTACATCAAATTAAGGTAATATTATAGAAACGTTATTAACACGAATACGCGGGGAGTAATATTCATAGTTTACAATTTACATGTCGGTGTACAAATATTTAATTATTTGAAGGTTTATTATTAATAACAAATGGTTGGGAGATTTCTCGAAGTAAAAAAAAAAAATAATTTACAAAAAATACCGATGTTAGTAATAATTACCATTTTATATCATGTAGGTTTCGAGAAAATTACCGAAATGAAATTATTTTACTGTTCATAAACTGTATTCAGTGCTCTCGACATGTATTTATGTATATTATGCGGTGTATGCGTTGATAACTGTCAACTAAAACAGTGATATGGTGATTTAAACTAAATTAATTTTAATTAAATTTCCCCAAATTAGATGTTTGTATAACGTCTAATGTACCTACACTGGAAATTAAAATAGATATAACAATTCTAGATGCGTTTGAGCACACGGACGACAGCAGAACCTAAAATAATTGTAATGAATTATTTATTATAATATATTGAAACACTATCATATACTATACCTATGGTAGTTTATATTTGTTTAATATGTATAATATTATATTATATACTGAAATAATTATATGTTCTCGTCCCTATATTTATAAATAATTTCAAAAGTTTGTACCAGATTTATCCCAAAAAAAATGTAATGCAACTTAATGTATTTAATTAAATATTTACATTGTAATACTCGTAAGTCATAGTTCATACTATAGTATTATAACACCGATTGCATAATATGTCTAGCTGTGGTTTAAACAATTTATAATTTACAAATAAATAACCAGTGGTTGAAACTGAAAATATTTTTACCTATTTCGATTTCGGTTTTGGATATCGGTATTCATTTTTTCTGATTTCGTTTTTGGTTTTGAATACCAGTTTTTATATTTTCTGATTTCAATTTCAGTTTTGATCACCAGAATTGATTTTTCTCGATTTTGTTTTCTGTTTCCGTATCGATTTCGGTTTTTAACGGTTTTAACAGATATTCAAAATCGGTATCTCATATTGGTTTAAAGCTCTTTATTTAAAATAAACCTTATAAAACGTATTAGTGTACTACACTACACTCAAGTGAGCAATATGAATTTTATATTATATGAATTAAAATAACGAAATGCAACGAAAAAAGTACATAATATCGTATTTTGATCGTTTTGGCATTAAACTAAAAAACGATAATCGAATAATTATTATGAAATCGACAGTCCTATAAGTGAACCATCATTGGTGGACTGCCATTGTGCGTTAACATCGGTCTATTAAAATACAATTTTATATACCTATATTGTTAATATTATTATGACATATATATACCTTGGTAGGTAGGTTTAGTACCTACCTGATATCACCTACCTATGATATCATTGTGTTTATCATCTTGATGCGAAACGTGTGAGACGTAACATTATAAAAGTTTAATTAAATTTGTGATAAATGATAACGTTAAAGTGTCAAAATATAGTGTATTTTAATAACATCGAGCATTTATTAATACATAGTACGAATTAAATGTCAACAATACTGCACTGTTTCCGAATTTTGAAGATTGAAAGTAAATTGAAACAAAAATATTGTATAATACAATTATTGAATACATCATGTTCAGAAAATTAGAGTTTAAATAGTTCACAGCATAAGTCGTTAATACAATAACTGAATATAGTTATTAATCATTTGCTAGACACATTATATAATTAACTATATTATTTTATTGTCCATGTATTGATTAATTATTATTAAATAATTTGTCACTTACACTTTAAAACTATTAGTATATTATTTTTTATGTCATAATATTTTACTGCATTTTTCAAATATAATACAAATATGTACAACTAAATACTTTTTTAAAAATTATTGTTCAAATAAAACAATTAGAAACAATAGTATTCATACATATACACGAATAATGGAACATTTCAAAGCATTAACTATACAATGATTTCCGTTTGTATTTAAGGTAGTGAGTATCTATTCACTATTGTAATTCGTAGACAATGCATTAATAATGAATTTTATTAAAATGAGATAAGTTTTTAATGAATTTACTTTTTAAACTATAAAAACCTCAAAATGTAGGTAGGTAGGTACTATAATAGTATGACGTATAAAATTATTTACACTCATAAGTTGTAGGTACTTGAAATACCTTTTCGAAATGCAGGTACAGTACTTGAAATAATTACTTACCATATTAAAAAAGGGTGTTAGTAAATTAAACTCAGCTTAAGCTCATTAATTACTTAATTAAAATTAAAACGTGCAGTGTACTTAACGATCGAATATTGTTAAATAATATTCGCATTATAAACATCACACACGATGTACAGTATATAATGTAGAAGAATGGAAAGGACATCAACAGCATTTGTTTGCGATTGAATTTTAAAATGTGGACGCGTGTTTTTTGAATTGATAATAATATTCGGTTTTCCGCCAAACCCACCGAAGAGCCACACTTGCGTTTAGTTGCATACGATCATGATCGATCCTATATCCATTGTTTTATTATTGTCCATATATGATTACAGCAAGAAGACTTATTCGCTCTTATATTATTAATCCGAAAATGTTACCGATTTCAGGAGTGCGTTGGAAAATCCCGGATGATCGAACCGTCGCTTGTCTTACAGTAAATCCGACGAAATAAACGACCACTCGATCGCGCAGTGTCCTCTCGAAGAACCGTTCGACGACCACGACGACGACATGGTGTGCGGCACGCGAGATTTCAACGCGTTAATCGCAACTCTCGTAGTAAGTACACACGATAATATACTATTTTATTGCTATTTGTTGGTATTATTATTATTATTTTTATTATAATATTCATACACAAAGCAGCAGCTGTATGATATTACATATAATAGTGACTGGTAGAAGTAATAATGTCGGTGATATCGTGTTTGGCGTGTGTGCACATTGTATAATATTATAATATTATATTATTGTGGTAGGCAGTTTCAACTATTTTTTTTTTTCATCTCAATACATATTCGTACGATACTCCTTTACGATATATGTACAGGGTGATTCACAAATCAATAAATCATGATCATCCCATTATCTCATTTGTTCTTCAATAATGCAGTTGTTGAAAAACTGATTTTTAGAATTAATAAATATACTAAAAGATCATAATATTGTTTTAAAATTATTGAGATGTTTTTCTTTTACACGAAGAGTGTTCCGTAGTGATACAAACTTCTGTTTTTAAAATGAGAACCCCTCTGTTAGGCTTTAAATTATTTAGTGGATAAACTATTTTAAAAATAGTTTTACAAAAATATAAAGTAGCTGTAATATTGAATCTAGTATATTTATTATACTTGAACCATTTTTATAAATCATTAATAATGATAGCGATCAATGTAAATCGCCAAAACTTTCAAATCACCATAGCCCAATATTTTCCAAACTCATTATCGTGGAGCTAATATCCTTAGTATACAAATCAAGTATACCTACTGAATTATTGAAAAAAAAGGATGTGAGCATTCTTAGTGAATCACCCTGTATGTATAATATAATAAGAAGAATAACATAATACCGATCGTTTGTATGCAGCGACTGCGGGGACTTGAGCTTATTGATTTCGCTTAAAATAATATTAGATACGGTTGTATTTTAAAAGAAAAAAAATAGTTTTCCTTTATTTCTCTCTAGAATGGGCCGAGAGTCTCATTGTTCGAGAACAGCGCTCATATCTCGTGGACATTTATAATAATAATATATTATGAAAAAAGGGGAAAGTTAAATTTGTTTTTTTTTTTCGTGTGTGGTTTTTGTCGGTTCGCCATAGGTACTACATTTATTTAAGAAAAAAAGGTGTGCTCGGTACGTGTTGTGAAGTGTTACGCAACCCCGTGGAGTTATATAAGCACCCCACAACGTTTTTTTTAACCCCATTTTATACGTTTTTTTCATCCTAATACAAAACCCGCTAGCGACAACCTTATCACACCTAACCATCATTTTACACAGATTTATTTCAGACAATAATCAAAACAAATACTACCGTGGCCACCCGTGGATCCCTCACGTGAATAATTTCTATATCGTCACACTCGGAAAAGTTTTCACACTGTTTGATTTACACAGGCGCGTTGTGTACGATTAGCATATTTTATGACGCGTAAGAAAACGTCTCGCGATCGTATGTAATAATATTATAATAATAATAATAACGACAATATATTATTTCAATTCTCCGGCGAGTCAAAAGACGCATTAAAAATGATATTAATCTGTTCACTGGTTTATCCAGGTATATGTATAAACAAGTATAATGTATATATACATATTACCTAATGTAATGTGCAACTACGTGTTGTGCAACAGACGCTTGAAACGATTGAAGGACATTATTCAATTATTGCGCATCTATAGAACTCTGGAGTTAAGGGGTATAAAATTAAAAATATAAATAACGTTTTCTAAAATAACGAGAGAATTGATTTTGGGATAAATCAATTCATTATTCAATGCGTCATCTATGATAGCCTCATTGATTGTAACTGTATCTGCAGGGATATTATATCATACCACACTGCAAGCCAGTAACAGGTTGTCATGATATCTGTACCACAATAATAGTATGACCTAACCAGGGATTAATAAATTGCTTAATTGTTCTTAACCAGTAGATTTGTGGATAATGCCTCTATGAAACCCATCACTTGCAGTCCGAAGAATATTATTTGATGGTTAGGAGATGGGAACGTATGCAGCTGATTGTAGACGATATGATTACTATATTAATAATACATTAATAACATTATAATACATTTAAATTACGTTGCGTAGTCGTACGAGTTTTTTTTACATAATATGTACTTTGTTCCGTTTTTTTTTATTTATAATTGAAGATTTTCGTGTACGCTGTACCACCTAACTTAACATAATAATAATAATCCTACACTGCACATATTTTGTAGACAATCGATAAATTACAATTTATAAAGTACATGATATGCTGCTAATGAGCTCTCCCTGTGGCTTTTTCGTTTAAAAAAAACATATACATAATATATGGTTTGTCAACAATTAAATCCATAGTAAAAATTAACTTTTCAAGTTGAATATTTTTGAAACGGTGTTTAAATAATTATTACTCAATGAGAACTTATGTAATATAGTATAATCGATTATGATACAAGTGTATAATAATTTATAAGTTTAATTAAATAGATTATAAATAATTGGCAATTGGAATGATGATTGGTGCACGGTAAATTAACATAATATCAACATCAGCAGTGTATTATAATATGCATAACTTAAAATGATTATTATTATTATAAATGCTAGAATTTGAAAGCTGTCACGACGGTACGATTTAAAAGAAAAGCTATTCAGAATTTCACTAATTGATGATTAATATAATTAAATTATTCAAGTAAATTAATAACAAAGGCAACTTATTTTTAATTTTTATACATTTTAATTGTACATAATATCATAATTTGTTCGACACAGTTATAAAATGTAATTTTGATAATGATGATAGAAACTATTGTTAAACATTTTTAGTATGTGCTTAGTATAACATATACAATAAACAAAATCTATTTAAAATGACTATCTATGTTGCGCCAGTCTTATGAACATACATTCTATTTATTCAAATGTGTAAGTGCCCAATGTATATTAATATTATCATTACAACCAACGGCTATATACTATATTATATATTATTTTTAATCACCTTATATAGTTATATGTTTTCGTGAGTTGTGACGAAAAATTGCATTAAAACGGATTTCAGAAATTAAAATAATAAGTTAATAAGTACGTGTTTTTGTACGCAATATTATATTATAACAATTAACCAATCATAAATAAGACATTTAATTTTAGTTTTGCCACTCACGAGTCACGAGCATATTAAAGATTTGTTAAATTTTTTTTTATCCAAGTTTAGTAAACCGTTTAGTAATTTTATTTTACAGCGACAATAAAAACGACTTTCGACGTACACAGTGAAAAATAAATGAACACAACTATTTTACAAGAGTATGTCTGGTGCTGAATGTTTTGGGTCGATTTCTGGGACATATTTTTTTTATATAAATTATAGTCAAACAATTTCAACTCTGTATTTATTTATTTTTATTTTTAGAAAATTTGAAATCATATTTCAACATTAAACCATATCAAAATCCAATTTGACTAAGTTTAGTAATGCTGTAATGTAAATAAATTAAATTTCTTATGGTCATACGTTCTAAAAGTTATGTAACTAAAAACTAACAACAACTCTATGGTTAATGGTTATCGTTTGTACATGTTTTTAATGATAACTACTTGAATTATTATCCAGTTATATGATTTGAATTTAATATTAAGTATCCAGACCAATTCGGAAACCTAGCGTTATTTAGTCATTATATTTATTTATAGAAATTCAATTACCAGAGTGCTAAGTCATCATCTCTGTAGATGTACTTTTCTCGTAATATATATGAAACCCATGGTCTGGCATTTACTATATTTACTATACATTTTCAAAAGTTTCGAACTAGAATTATTTTATATTATTTTATAACTATTTGTTCTTGTTGGATTCAATAAAACTTTATTAAAAAATAAATTAAAACATAATTTTTAGTCAAAAAAAAAGTTAACGAAAAATTAAAAATTATTGACCATCAACAATATCAGCATTTGCATTACAAAGTAGTTGTCACTGAAATTATTAATTGAAATTTATTATCAACCTTCAACATAGTAACAGATTTAAGTTATCAAGGCAACATTAAAAAATTTAATTTATAGACTAAAAAAATTAGGTTAATTGTAAGTATTAAAAACACAAGGATATATTATATTAGGTATAATCAGTAAAATAAAATATAATTTATATCATAGTCAACATTAGCAAAGACGCGTGCATTTTCCTATTGGATGAATAAAAATTAGAAGCTAATAAAATGGTATCTTAGTAGCCGAAATAACTAATGCTAACTTTAAAATCTTTTGTAATTACACTGATGGAGAATCAATGTTTCAAGTTGGAATATTATTAATGAATGTTCTATATGGAATACATTATACAGGTACATTAAGTGAAATATATTTGAAGTTCGCTCACGGTTGATTAAAGTTTGGTGTAAATCGTAAGATCTTTGGAATAATTACGTGGAAGGAAATGTATTTATAAGACTCAACTAAATAATTTCAAAAACCTTGTTTTTCGTTTTCCAATCGTTTACATCCAAAATCCAAAATTATTATTGTTAATATTGTTATATTACTTATTTCACATTCATTACTCAATACAATAATATTATTATTTGGCCACTCCAGAGACAATATTATACATATTTTTCTTTAGATAAATATTAAATATTATATTTCGATCATATTTACAGGATTTTAACATTAAGATTTTTTGATGCTTTATAAAAATGTAATTTTAATAAATACAATACGCCAATAGGTACCTTATTAGATACGTTTCTATATACAATATATAAACATATATCAACAGTGTTCTTTAAAGTAAAATATTAAATAATACAAATTATACAATTACGATTACATGTAGATACTTGGAATATTGTGCGTATGCGTTAAATGTTAATCCAATTCAATAACACTGTATTAAATTAAACGTTTTATTATAATTTTAATAATAATCGAATATTTTATCATAACTGCAGTGTAAAAAAGAATAATTAACGTTAATGGATATTGAAATAAGTATCCCCTCGGTACTCGATAAAAAAACTCGATACAGATACTCTTTGAAAAGTGTTAGTAAAACTAAAGTTTTAAATTTATTATTTAGTTTTTAATGCAACACAAAATATACTCAACTGTATAAATTAAACATTCTTTGATTCATTTGTGTAATATTTTATCATCGTCAGTAGTTACAAATATTATTATTATTATTATTATTATAACATGATGATGAACACCAATGATAATAAATATTTATTATACATTCTTTTTTAAAGTTCAACAGCTTATTTGCTTATTCATACTTTAATCATAATGTGAGTATCATAAGTAATTAATTTAATGACGTACCCATTTGTACGGGAATAACACACTGCAGGTAAACACTGTACAGCTATCAATCACATTACCAATAATACTCAGAGTGCATCACACACAAAGTGATTCACCAATAATGCTCACCCCTTTTTTTCTTCAATAACGCAATCTGATGATAAACTCCGAGCCTATGTGAAATTAACTGAATATTTTAACAATGATTATACATGGTGATCTACAAGCATGGTCAATGCTCACCACCATTTTTTTTAGAACTATTGAACTCATATTTAATGTACATATTATATACCTACCTACGTAAAGACTATATTTTTTGAATTCTTGAGATTTTTTATACTCCTTGATAAGTTTTCAGTGGATATATAAACTTCTTATTTTTTTCAAATTAGGATCCCCCTTTTTATTGTAAATTATTTAGTGAATATTTTTTCTAATAACGAACGAGTCGTTTTTGAGTTATTTAACTTTATACTTTATCCTACTAAGGATAATAAGTCCACGGTACTGTAAGGTATTGTCTAGGTTTGTAAGATATAGTAGCTATGCTGATTTTGTGAAAATGTAGTAACTAATATTAATCCATGAATATATTTACAATTTTTAAAAATGTAGAAAGTATAATGAATAATAGATATAATAATATATATTGCGACTCATGCAACATGCCCCTAACAATTGAACATATAATCATCAACTGCCCCAAATTCTCATCTTCACGTCATCTTCTCAAAAATTCTACATCAATCGAAGAAGCCCTCGACCAAAATAACACCGCCAATATTTTCAATTTCTTTAAAGAAATTGGTCTAGACGATAAATTATAAATCTCCTGTATACATCATGTTTTTTTTCTTTTTTTTTTTTATTTATTTTTATCTTTTTTCTCTTTTTAATATTGTATAAAACTTTTAGTTTGTAAATCTTACTAGGCTAATAATCTTTGTAATTGAAGCCTTATATCTAATAAAAAAAAAAATAATATATATTAAAATATTTTATATTTTTTTAAAAATCTTTTGTAAGGATAATATTATCCTTATCATAAATATTTTAATAACTGAGAAACTATATTCATTAAACATTTGAACTATTTACAAAAAAATACTATTTTGATAATTACCCTTATTATTTAAATCAAAGGTGCGTAAACCACAACAAAATCGATTGAACTCATATTAGCGACTTTTGAATAGAAGATATTAAGACAAATCTATGGACTCAAAATTAACAACGAAGGAGAATATGAAGTTATAACAAATCAGGATATCAATTACCTGTATGTATGGAGAAGGGACTATAATGGTGTTTTCAAAAATGTGTACCCTTATGTTAAGTCCCAGAAATTTTAGGTTAGGTATGTAGGTATAGTCTTATTCCTTTAATCAGACTATTATTGGATAATATAGTCGATTCTTGCATGATACCCATTTATAGATGAATCAGTACAGTATATTTAACTTTAATTTTATCATCGTAGATACTATAAAAGTCATCAGATATCTCATAAGTCATAAAATATTAAAATAGGATAACAGTAAAATCGTTTTCTCAGTTTAATATATCATGTCGTATGTAGACAGTCTTATGTAAAAACGTGTGATAAGTTTTGTGCTTCTATAGAATATGCAAAGTACAACAAAAACGATTTTCTGTTATTTAGAATTAAAGGAACATGCATTTTAAAAACATGTGATAAGTCTTGTGTTTCTTATAGAATAATAATGCAAATTCTAATAAAAACAATTTTCTATTATCATTGACATTAAAGGGACAATCATTTTTTAAACGAAACTCTCTTTGTTGAGACGTATAGCCTTTATATTATAGGTACTGATACAGATTTTACAAAGGTATATTATTATTTTATACATTATAATATAATATGCATAAATATTCGTTTTTGTTACAATTGTTGTACGAGTCGGTACAACTTTATATAATATAATAGTCATAATATAGTTCAACTTTTGAAAATTTCGACCGTGAGTTGGAATAATTTATTTTTTCCCCACTTCAATCTTTTCTTTAAATTCATTGTTATGAATTGCGTATTTTAAGTATTTCTAATATTTTTATATTAATTGGAGAACATTTTTCACAGGGTTTTATATTACCGGAAAAAAAATATTAATTAGAGATTTTATAATTTATATACATAGGTAATTAAATTCTGTAATATTGTTACTTCTCAAATGTATAATGTATTGTTTCTATTTAATTCAAAAATACTCATGTGACTTAATTTAATTATGTTTTTTTTTCTAAAATATTGTTACCTAATATAATATTTACATTTTATTGTTGGTATCTAAACACATTAGAATTTTTGAAAGAAATTTGCACGAATAAAATAATATATTTGTTAGTTTTTTGAAAAGACGTAAAATAATGATGCATAAATAAACATAATAAAATACCTATTATGTTAAGTAAAAAAAAAAAATGATTCATATCATTAGAAGTATTAAACTTTTCATCGTTACACATTTTTTATTATGTAATATATGAAATAGTTTTAATTGTATTTGGTACAAATATAAGAGGTACCAAAATAAAATATGAACATTATATTGGTTTTAAATTGAGTATGTGTATGACTGTGAGTGATAAAATATGAAAAGGCTTGAATTAATTAAACTAAAAATATACACAGAACTCAAGAATAGTCAAGTAGCTAGATGTACAAGTTGTAATTAATAATAGTACGAATTTTAAATCGTCATTATTATCAATTAAAAAAAAAAAATACATTTTAATAAATTAATGAATAATATAAGTTATAATCGTTGTTTAGTTATTCATTGGGCATTGACCTAACTCATACGGATATTTCATAATTCGGTAACGTTTTGAGTATGACGTATAATTGCAATAGTTTACATTATTGTACAAAAAAAAACGAAACATCCAACTCATTGACGTCAGTAAAATCAATCTTACTTTAGGCACCCATAGATTTCAGTATAACCAAGTATATTTGTTTTAATAATAACCCTTTATTACTACAACAATAGCTCTTATATAGGTTCTCCGATAATCGCGTAGTGTTGAATTATTATGTTTTCGTGTTGTGTGTGTGTGTGTGTGTGCGTAATACATAACTCGAGGAAACGGTCGTCGGGGGTTTTAATGGATTTCGTCTTCGCGAATTTTCGTGGACGAGATGAAAATAATATGTTTGGGCGGGAGGGTGCGGTAGCGGGAAAAATAAAAGCAATAAATAAAAATGTAACGTGGCCGTAAGAAAATAGTGCCTAGAATCCATTTAAGTCTATCCGCGTTTTTGTGCGGTATTGGAGACGCAAATTCGATTTGGTCCTATTACCGACCGCGGTCCGGTATTTACTAGCCCATTTCTAGTAGATCTAAAGAAAACGTTGTGCGGCAAAGTGACTGTACGAGTGCGAAATGTTTTTGGGAAAAAAAAACGTTTAAAATACGTGTTCGGAGCAACACGCACTTATCGATTTTGGACATTGTATTTTCGTTTAACACTTACAAACTTATATATAGGTACTGGCGTAGTCCACTATCTTCCAGCATGCTCGCCACTTAAGTCCGACGCGTTTTTCCTACGTTTCTATATTCTTCGGTTTTCTTCAAAGAATCCTACTTTCACTGTTAGGATCAAAAAATAATTGAGCTTACTATTCAGTACAGACAACTTCGGTATTGGTCCACCTTGAAGCTGCCTTATATACAGCTGATGCCATGCACTGTGGACGCAGTCAACGACATCCTTTCCTCATCACCACCTTCATCTAAACGTTTATCAACTGTCAAACTATTACAATATTATGATAATAATTGCTGATGTTTTACTTTTTTTTATATAGGCCCGTCATGATTGCCCGAATCAAATGTTTCACAAAATATTTAGATAGGAATAAAATATATTTATACGTGTTTCCTAACACAGTGACGCAGCTAGTGGGGTATTTTGGGTGTTGAAAACTTGAAACGACTCCATTCAATCGTATTTATATAAAAAATAAAACTGCTAAATTATGCTTCATGTTTCCACTATATACGATTAAAACTCTCATTTAAAAAAAACTTTGGCTTCGCTCATAAGCGTGACTAGCAGGAGGGGCTGTTGGGCTCAGAACTGAACAAGTTATACCACTGGCTACGCGCCTGATCTAACCTAACCAAGTCTGATAAAAATACATTTTATGTTATACGTATTAGAGATATTCCGGATAATACACTAATTCAGTAAACGCAGTTATTTGTTTTGCAAAAAAAAACAAAACTTATAGGTATACTCAATTTGTGATATAGTTTAGATTAAGGTCGAGTAACCTAATATTATCATTGCAATGTTTTGATTGTAATATTTTTTTTTGGATTGAGAGTGGAGAGAAGCGAGTGGTAAGTCTTTCGTGACCTATTATACATTTATACCTGTCTGGTCTATTGTGGTCTTTGAAGTTATATACGCTGTAGGCGAATATGAAGAAAAAGTCTTCTATTTATGAGATAATAAACAAGGGTCTGACAAGTTTAATCTCATTTTATTATTTGTCGCAACACACCGCGCAGTACACCTTGCACACACACACACACACACTACAAAAGTTTGTTTGAAAGTCTCAAAATACATAAAAATGCTGCTAGAGAAAAAAATACTTTTTTTCCGAAGAAAATATTGTTCAAGGAAACATTAATTAAACACATGCATATAATAGTATTATAATTGAGAGACATTAACAACCAAAATAATACAGATAACATACTACACAATATGTTATAATGTACTGTAAAGACCACTAATAATATTATGACGGCGTTATAAAAATATCGGTCGCGTTGCACGAATTAAAATCGCACAGATATATTATATATACGTGTGTTTGTGTGTGTGTGTGTGTGTGTGTGTGTGTGTGTGTGTGTGTGTGTGTGTGTGTGTATGTGTGTGTGTGTGTATGTGTGTGCATTATGCGAGTCAAACATTTTCTGCTACCGTGTTCCGCACAATAGTAACTTAAAGTTTTTCGGAATATTACAGCCAGCAGGATTTGTTTACGATTGTTTGTTGTTTTTTTTTCCTTTCGTGTACATAAAACGGGCGAAGAAAAAATAATAATAATATAAAAACGTCAAAACCGATGTAAAAAAGAAACCTACACTCGGTGGCTATTATTTTTACGACCCAAGAAAACTTTGGACCTCTCCCCGGGCTAAAGAAAGAAATCTCGGAACTTTTAACAACACCTGGACACCGTCGTCGATAATCCCGTGCGCACTCGCCCCACAGGACAATACCCAAGTACCTTAAGGACTTGGCCATTCAAATATTCGCACCTGTGCGACGGTCCTTTTTTGCGTTTTAAAGTCTGCAGTACTCGGGGGTCGAATATGACAACCACCGAAGTATGTAAGTATATCGGGCCCGAGAAAATGCGTATTTATATTTTATTTTTATGGACGTAAAAATGTCGTTGCCATTTTTCTGGGTCCTGCAACACCTCAGATCCGATAGATTTATGCGTCCGCGTGTGTACAGAAATAATGAATTATTGATTGGTCGATGCCAAAAAAACCACTATAAAATTTGATAAACAGAAACATAAAACCACCGGGATAAACGGAAATGACAAATTTTTATATCAGCCGACCTCCTTCCTCTCCGTCACTGCCCCCTTAAAAACGCTCTTTATTTTACGAGGAAAATCCGCACACAATTTATTGGTTCGCGAAAAACACATAAACCGATTTGCCCGTAAACAATTGTAATGTTGTAATGTCAAATTTTCCAGGTTATGTTATTGGTAAACTACAGTTTTTACATTAATATTTTATCAACCAGAATAATCGGCTTTATCAATTGAATCCTTACGTAGGATCTTAACATCTCGTATACACACAGACACGAATAAAACATATTTTGTCATTAGATATTTTTAAACTCTAAGATGTTCGTAAATGGTATAGCGGCACATAGTTTTATAGTAGTTCTAAAATGATATTTATTTTTCTGAGAATATTTTTTTAGGGTGATAAAGTTTATCCGCTTATTTTCCATGTTGTTTTTTGAAGTTAATTGGAAAAATAGTATAAACACTTACAATTCGTTTGTCGAAATCTCAAAGCTCATATAAAAAAAAAAAGTCGTAATGGAATTATTCCATATAATATAAATAAGTATGATTTTTTTTTTATAAAATTTATCTTTTTTGGTATGAACTTTTGCCAGAGATTATTTTCAATTTATATTCCAATTATCCAAAAAATAAAAAATATTACTAAACTATTTTTATGAAGCTGATATTTTTTTATGCCAAATTACATAAGTTTGTAAGATTTACTTAGAATTGCTTTTTTAATGTCATGTCACTATACATATATATTATAGTTATAAAATTTAAAATTATAACTTCCGCCCAAGTTACCTACACGTAAAAGCCAATGGTATATTTTCCCTAAAACGTTTATATGGTTTTTAATGTTCGATTAAGTTTCTAAAAAAATATCACTGTTGTACATTTTAATTTCTTCGTAAAGACGATTTAATATCTATTATCTTTATTGATTAATTGAGTCTGAATACTATTTATAGATGTAATTTATAATGTATATAATTTGTCAAACGAAATCTATTTTATATGTACCTATTCATTTATTTATATAGTTAAAAAATGTCTCTGTGCCCACTAAAATAACCATATTAAAATATGTTTAATTTACCTTAAAATGATTGAATATAATATTAGACTTTACTTTTTAAAGTGAATACAAAATATAATGAATCCATTTAATTTGTGTGCAATCGTTTTTGGGGATCAGTGATTAGCAAACACATGTATATAATATGTATGAATCTACATGGAATATAGGTCACCTTGGTAGAATTTTGAATTTTAATCAACCAAATGTATCAAGCACAAATGACACACAATAATAGTCAAGGGGAATAATTAACATTTAATATATTAATTTAGATATTTTAAATATAACGAACAAGAATATTATTTCGTTTATACCTTTTCTTTATTCTGTACCTTATAATAGTTAGAGGTACTGGCTATCAATATTATGACAGCACAAATATTATTTAATACTACTAAAAAATAATGTATTCTACGTAACGACTAACGACTATAATCATTTAATTTAATGAATGATTTTTGCAATATCACCAATGTCTTTATGGTGTTTTTGTTAATTTAAAATAGGCACCTCCTACCAAGAGTTCTTGTTTGTATTGATTTCGGCACATAACTCTAATAATGGCGTTGATCACAATTTGGTTGTACAATAATTAACATTTGCCGTATAAAATAAAATAAATGACATGACGTTTCGTGTTAATTGTATTAAAACAATAATATATTGATAGTATTTATAAGTCAGCAAAAGTTTAATCAAACCATCACCCTTAACAGAACAAATTTTATGATGTCTTGAGGTTTTTACTTTTTTATGTAATGAAATTTTAAAAATATAAATCACAAAACTATAATTTATAAGTATATAAAAAAACAATGTTTTCCTAATAATCTTAACCATACATAAATTCAAAAGTTACTTTGCTGAAATTGATAGTGATTATTATTAATTGTTATATGAAATAATATAAAACTATTTTTACTTAAAAAAAAAAATATTTAGCAATAATAAAACGAAGCGTAGTGAACTGACTTAATGCTTGTAGTATAGGTGATAAAAAAAGTAGATGGCAACTATTTAAACTTTTATGGCGACAAGAAGGAAAGAGGAAAACGTAAAAGAAAGAAAAGAAAAAAAATCTTTTCAAAGGCTCTTTATATTTTTCACCGTCCTAAAAAACCACTTGTGAAAAGAGACCACAGAACTCGACCTTAATATTGCATTTCATTGTTCTATCACTAAAACCCCAATTTACCGCACAAAGTGCTCAAAAACTCTTTGCATTTTTCACCCCGACTAGTAACTTTTATATTTCTTCTTGGATTTAAAAAAAAGTTTTACTACAGTATAAATCATTAACGTTAATTTTTTAACCTCCAAAAAAAATTGACTTGGTTTTCATAAATATACCACAGTATAGTAAGTAAAAACCCTTAAAAGCCCAGTAAATTATCTACAAAGATAAGATACCATCTCGGCTACCTTTTTTCAAGTTGATCTGTATATCATTAAAACTCAAGTCTTTAATCTCCATAGTTTAAAGGAGAACATTAAAAATTAACTGAATTGTCGTACCGAATTTAAAATTCTTATTCCCGTTAGGTTAGGTTAAGTTAGGTCATGTCATTGATAGACATAAATAAATTATCAATAAAAATGTTAATAAGTGATGAACATTTTATTATTTTATAAATTTACAATACAAATAAAATAAAAACGAATTAGTTTAATGGTTATTAGCACGAACGAATGCATATTATATACTTTATTAAAGATTCATAAGTAGCCAGCAGCTAAATATTTTTTCTGTCATCAACAAATTAATTTAAAAGTAAAATAAATACTTACTTTTAGATAAAAATTGTAGATGAATACTTGAATACTCGAATTAATTAATTGAAATCTATTTTAATTGTTTTTTTGTTTTGTCTGTATTTTCAGATATCAATTATTTTATTAGGTAATAGGTACACGATACTATAATAATAGCAAAATAACATATTTTACTGAACATTGATGGATTTTTCGCATGTATTTTATTCGAGGAAAACAACGTCTAAATATTCCATGTGGTAAAGGTCGAGTGTAGACTTTCAAGGCAATAAAAAAAATCTACTCATATATTGTGCGGCTATGGGGCACTTAAAATCATAGTTAGGTCAGGTTAACATGGTGCTTAACCGCTGCAGTTTGAAAGTGCGTTATTTGCGTTTAAAACGACGATGGTTTTAGCATATAAAATTTTATTTAATGCTGATAACATTAAAATTTATTATCTATTATAAATATTAGAAGTTTAAACAAATTTAATAGGTATGTACTATGTAATAAATTAGGATTTTAATGACCTAAAAAATACACAAAAATGCACTAAAAAAAATGCAAAAATGACCTAAAAACTCTAAAAAATGAACTTAAAAAATGACCAAAAAATGTTCTTAGATGAGTGAAAAAAATTTATTTTTAAAATATCAATTAATAATTATGATTTATGAATAAAATAGATATAAATTTGACTTGTGAATTTAACCGCTTCCTGGTATAATTATTCTGAAAAATCAATAAAATCATATATTAAATTAATTTAATGAAAAATATATCATATTTTTTTTTACCTGTACACATATTATTGCATTGCACAATTAGGTGATTCTTAAGATTTTCAAACAGGAAGCTGCGACGGCGGTCAGATAAAATGTTTTTATATGAAGAAAAACTTCGTTCAACGTCCACAGAAGTAACAGGGGCATATTTGAAATGAACCATATCATTTAAAGTTAGGTCTTCCGGAATACCATCTCTACTTGTATTTTCACCGTCCAGAATAGCAGATATATTTTTTAAAACTTTGAATCCATTATTTTTCATCAAAATATTTTTTAGTTTGTTCGATATTATTTCTCCGATTACATTAGGAGCAAGGGAAATGTAGTTTCAATTTGTTTTATTTTATTAATAGATTCTGATAATAAGATTCCAGAAGATTCCAGCTTTTTTATTTCTGAAGGAATGAAACCAAAATTAGATTTTATATAAAGTAGATTAGCCTCTAAACTTGATTTAGACATAAGTTCTTTTGCTTCTTTTATAGTAGTCGAATCATCATGATTTAATTCAAGTACAACTTTTTTTACATAAGAAAAATTCTCACAATAGTAATTTACAGCATTTAGCCAGGTTCCCCATCGCGTGATTACGGGTTCGGGTGGCAATGGAATACCTGGAGCTATACTGGAGATTATTACTAATAATATATGATTATTACACCACGTGGCCGCCTAAAATGACTTGCTCTACATTTGGGCAAATAATGGGTACATATAATAATTTACATTCAACAAAATATCTTGATACATGTATTGTTTTATACTTAGTTTTATGGAAAAAAAATACTTTAATACAATAAATTAAACACATTACCTACCTATAGTTATTTTTAAAGTCTAAGAAATTTTTAAAGATATCTAATTTTTAATCTATAACGTGTATTATTTGAGAAAATTGTTTAAATAACTAATTATAATAATTATTTGCACTACACACAATCTAAGGAAATACTAAAATTGTCTACCATAAAAAATAAGTAACTCGCCGTATAATTGTTTTTGAGTAATTGGTTAATTTATTTTTTGACAACAAGAAGTGTACATGTTGTTGGCAATTTATTCAAGTGCAAAACTAATGGCAAAATAAAGTGTGTTTTGAGCTATGAACATAATGATTAAACATGACTGCTTGAACAAATATTTTCATTATATTTCTTCTGAAAAAAACAATATTAATAATAAAAAAAACTAATAATGCTTCGTTTCGGGTATAAGTGATGCACATTTAAATTTCAAATTATATTCTTACTACAGATTTTTTTAACAATAATATTATGTATTTTGCTTTATTAAAAACAAAAACTAACCATCACAAAGCATGGAAATTTAAAATTTAAGATATTGTTCAATGTCAATTCAGTATAGTGTTATTATAATTTTACAAAATGATGCATATGATTTTAAATACTAAATATTTTTACCGGCGTGGGTACGAAAATACGTGTAAGTACAGACAGAAATATACGTGAAGTACCTACCTGCCCAGAACTATAGTAACTGTGTGTATTTGTTTTTCGTATTTGTGTTTATACAATTATCAATATCGATCGACGTTTTAATGTTACGTATATTTAACCAGATGACTAACCATGTTGGTAAGTATAATATAATGATTGTGAACACTGATCGAAATTGTTACAGTAATACCGTATGGAAATCCGAACTAACATAATTATTGATTTTACGTCGTATAATATTATTTTACCTATACTATACCTTAACCTAATATTTTGAACGTGAATTTTCGTTTATTATATTATTTTAATATTTATTTATTTTTTATTTGATGTTTAACGGTAACACGCTCAACTAAGCATACTTGACTCAAATTGACATCCTTTAAACTGATTGTAGATGCATTTGGAATTATTGACAACGCTATAATATATTATAATCAATATTTTAATATTTTTTTTAAGATCGATATTTTTTTTTATCGAACGATCTTTATTATTGTACATAACAATATGAGATACTTACACATCCAAACAGAAGTAGTTTTAATTATAAGAACAGTATTTATCTTGTCACCAAAATCTGAATTAACATGCGTCAACGAGAAATGAATATGAAGTTTATCTAGAACTCGTTAAATATTTAACGACTTGACCTATATTGTTGCAAAAATAATATTGTAAACGTTAGCGATTTTTTTTTTTTTTTGAAAGGCCGTAATTGAGGTTAAATTGAATACTCGAGTTTTATGTAATTTAATGAAACACATTTATAACTTATAAGTTATAAGTAATAACTCTTGAAGGTATAAATACAAAGGAAAAATCAATTTTCTTAAATCCCTCAAGTTGCATGCATATTGTTTGGAGTTCTCGATAAAAATAACACCAGTTACATATTTGAAGTGTTGGAAACACACTAACGAGTTAAAATATACGTTTTTGGAACAATGATCTGCGAACAAATTAATATGTTAATTGACCTGTAAGAGTTTAGTTTGTATATTGTTTAAAACGAAAAGAAGAGATTCAAGATTGCAAGTGCGCGTGAACTACTACGACAATGTCACATTTGTTTTTATTCGAATGTTAAATAATATGGAAATTCTAACAAAACTGTTGAACGCATTTCAGATGGAAGTTTTCCTGTTGTCTGACTCGTTATAATAATAATAGTAACATCGGATGTGATTTCATCGTCTAAATCTCTGAACCAATGAGACCGATAAACATATTTAACTATAATTTTTTTCGAACGCGTTAAACAATTTAAGCATATTTTATTTTAGAAAATCGTAAAGGGTGCAATTAAAAAAGATCATATTGTTGTCTTTGATACATATAAGAGAGTTATGAACTGTAGATATTTTATTAAGTTTATTATTTATACACACAATATTCTACTGCGTACATCTATGACAACAAATATTTTATCTCTAGACGGAAGACATTTTAATTAGGTAATAATGTTACTATTATTGATTAAATGAACCGTTAAATAGTATTTTTTTACCATTCATATTATTTGTGTAGTGATAATGTGATAATATCGAGCTTGAAATGTTTTATTATTTATAGACAAAAGACAATATTTTGTATTTCATCGTATACGTGCCAGTCAGTCAATGGTATAGTTAACCTATACTAATACACATTTTGAAATTTTTAAATTAAATTAGTCTACATGTTACGAAATTATGTGACATATTATATGTATGTATTAGGTATACCTAAAGAAACAATGACAATATATTAACCCGATTAACTGAGTGGATTTTTGAACCCACAAATTCATGTAGCAAACAAAATAATACAGTTTTTAAAACAAACAGATTTGTAAAAACTTATTTAGAAACTATGAAATACTAATTATAAACACACCAACATTTTTTTTAATAATATGTAAATTTGTTATAATATACCTAAAACTAATAAACATTGTTGTTGAAGCGTATTGATCAATAAAATAAATAAATTCCATACATTATTTTCTGATGTATTATCGATGTTAGTATAGGTTAAATTTTTCAAACAATAGACTTTGCTTTAAATAATTTATTTCATTAAATCACTGAATACTAATCAAATATGTTGAAAAAAAAATTCTTCTTAAATTCTCCGACCGTCTACATATAAATTTTTATCGGTATTTTTTATTTTTTCAAAAGCTACCTACTGTAATACAGTTTGAACTCAATAATATTATATAAAAGTAAATAATTGAGTGTATACCTATAAACAATCGCAGTGTAAAATATCGTTTATTATGTATTCCATATAAAATATATATGCCATTAATTCGTTTGGTTTTAAGCAGGGCTTGAAATCAATTTTAAGTATCGATAAAAAATCTTTAAAAATCCAAACTAGTATCAAAGTCGAAAATGTTTGTTGTTTAAAATAAATTCTTGTTGTAATTGAAAAAAATCGATTATTTATATTATTAAAATAATAATCGTCTTATAATTTTTGTATACAAATCGATTTTAAATAAAATAAAAAATATAATCAAAAGTTAAAATTCAACAATAGCCAACTTCCAACAGGTTTATAATATTTTATACAGGCAGTTAGGTCTTAGTCACTAGGTAACAAATTATTTAAATGTAATGAGTTGTAAAAATATAAATAACACAATATAATAATACGATGATTAAAGATAAAAATATATAATCATAAAAAATGAAAAATCGGAACACCATCAAATCAATGTTTTGCAAAAATATAAAAATCACAACATTTTAATAACCTAATATATAATTTTTAAATTTAAATCAGAAAAAACTTATATCGCAGCGATAAGCGAAATATTTTAAATTAAAATCGAAAATGCTCGGTTATTCGATTTCAAGCCCGGGTTTTAAGTTCTAATAACAATTGTTTGTGCATATACATATATACACCTACTTGTAAATTGAATTAAACATTAGCCTGCAAGTAGTCGCGGGCAATCATAATTGGGGCGGTTCGTGCAATTGTCGCTGGCTGCACGATATCTTTGTGATGGTAAACGAGCGGATTCCTTTGTCTAGTCAGTAGTATGATTATTCGGTGTGTATACGCGTAATACGTATATAGTGGACAAAACGCGAAAATGGAAAAATACCATAATATAATACATGTCGACGACGCGCCCACGCGATTCCTCCGCCGCCGCACAAAAGGAAGGTAATTTTGCGGCGCACTTTCCACGCCACTCGTTACCAGGCGGCCGTCATAATCTCCGGAGCCCGACCGGGCCTTTGATCTCCAATCATGCGCTCCTCCTGCTTTCTGTAATCATTTCATGGCATTTGTCCCGCAAACAGCCCCCGGGTCAGCCGATCCTGTGCATGTGCAAACGGTTTTCCGCAACGTCCTACAGACGGGCGCGGCGGCGGTGGTGGGCCTCGGGTAGAAAAATCCTCGGTCTATTGTGTGTGTCTATTATAGTGGCTTCGTTATCTGCATTATTAAGTTTAACCGTCCGAGAATTCTGTGCTCGTGACATTTGCAGGACACGCGTGTTTGTAGGGAGTGGGGGGGGGGGGCGGGTGGATTACGGACACAAAGGTGTATTTAGTAACAAGCGCCGCCGAGCCAACGGGAGTGCAAAATATAATATAACATCAACCGCGAAATGTATAGAAATGCCGCCGTGTCATTCGCAAACCGAATAAGAACGTCACCAGCTATGGCGAAGTGAAAACTGTTCCGAAACGAATTTCAAAATGTGATGTTTTCGTTCCTTTTTATTATATCATATATATTATTATTATTATTATGAAATATATTATATTCTCAATGAAAATCGAGAAAAATACGTTTGTATAAAAGTATGTAACATGTATTCGGAAAAAAAAAGCGAAAATAAAACGCCGGTCGACGGAACAAACTGAAAAATCGCATTAATTTAATTATTAATTACGTAACAATATATACGAACAAAAATACTTTTTCTGTAATTAAAGTTTAAAAGTTAACGAGCCGAGCAAATCGTTCAATAATTCGATACCGTATCATTATGTTTGTGATTTATTTTAAATAATATTTTACATAATATCTTACGGCAAACAAATTGTATACAAACCAAATCAATTATTAATTTATGACTATATTTCTGTTGGATGGATTAAAATTTGTTAATTGCGAATTCGGGTCTTATAATTTTTCATGTTTCAAAAGGTTTTATCTTACATTAATTGTATTCAGAATAATATATATTAATCGTACCTAATGGATGCAGGATGAAATGTGGACAAAAATAATTTAAAAGGCATAAATCTTTTTTTTCTCGTACATGCATAAGCAGACAATTAATGATTTCATCAATTAGTTTTATTTTTATTAATTTATCGTTTTGAAAGTAATTTAAAAACAAAAGAAATGTATTACTGAGTTTGTATAATATGAGATATGGCCTACATAGGCAATAAATAATAATTAATAATGTAACAGTAATATAATGTATATTGTAAAATGTTTATCAAATTACGTACATTTGTAAAAAACATAATATTTTTTTTTTTTTTACTTTATTAATAATATACACAATCTGTAAACAGTGGCACAATAAGAATATGAGCTAATTGACAGGAAAAATTGAAATTTTGATTGAAGAAGCCACCCACTGATGACACTTTCGAATAATAATAATAATAATATGATTTCATAACAGTGTCGTTCTTAGTGTTAAGATATTAAAGATCTAAGTCAAGCGTTTAAATATCAATACGATTACTTCGGGTGACTCTATAGATAAGTTATCTCACGATCCTTAATACTTTTTCAAGAGAGCATACTTGGAACTTCAAGCTTGGCAGTTTGTACTGAGTTAGGTTAGAGGACTTTTTATTATTCTCCATTAAAAAATGATTTCTTTAATTTTGCCACGCCAAGTTCTTATTTGGCGGCTGCGTGTTTTTCCAGGTAGAAAAATAATATAATTATCCTGTTTAATGTATTTAAATTTTATTTAAAAAAAAAACAAACAAACAAACATTAGCGTCCTAAAATTTGACTAACTATCAGCCCTCGGACATAAGTTATCTTAGGCTGTTGACCCTCGAGTAAGTTTAATATCAATATTTGAATTATATCAACAGCCAGCGCAGTGACGATGTGCACGTACCTATGTGTGCATAATAATCTAACATTCTAACCTAATACAAAACGTGTTTGCAGTGCAGAATACTCATTCGTATTTGTTGACCTTTTCAACCACATGCGCGTAAACTTCAGTAATTAAAATGTTTAATCATACCGCACAGGATTAAAGATAGCGTTTCGCATTTACCATAAAACTACCACCGCCCCCCCCCCCCCCCGTTACAAATGTTGCATTTTTGTTAATTTCGTTGAACGTAGACTGTAGTTGTATAACGAGCGTGATCAGCGGGTGTAAGCCGGTGGAAATCGCTCCAAATAAATTAACACCTGCCTCGGTAAGTGTATAATAATAATCATAAAAACAACATATTATTATAACGGTGTGTGCGTATACCGCAAAAAAGTGTCGTTTTATCCGGATCGCCGTGCGCCGTATTCATTTTGACCTTTGGGAGAATTTTATCAAAACGAAATCCAACCGTTCGCCGCGGTATATTAATTTATTTTATATTATCAGTGTTGTTCGTATAGTCAACTACGATAATATGGTTATTAGCTATAACATCAATATTTACATCGTGTTAACATTACCTATAATATTATATTGATTTATTTAAGATAGGAAACTATTGTCTTGGTGTTTTATAATAAGCCAGGACCAATTGCGTCGTACTGATTGACCGAGATGTTGGATTAATTGTTGGCTTTAGCGAAATTGGGGCACTATCGAGTATCGACGGTGATGTTCTCAGTGGAGTATTGTTTTTATCGTATGTTAGACAATTTGATAGGGATAAGGGAGGATCGGTCTTTCACATAAGTCATCCGATGTCTGTGGAATTTAGTATGGTCAATTTATTAGTCGGTTGAAACTAACTCTTTTTTTCGATTCTACTAATTCATTTATCTATGCATTATTTATTTATATTTCTGTGTACGTCAATAAGTGACGAAAAGAAAAGTTTTTCGCTGTTGATGTTGCTATTATTGCGTTTCTGGCTGCCATATCTGGTACTCATACAGTCGTATCCCTTTATGTTGCAATGTCCCGGAGTCCATATAAATACTTTATCTGCTTTATTAGATTTGGAAATAAGGTTGCTGTTTTTTACAGCTAAGGGCTCCATTAGTATTCCATTATTGATTCTGAATTATATAAGGCGTTCTAAGTGAGTTATATTAATATTATGATATACTTATTGTACAATTACTGTGCAGTAGTGAGAACAATTTTTTTTTACAGGGTTCCTTAATTTAAACAAGTCCATTTCTTTTCATCGTCAGACCACTTTTTCTTTATCATAGTATTACTTAATATTATTTGATGTACCTACCTGGGTATGTAATAGATGATGTGTGGTGTTAAACTGTTGAAGTGTTATATGTTTAATGATTTAAAAAAAAGTAGGAAGTTGGAAATAACTTTTGTCATAATATTCATTGAATCCATGGTCCGTACATATTATATTATATTATACGCATTATAGTTTTCCTAATCTAACCTATTTGGACTTTTATGCATTGGCTGACGGAGTGTTTGTAAATCTGATGGCAGGCCAACAAAACATAGACAAAAAATAGAGTGTACACCTATACCATTCCCCGCGCCTCGTCTGCAGATACATTATATATCGGACACCAGCCGCAAAGTCGGTTAGGTTTAGGGGTCCTCTGACATGGTCGAGAGCTGTGATAATATTTTACTGTACATGCGTATTGTGATTAAATCGAAAATTGAATCAACTCGCGATATCATACGCGTGTTTGTTATAATAACGTTTTCGACGAACGCATAATATAATTTTTTTAGTCGTTCCCGCGAGACTCGTAGCAGCGGCGGCGTAACGAAAACACGAAATGCGCATCACTCGCGAGCCGAAACGACTTAAAAACTGTTTGGCATGAAACCCGGCAGAGCAAACGGCCGCGATTCGGAGAACATACTATTTGTTGTTATCGTTATTATTATCATTATAATACGCACGGCAAAAAGTTTGTGCAAACACGTTTTATTTTTTAGCGGACGCAAATCGAACGCGAAAAAAAAAGAGTTTTAACTGAATTATTACTCAGTAATATTGTGTAATATAATTACAGTAATAAAGAATAATAAACCGTGTAATACTAATAGCAGTAGTTGAACGCATGGAATTTTACCTGAAATCATGCTTAAAATTACCTATTCATATTAAACCACTAATATTGCGCACGGTCATTTTCAGGGTTGATCGACCGATTGCGCTAAACAGTAGCCGTTGATCATTTAAATTTAAAAAAATACGTTAAAATAATATTTATTGTATTCAATACGATTTTATAGTTACTGTATACTTCAATAAAATAAAACCATATAATAATGAACACTTTGGTATTATATTATGTATAATTGAACAAAATTACAGTTGTATATATTATTTAAAAGTGATAATAGATTCATCAGTGCTGCATGCAAGGTACGCACAGGACGAGGAAATGTCAAGTTCCCCAATTTAAAATAAAATAATATATAACTATGATTTAGTCACATGAATAGACATAATATGACATATTTCTGAATTGAAGACCCGGTTCAACTATTTTTGATATCTATAGCTACGGAACTGATTATCAAAACATTATATTTTGACTGGACTGAAAGGTACCTACTTGACCCCTGCCAATAAAAACCTACCTGTAGCGCTGTTTATTATATCATTTTCAAAAGTTTGTTTTGTCTTTAGATATACCTATAGGACGTATCACTCAAGTTCATACTTGTGTAAGTATTACTTATAATGACGTTTCATAACAGTCACCGACATTATATTATACTATATTGGCTGTAAATTAGCTATTAGCGTTTTAAATGCAAGAATTTACCAATTTAACAGTAACATATGATTTTAATATACATAAGTAGACTACCAATGTATATTGCATATGATAATTCAATGTTGATGGAATTCGATTATAATTTTAACAATATTAACAATGCGCTATTATATGCGCCACAATTTACTATGACGATGAGTCTCGTGTCTGTTACAGGCTATAGCTTATGATAATGCGTGTTTAATAACTTTACGAGAGCGAACACTACGAATTAATAATAATTTTGATAATATTAAACGGTTGGCGTTCAAATTAAAACATAATAATAATATTATGTTGTTCCACTATGATAAAGCGTATAAAAAACCACAGGTACAAATTTCGTAAGTACTCGAGTAATAGTTGTATTTAAATAGGTAGTTACAACCTCTACTTAATTAAAATTCTCGTTGACAACATACATGTCACATAGGTTGTTCTGACCCGCTGGCGGTGTCGTCATCTATGCGAATGTGCACACAATAAAGTGTAATGTCGTCGCTTGGTACATACGGTTCAAATCGTACATTACATATTATTTGAATGGAATATTATGCAAGGCGATTCCCAAGCATGCTCACCCCTATTTGTATCTCCACAGGACACTCCTTAATAAGAACAAAAATTTCAAGAACATGAAAATATGGCCTTGAAGGATATATGAAAATTCCAAAAATCAGATTTTGAATAACTGAACTATTGAGAAAATTGGGAGCATGCTTGGTGAATTATCCTGTATACAGTACTAGACAACACACAACAAAGAATTGAATTCAAAAACTCAAATTCGAATAAAATTTGCGTGTTGCTAGTTTTTTTTTATCGGGTGCAACAATTTCACCACCTGTTCAGACTTAGGACAGTCCTAACGGCGAGTGGTACTGTCTATTATTAAAAGTTAATTCTTCTAAATTAAATTCTGTGTAAAAATTTGAACAATAGTAAAAATGTCAACGACTTCAAGCCGTGTTGTTTGACTATTTTCATATTTATCCATTATATGGTCTTCTATGATATTTTCCATGTTTATTGTTTCTAGTCGATTATTTCTTTTCTACATAATATATTTATATATATATGACGATATGTTGGTATTTTCGTACTGTACAATTTCATCAAGACAATATACGATAAAGTAAAAACCTATGATAATATTATATTATTATATTATGCTTATAGTTATTCCGCACGCAACTCGGTCGCGCCGAAAATAAATCTCGCATGCAATTCGGTTGTTACGATTATTAATCTTTATCTGCCGTACGCGATTCGGATGCGCCTACGGCTGCAGGAATATCGCAATGCTCAACGATAGCTATTAACAGGGTTTAGGGTGTGTACACATAGGTATAATATTGTACACTGCGATTTTAGAACATGACTTTTCGTTCGGTTTTCGCGGGCGAATTATAATAATGATAATAGTAATAATAATAATAAAGGGAGACCTCATTAGACCAAACTCGCAAACCACGGCTGCAGCGACGGAGTAGGATTTCAAAGGCTTTTATGCGCAGGGCTCTTCATTATAAAGGAGATCTTATTAAAAGATAGTACTGCAGGTTCGTCTTTTCACCGTGAACTACTACTACCTATATAATACACAACCACTAAACTACTCAGCCACTACTGCCACTATTACTACTGCTAGCATAATACTACTAATTATAATAATAAACACGACCGCTGCGACCGTGATAACAATAATTAAATATTAATATTTCAACCTGGGTATTTATAATATTGTATACCGGGTGATTCGCCGACCGTGCTCACCCCCATTTTTTCCTTAAATTATGAAATTATTCAAAATTTGGTATTTGGAATTTTTATTCATTCAGTAGATAATTTTTTTGAATATTTTGATATAGGTTTCTAATTCAAAATTCAAACGAATAGTAGTTTCTCAGTTATTAAAATGTAGATGTAATATTGGCTTTAATCTTTATTACTTATACCTACTTGGACTATTTCGACGAATTCTTTATGTAGATAGATTAATATTGATCACTAAAATGTTCAAATCACCATAGCTCATATCTTTCAAACTTATTATAATAGACCTTTTATTCTTTATATAAAAAATTTAATAACTCAAGATCTAGTAGTTCAAATTTTGGGTTTAATATGTGAATATTTTCAAAAAAATAAAAATAATCCATTAAATAATGTAAGTAGAGGAAAAAGGGGGGTTTTCATTTAAAAAAAAACAGGATTTTGTATCTCCACATGGTACTCCTTTAAAAAATGAAAAATCCTCAAAAACCTAAAAATACATAGTTTCTAAGTAGGTATATTTAAAAATTTCAAACCTCAGATTTTGAAAAACTGAATTAATGAAGGGGGGAAAGGGGGTGAGCATTTTGGTGGAACGCCCTGTATAGTGTACCTACGCATTATATACGACAGGAACGGCGCAGCACAACGGATATTGTTCGGCGACGGACACATTAACGAAAAAAACAGACGGCGTGATTAAACCGCCGTCGTGTTATATTGTGCGACGACAATTCAATTTTCAACACTACGAGCGCGCGTCAACAGGTCGGCGAAAACCCAGCTATACAGCTACGTTTAATTATTATTATTATTATTATTACATATTATTATATAGGTACCGTTTTCGACCCTCCCGCTCGACCTCGTGACTCGTATATATATATATATGCATAAGTACGACAACTCTTTCGGGAACACGCGAAACGCCAGTTTGTATACATAATAATATTTAAACAGGTGTACTCACTTTTATAAACGAGTATTATTATATACATTCGGTTCTTCCGTGTTTGTTCGTTTATTTTATTCCGTTTTGTCGGTCAATTACGAGGGTTCACGTCGTGCCCAACCTCCCCACACCCCCCCCCCCCCGAAAGCGCGGGATCTTTCGGCCCGGGATTGTGTGTTCGATTAACACTGTACGCTGCACACACGTTAAATCCGAATAATGGAAAACTTTTTTTTTTTTTTTTATGCCGCTGTTGCTGCTGCTGATAATATAACGTATACAATATTTTAATACATCGTTTTTTACATAGTACTTTTTATCTCTTCTCGTCCGTCCTTTGTACACGTGTTTTGCATTATCCGCGTGTTGTGCATGTACAAACACGGACCATTCCAATAATATATTATCCGTATATCGATGTATTATATTATTACTACTTACTAGAGCGACCTTATCGATTCTTCAGCTGGTTTAACATTGGAGTTTTTTTTATTTTTATTATACTGCACATACACGTTGACTAAAAATGTTATCTAGTATCTACTGTAATGCACAAGGTGATTTACCAAGCATGCCAATCCTCCACTATCTTTTAAATTAATTGGTAATGATATAATTCAAACTTTGGTTTTAGGACTTAATAAAATAATATAAATTTAATTATCACTGGGTCAGAATATTCAAATACTTAGATGTTTATAACATTTAAGGATAGTGTCTTGTTTCAAAACAGATTGGCTCTTTTTTACTTGAGGTTGTTGAGTACTCTCGATTTTTTTGTTTTGAAAAATGTGTTGTATCTTAATCGAAATTTGAACAAGTAGATTCTACGTTTTTAAACTTTATAGTTATTTTATATACTAAGGACTAAAAGTCTCTAAAATAATGGTTTTACACGAAACATAAAATAAATGTAATATTTACTACAGTACTTACGACCTTTTTTTTTACAAATTATAAAATGTTAATAAATATATTTCCTAACTACTATAATTTAAAAACCATCATAGTCCTTATATCTTTTAAATCTATATTATTATGATGGAGTATTATCCTTAGCACCTACATAAAGTTTAATAACTCAGAAACTACTTATTTGAGTTTCAATTTATATAATACGTACATCTTCAAAATTAAAAAAAATCGTCTGTTTCACAATTTATAATAAAGAAGATATTGATATCCGTACATCTAAGTTAAAATCTAAGAATTTAAAATATGGTCTTTATAATTTATAAGTACGTTTTCAAAACGTCAAAAATAATAATTTGAATGATATACTCAAATATCTTTAAATAGTTGAACATTTAATGTGAATGCTCGGTGAATCACTCTGTATATATTTAATGTTTCACGGAAGCCCATATATTGATATAATATATGGATATATTTACATATTTACCCATATATTGATAAAAAAAAATGCATTGCTCCGAATCTAAGGGTGGTTCATCAAATGGAGTGTGTCGGTGGCATGTTTATAATTATTTATAACGATGTGATATTTACCAGCGACCATGATTTAGGAAGTGATATTTATTTTTATATGCTTTAACACACCCCCTCCGTATATTTTGCAAAATGAAATCAGTATATTTTATTTCGAACAATATATTATATTAGATGAACATTTTAACTATGTGAAATTTTAATGCCAACATTTTTTTTTTCTTATTGATTTTGCTATAGTTTAATCTTTAGTAATACTATTAGTTGTATGCTTATCATTTCCATTCTTCTTCTGCACTTAAAAAGAGTAAATCAGTTATTAAAATATTACTCTTAGGTATATGTTTTATTTTTTCTTAATATTTTTATTTTTGTGTACATCAATTACTTACCTATTTTATCTAACCTGCTTATTATAGTGCTTTAGCATAGTAGAATGTAAATATTCAGTTATTGATAAGTAAATGCTTGGTTTTAATTTAGTCAAGTTATTTTTCTATTCAACTTGTACTTTCTATAAGTTAAAAAAAATTAAAAGTAACTTCCAACAAACTCAAATATTATGTCTATACTAACTTAATTTGACGAGTTAAAAAAATTAGTTTACCAAATACCAACCTTGAATTAATTACATAATGACTCTGATTAACTTCTATATATACCTATTATCCATAGGTTATTTTATAGTGTATTATAAATGTATTACAATGTTTTTAAAATACGAAATATCATATCCAAATATCCAACATCCCCCCCCCAAAAAAAAAAAAAGAAATCTCCTACCGAACACGTCACTGGGTTGCGTATACGGCACGTCAGCTGTGGTGGCAGTGGCGATTGCGGTGGCGGTGATAGTGTGTGTTACACAATTAAACCCAAATAGACGAGAGTACTATTACTACAATTATTATTCGAGGACCGAAGGGAGAGAGAAATGGGATAATGCTAATAAATAAGATTAGTGCAGCGCTAACTTACACCGGTCGTATACTCAACCCCTTCCGGTGTGCTTGTGTGTTCTATAATGTATATATTATTGTATACGTTTGAGCGTTTCTCTCTCTGTCCACATTATAATATTACTATATTTTGATATTATATAATACGTACACAACAGTGCAGTTGGCGCTCATCTCTCGTTCGGAATTAAACGCCGCGGTGAACACAGCGTAATATCATTATATCACCAATAAACATATTTTATCGTAGTCCGACCCAAAAGGCGAGTATAGTGTGTCTATGTAATCTATACACGACACACTTATATAAATAGTAAATGATAAACAATATCAAACTAAAATATTACTATGCACAAGACATTTGTGCGTGATGGTGTATATTATAGTAATGACAATTTTAATGAAAGACAAAATAAATACATCATTTATAGCGCGTTGTTTTTTGTCGTAATATTATGCAGTTCGATTAATATACAAAAAAACAATACATCATTTCATTATTATTGTAATTAATAATGCTGCTGTTCTGTGCAGTAATGGATTTTGGCATTCATAAATTATACACACAAAATTCGAAAAAAAAAAATTTAATTTCGTATATCATAACTTATAATAGTGTATTTTAAAGTATAAACATCCAATGCGTGTTGGAATATGTGTATCACCACTTGTCCTCACAATTTCCGTGGGTTTTTTTTACAATAAACGTTATAGAACTCTAACTTTGTGGTTGCTTTTAATTTTTCTATAGTACAAAATTTATAATTTATTTGCAAATATATGCTACCTTTTAAAGTTCTCGCTTAATCGAATGAAATACTCGAGTTGTGTTAAATACCCAAACAACAAAAACGCTACATTGAACAGATGAATATAAATATGAATTCAATGTATAAATTGAAAGGAGTTAGTTAGCACAAAACAGTTATTATTATTTTTAATGTGCCAAGAGTGGTAGGTACCCCTACCGACTTATTGGGGCCACTCGTGTATTGTTTCGTTGTAAATGTTTTGGAACACATTTTAATATTTGTTCGGTTTTAATTTGTTAAAATTACATACTTACAACCTTTTAAAAAGCGGGCGTATGAAGTCCCCTTAATATAATATAGTAATTTTACATCAATATTATAGTGCCTCAACCGTTGTAAAGAAGAACAAAGTGAGTTGTGTCATGGGACACCCGGTAGAAACGAAGTTTCTTTTCCAACAAATATTATAGATTAGTAGATTACAAATACATTTTAGTGGAATCATTCAAAATAAAAGTAAATATCAATAAATAAATGTATTTAAGGGAATGTGAAAAATTAATGAAAATGAAAATAACGCACTATTTAATTACTATCATATTAAGGGGTTTGAAACGGTGATTTTCGGTCTGTGTCTAACATACATAGAACATAAGAAAAATAGCCTGACAACAATTAAGGTATTTCTAGTTGTTCGATTTAAAAAATTTAAAGATGTTTAAATTGATATACAAGTTTACTTTCCATCGGTCAAAGCATATTTTTTAATATTAAAAATTGACAAATTTATAAAATTTAAAATATTTATTCTCATCAAAATATTGCTAAAATTGAAAAAGTGCTTCGACCTATGCAAAGTAAACTTGTATACCAATTCAAACATCTTTACATTTTTTAAATCGAACAACTAGAAGTACCTTAATTTTTGTCTAGCTAGTCTTCCTATGTTCCACGTGTGTTAGACAAAGACAGAAAATCACCGCTTTCAATTCCCTTAATCATATTCGATAATCGAAATTACAGGCCTGTGATAACTGTTAAATATGATACATATGTTCGTGATGTATAGTGGTATCGTCTCTCGTTGTAGATTCTGCTGGATTGTTTATCATTTTATGTAAATGTATTGAATGTGCCCATAAGGAAAAAATGTCTCCGATTATCTTATCATTAAAATTTATGTTAAAGTCACCAAATTGTTGTTATTTATAAATTATAATAATTATAAATGCATAATATGCAGACTTGATTACGCTGTTTCAAATCCTCACGTTATACCGTTTTCTATTACCTATAGCCTATAACAAACGTGACGCACAAAAAAATGTAATTCGGCAAAGGTATACAGGGATATATGCAACAATCAGATTATTCTACGAAAACAAATTCATGAAATAAAAATGTTTACGCGCGATGCAAGGAGGTAATAACTAATAACTATATGTATGTAATCTAACCAAAAGTCTATGTTTTGTAAGGACCGTGGTATAGATTTCAATGTCTGGTTGTGCAGGGAATACGCGTGATATGCGCACTCAGCACTTTTGGAGATTTCTACTTTAACGCCCGGCACTTTTTGGGATTTCCACTTTGCATAAACTTACTTATTACTTATATAATTTATTAATAATAATAATTATAAATGCATAATATACATAGTGTAGTGATATATTATCAATGTACGCAAGATACTTATAATCAATCCATCGCGGACCGTCACTCAAACTTACCGCTCCCGCATTTTTTTTTTGTTGCATCCTACCGATCGATCTAATAATGCAATAATATTTCAGAAAACTGATCTGAATTCGTTAGATTGTCTATTTGAGATCTGTCAGTCCACATTTTAAGATTTCTGTTTTATATAGCGATTAAATCCCAAATAATCAACGTTTGAAAATTCCGAAATTTAAAAATATTCAAGGTAAATTTATAGATGTTTGGAGGGGGGGGGGGGTTAAATTGGGAAAAGTAGACCGACCAATCTCAAGTAGACATAATAACGAATTCAAATGAGTTTTAAAAAGTATTATCGCATAACTAGAAGGATCAGTATGATGGAATAAAAATTGGATGTTTTGGCTAATATAATTGCTGAATATATTATAAATTATAGTATTTCGTCAGGAACGTTTTTTCCCGGCCAGCCCACATCGTAGGTACCATAAAAAACTTCGTTTCAAAAACAGTAGTCCGGTTATTGTGTAATTGCGTTAATTCTTTTTCTTTTCAGCGATAAATTACACAGCTACCTACAACATTTCAAAAATAATTGTTAAAAACCGATAAAATGAAAGCACGAAAAAAAAAAATGTAAAATTGCTTAAATGTTTTATTATTTGTATATAAGAGTCGTTAAATCACACTATATTATTACAATAATATTATAAAACAACAAACTCAAATTACAATTTAATTTTTTTATTATTTTATCTTTTTAGCATTAACTTAAAAGTTAATAACTATGATTACTATTTTTCAATTTACATTTTGTATATATTTTCATTTTACAATGGTTGTCCTAAATTATGTTATATTTTCCTAATATACATAAATCAGTTTTTTTTAAAGTATTACTTTGTTTTTAGCATTCGTTCTGTTGTACAATGATTTTGACCAATTGGTCAGGGAAAAAATTAATTAAAATTTAATAATATAATCTAAAAAAAAAAAAAAATTTTAAAATCATCAAATAATTCAATCAGTACTGCGGAACAATATAATAAAATCATACAAATTATTAAATCTACACAATATATTGTTTTAAATTGAAATCGGAAAAAAAAACAAAAAATATCGATAAGTGAAATAAATTCGTCATTTCGATTTCAATGCCCGACTGTAAAATATTATAATATTATACTCGTACACGAATATTTTGAACGCCTACGTCGGGGAGGATGATGTTTTGGATTCGGAAACGGAGCTTGCCAAGGGAAGGATTAATAATCACGTGCAGTAGTCCAAGTGACCGATACAGTATAATATTTGTATACATTATGTAGGCAGGTACATTTAATATGGTCGGTGAAACGGTGTATTATGCTGTGGCGTTTTCGCAGCGAAGCCGTTTCGGGATTTTCGGGAGATCGCGGCGCGAGCAGCAATAAATATTACTTCCGTCTGGAATATCGAATCGGATGGCGAACAAAATACAATTCCTACCGCCGCCACACGCACTACACGTGCATTGTACATCGATCATAAAATATATTTTTTTGTCTTCGTACCATATATATGTTTCCGATACGCGAGTGAAAAAAAAACGAAAAACAGAGAGAAAAAGTTGTTTTCCCCTTCTTTATCGGCATACTTTTGCCTGTACCGTGCAGCGGGAGCCGCGGTACACCCCGTACAACCGAAAACTTTGCTCTCGTACGAAAGCTCCCCCGGCAAAAAATTATTTATCGATGCGATTTCTGTCTTTATATATTATATAATATACGAAGAGAAAAGAAATTTTTTTACTTACGCGCGTTTAACTTTTTCGGCGTACCGTGCCGCTGCCGCTGCTTATTATTATTATTATATTTATTTATTTATCGTGTTATTATGATACGTTTTCCGTTTTATTTTTCAGTTAATACTATCGACGGTCGGAGCTTGGAACTCGGCAACTAGCTCGAACACGTCTTACATGGACGACGTAAGTAATTTATTTCTAATCCATATCATATAAATTAATATATTATATGCATATAAATAATACTGCTACATGCACAGGTATACACGCGCGGCGTCCGTAGTTCGTACGCAGTTAAGCCGTGTTAAGGTTTTAATATCCATTATAGCATGTTATTAAATTTAATATTATATAAATGCACCTCCACAGTCAGTTATTTTTTTTTTTTTTTTACAACGACCTTTATAAACACGGGTAGGTACTAGGAGGTCGTAATATATATATATACGCGTATTAATATTTACGGTATTTATATTTTTCTCTCGCCCGAGCGCGCACCGAATATAATATATTCGTAGGTTAGGTATACGCTAAATTTTAATACTATACCTACGGACACATCGGATTCATTAACGAGATTTTTTCCCCATTTGCCCGCATTAAATATTATCATATTATTATCGTCGTCACTGTAAGCTCCCGCGCATATTTCGATTCGCAACCTACGCGTATAGTAATAATAATATTATTATACACCTGAAGCGCATTTTGGGATGAATTTCAGAGTCACGGTGATGCGACTGTGTATATATATATAATATGCATTATATACCGTAGGTACATATTATTATACAGTGGCAGCAGTTGACAGCGGGTACCTATATAAAGTGCGCATATACGACAACACGTCACATTTGAAGTTTGGACTGTTCGGATGACTGAATTATAAATGGGGCACTAATCGATTCTCTCGGGCGTATTTCTGCAATATTTAATTTATGTCGCGTCTCTCGAGTGTATGGGTTTGCTAGGTTTGCTATAATATCTAAAGCGTTACGTTAGCGTTATACGTAACGATTTTAATTCGACATAATATATATATAGGTATATAATATTATAGTATTTAAACAGCTCGAAACATATTATTATTGTTATTATTATTATGACATTATATATCAATAATATCGTTATTATAATTATTATTATACAGGGGATGATAATATTATGATAATCATTATGTGACGTACGATATTATAAATTATGAGGTATGACACAACAATAGCATGATACAATTCTTAATGTTCCTTTAAAAACGCATTTATTGAAATTCTGATTTTTAGAATTTTTAAGTAGGTAGGTATTCTTAAATACCACATTTTTAAATGTATACAAAAATACCGAAAGTCGGGGCTTAAACAAATGCATAATGAAGGAAATAATAGCGGTGAACATGGTCGGTGAATTACCCTCTGGTGTGTTATTATATTATAGCCATATACAACGACCAAGGCTATAAATATATTTCATCACTGCATACTAAACTATAATATTATAACAATAACAAAACATATTGTACAGTACAGCAGCGCGTATCCAGGGGCGAAAGGGGCTGCAACTCCCTTCACCAAAATTTCAGGAAGAAATAAATGTTTACGATGTTTGTGTATTTAAGGTGTTATGAATGTAATGTTATACAAACACGCAGTACCAATATAAATATATTATATGTTACTGCCTGGGTAGCCCCCCCCCCCCAAAAAAAAAAAACCCGTCACGTCACCACTGGTATGATACGTTATAATTAGAGTGGGGATTTGTATAATATGCAATTTCATAATTTATTATTCTGATTGATCGTATATGGTATGATATAAGCACATAATTTGGTTTATGGCATAAAGAATGAAAAAATGAAAAACTTTTAGTGCATATTATTTCGACCTAATAATATTTGAAGGACTTTTTAGAGAATTTTAACTATATATTTCATCTTTTAATGAACATTTAGATGTTTCTAGAAATTTTTGTAGGACTTAAAAAATAATTATTATTCAAATTTAGGTATTATATTTTCGATTAATATTGAAATAAATTAATATGGCCATAAAGACACCTATTGTTAGGGATTACCCAGATATATCTAACAGTATTACGATACGCATCTGTCCGATTATAAAGAACTAATCCTTATAACTTATCTTTAATAGTGTTTTAATGTCAGTAACTATTTACTAAAATAAAAATATATATATACTCAGATCTCGGAGTTCGAACCATGATCGGTATTATCTATTTAATATTTATTAAAGTTTTATAGTTTTTTATAAGGTATGATTTATGAAGGATTAAATAGTGTTTTTTTTTTTGATACAATTTATTCGAGTAGGTTTATAATATTTTTATTTTTTAGTGTTTCTCAATAATATTTAGGTACAGAGTATTATTGGTGCATATTTGGCTTGCTTTTGGTGCATTTATAAATCCATGCTCTTTACTTATAATGGTATTAAGATATATACATATAATCAGTCAATTTGTACTGAATGAGGAATAAATGCGTTTTTTTGTTTTGGTAGTATGAAAACTCGTGGTCACCCTGGTCCGATTGGTCGTCGTGTTCGAGAACGTGCGATGGTGGAGCCACTTATCAACTACGAAGGTGCAATGCAGTGGTCGGCTGTAAAGGTCACCACGTCAGATACAAAATCTGCAACATGGAGGTAATTCGATAACGGTTGTACTAATGCACTTTAGTACTTTTCCTATTGGGTTTTCGTAAAAATACTAAATTGAAATAATAACAAACCAGTCATTATTTTACGTCGGAATAATTATTGTAAAAAAAAAACATGAATTTTTAGTATTCTAAAAAATGTTTGTGAACAAGTAATTTATTAAAAGTACTATGATAATAGATAATTTTCCTCTGTGTATTACAAAATAATTCAAATTTGTTAGAACTTAAACACTCGAGATTTTCTCATTTCACCATCACTACCTATATATATATATATATATAGCCATATAGGTACTTCATTTTCACTCAACGGTAATGATAAACGAAAAAAACATTAATTATAGAATAATAGCAAAGTAATTTTAATTTTCTTCGTGCGATGCACAATGAACACGGTAAACATTACTAAATATTATCATGATAAAATTATTAAGTGCAATCAGTATGCAATGATTGACATATAATAATATATGAATTGAATTACTATAATGTAATTTTTCATTTATTGTAATTGCGTATACACGGTGCTTGGAATTAAAAAAAATAGAAGGGGAATGGATAAAATAAAAAAAAATTGCATACCAGAAGATTTAAATTTCTCATTGATTAGGATTTAGGATATAATTAAAAGAGGTACGTTAACATTTTTTTTTTTAAATAAGAGGTACTCCGCCTCCTTCCAATTCAAGCACTACAGCGTGTACCTACATAATATAATAGTTTCTTATCAACGAAACAAATAGGTACAGACTCGAAAAACTTAACTACCATGCAGGGTTCTTGTGTATTATCTAGATAATAGTGGTATGCGAACATCATGGGAATGAGACGTGAATAATACTGCAATAACTTTGTAACTGCTGATGAAAAATAATATTGTATTCATTTTCAACAATGTCCTGGGCCGCATTCTAATGCCACGCAATCTTCGTCTAAATGATTTAATTCTAAGTGTGGGTTTTCCGGGTCATCGTTGTTCATTACGAGTTTGGCTCGTTGTAATTTTGGCATCCGTTTCTCCAGCAGTGTGCGCAAATATGTTTTGTGCGTCAATTTCTTATACTGCGAAACCCTCTGCGTGTGTAATGTACGATATTAATTTCAAAAGGTAATCTCCAAAAGCAAGTGGATCATTCGTGGTTATTGGAACCAAATCATATTTTATTTTAATCCCCAGGCCCCAAATATTGTGGAATTAAACTGTGCAGACTTATCTGTAGTAAATTATACTTGTCGGTACGAACATAGACCGTTTAGCTGATATGATTCCGCCATTATGGGGATACTGACTTGATACTTTGACTTCTGTTTTTCGTTTTACTACTATATATAGTATTAGAAAAATCAATGTTCTCCGAACACATTTTCCGTGTTGAGTTTCCATTTAGAACATTATGGTTAACGAATAACGTTAAAGGAATCAATAATATCGTGAGATAAAAAAAAGTGAATTTATCTATTATAAAATTTAAAATTAATTATATATTATCTAGTGATCACCATAGGTTATTTACCAATGTTTTAATTTTTAAGCAAATTAAGACTGTTTTATAATTTATAGATAAATTACAATTTTAAAATGATCATAAGCATAACGCAATTTAAAATTAAAATACGAAAATAAAACTTTTGAGATTCATTATTCTTACTTATAAATTTGATAATAATAATTATGTCAATTCACTATTAAACATAACAGAGTGAAATAGATTATTCATAATTCATAACGAACGATTTTTTAATATGTTATGCGTTTGTAAGATGGAGATAACGCTGATATAAACTCGTTATTTCTGTATGAAACGTTTTATCAATTATAATTCCACATGGTGCATATTCCAAAGAATTAACATTTGGTCGGATAAATTAATATTTATACCTAATAAAATATACTTTGGGATATGACCTAAAAATTAATAATATTATTCTTGACGACATTTGGCCGTTGGCTTTACCTGGTCTTAAAAAAGTATAGGTAATTGAAAAATACTCACTTTATTCTGGGCTTCAGCAGATGCCAATAATACTTAACTATAAATACAATTTAAATGCTGAAGACATTATTATTACGATTGTCGTACGGACAAGACCTACTACAATCATATGTGGAATTATTATTGTTGTTTAATATTTGACGAACGAATTATGGCTGAATTATTGATAATGCATGTCTAGACTTTATACAGCTTGATACACTTCAATATACAAAATTTATTCATTTTTAATGACAATGATCGTGTAATAAATCGGCTTTTATTTCTTTTCGTTACTTATAAAAATTGTCTCGATTTACAATATTGAACGCAGTAGACAGTAGTCATACATTCTTCACATAAAACATCACTTTAGATAGATGTTTTTTTTTTTGTTCTTGTCGTAATCTTTCGACATTTTTTATGTTTATTTTGTATTTGAATAGCCATCGTCATTTTGTAGACCCATAGCGCGTGTTTTTACAAATTGAGTATAAAGTGTACAAATATTATTATGCACATTATTTGAGTTGGTTTTACGACGTAAAAAAGAAAAAACCAGCATTAATAAGAAACTTGTCTGGTTTATAATACAACGTTTTATTTTAATGGTGTGAAATAGAGAAAAATAAAGATTTTGTTGTTGTTTCGCTCATGCATTTTGATGAATTATTGATAAAAGTTCGAATTTAAAGTACCTACGGCTTAAGTCGTCATCGTCTTGAGTTCGTATGTACAAATAATTCATCGGAACACAGTCATGTAGAGTTTACTGGAATTGTTTTAATATGTACCATGTATATTAACTCTATGTTAATCGTAGCTGTAAGTACCTAAATGCTAAAGAAAACGCATTTTCAACTTTCAACTTAACGTCTTTTAAGTTCTCAGTTATTTCTAATCATGAATATTTTCACATATATATATATATTATATACGTATATACATTATATTATATCAGACATTGTATTAACATTTATCTCTGCTAGGTATATCATGCTTGATAATATAATATTTTGATATGTCGGTTTTTATTTGACAATAACACCTCACAAAATATACATAATAACGGTCAATTATTATAACGGCTGATGAAAATAATATAGTATTTAGGTATTATGCTGCAGGTTATAATTGTATTTTGTAATATATAACTATTGACTTGAATTTTGTTCAAGAATATATTATGTCTACGAAAAAACGGAAAATCAACCTATTTTCGGTGAGGCCGTCGTCTTCGACACGTATATATTGACTTGTATAAACTAATTTCACTGTACGCACGCTATAGCGAAAACGCGTAAATGAACCAACTTTTTTCAGCTTTGTTTTAACCGTCGTGATTTATGCGCACGAGAACTTATATTCGTTCTGAGATTGAAACAATTCACTATACATATACTACTACAGTATAGTATGGTGAGTACGTACCTATATATATATATATTATAATGTATAGTTAACCTGTACGTACTTCTACGTTTACTCCGTTTTAATACATATTCCATTGTTCCGAATGTTTTTCCTTTGTACGTGCATACAAATTGTTTTTTAAATATCGATTAACGTGCGCAAAAGAAATATTGTATATTATACATACATATATGCAATATACTTTAGTTTCGAACAACATTAAGGGTAGTCGTAAATTTCGTAGCACCGGTGGGGACAGTCTTGAAACACGCGCAACGACGACGACGACGACAACAGTGATCGAATGTGATTTTAAAGTGGACTCGTTCCGCAAAGCCCACGTGACTTTCCCGGGTGTTTTCAACCTATCGCCAGACGTCAAAACCATCTCTCTCTCTCTCTCTTGCGCGCGCCAACAATAATTGCGATTTCAAACCGTCCTTCATACGCCGCTTTTATTTATTTATTTGTTTATTTGTACGGAAGTGAATTCCATTTCTATAATAATTATTACGAGTACAAGTAGGCACTTGGTATAATACAATACAGTCGTTAATATCGTATATAGGTATAATAATAGTAATATTAATTTAGCAAACAAATCAAAATTAGTTATTGAGTTTAAGCTATGCCCGACAAAAATAAATAAATTACATAAATACTGCATGGACAAAACAATTATTTTAATTATTTAATAAAAATCAAAAAATGTATTTTAAAAAATATAAATAATTGTTGATTACAATACATTAGAATTAGGTACTTTTAAATAAAATATAAATTTCTTAATCAAGAGAGTTACATTGACAACAAATTATGAACATAATACATTAAAATTTCGCTTGTTTAAATCTGTATGAGAAAAAAAGCACAGGAATGTTTGCACCATACATCATTGAAATGGATCATTATCCCGGTAAGGTATAATGTGGGATAATTTTACACCGGTCTGGACCAACAAATTTCTAGATGATTATTACAATCGACGAGCTCTATCGAACATTCTATGACAATAAACTATCGATAATTTTCATATAATCTATATAAAATACAGATATTATGCAAACTTTGATTAAATTTTAGCTTAATTTTTTTTTTTTTGTATCAAAAACCATATAATAAGTGGTTTAAACCATAAAAAAGCAAAAATATACACTATTATACCTACTAATACAACCTGCATACTGAATTTTGGAAAATATGTAAATACTTATATGCAAAATAACATTTATATATCTCAATATAGACACCATAGAACAAATTTCTATCCGAGAATAATATGTGCAACAGGACAACCTAAAAATAAATCATTAATACCCTAACCCTAAAACAATAACAGTTACAGAATTTTACAATAATATTTCGTCGATACCATTTTGGTTTTTTTTCTTGCTAAAGGTTATAATATTATCTATATATTGTACATTTCGTTATTAATTAATTATTGTTTCCGCCACAGCCGTGCCCCGACGGATTGGATTTCCGAGCGGTGCAGTGTTCGGCCTACAACGACCAGCCGTACGACGGCGAGACCGTGGAATGGCACCCTTACTACGACGAGGAGAGCCCTTGCACGCTAATGTGCGTCGACTCCAAAGGCCGAGTGGAAGAAATGGCTCCGAGGGTGCGAGACGGCACAAGGTGCAGGCTGGGCTCGTTGGACATGTGCATCGACGGCGTTTGTCAGGTGAGATCCGGAAATGGCGTACATTCAGTTGATATATATATATGTATTATATTTTTATAAATTATAATAAAAAGCGGGGAATTTCTCAAATTTTTTTTATTACCCATGTACATTATGGACCGGTCTTGTACCACTAATGACTAAAAATATAACTATTCGAAATTGGAATACATTTTTAACAGTAATTATGTATAAAAATAATAATTCATGTACATTTAACAGTGCCTATATTTAGTACCCAAAAGACCAAAAATAATATTGGATCCGTTACAAACATTATATAAAATATTTATTTATTAATTGTCCGTACTATCAGCTCATGGCATTCCAGTATTCCACGTACCACCATTTAGTCTTTTACATACTACTACGGGTACCACAGTTTGTGAACCGTTGATATAAAGAATGCGCACTCCCATAATTTTGATTTTTAGACCACAAAAGGTGACAGGCAAGTCGATGAAAGGTAAATCACTTGGATCAGTTTATAGTTAAGTTAACGGGGAGATCGAAAATTCAATAATGGTTACTAAATATGCAATATTGTATTCAAATATCAAGTATAAGTATGCTGAAATTATTAACTTATCATAGTTAAAAAAAAAAAAATGAGTTTATTGTTTTTTTTATTACTATCCGAGTGATGACGGACGGATAGTAAAAGGAGATCTTAAAATCGTTTAAATAATAAAATACTAAGTTTTTTGTTTAAAAATCACTCTACTTAATGCACCCGACCTGATATTATGTGCAGGATGTCAGCTGATTATTTAATAAAACCTGAATAATAGGTAAAGTGTAGTTCTCTATAAATATGTGCGCAATTTATTATTCACTCGAGTTCAAAATGGTCTATAATCAATGTCTATGTCTACTATGTCTATCAATTATTAAACAATATATTTTGTTGACTTTAGTTCTAAGGCTATAATCATAGTATCACACTAAAGTTTCATCGATCCGCATCCGCTTGCGATCAAGTTTGAATTTTCCTCTCAACACTGGAGTAAAGTAATAGAAAAAATAATTCATCGTAAACACAATACGATCGATTGAATTACATTGTAATTTCGTGATTGACAAAACCGTAGTAAGCTAGTCTCGATTTAATATTGTGAAAGCCCCATGTTTCGTTATTCGTGATTGTCGTTGGAGTCAAACCAGTAAGAAACAGTAGCAATGACGAGGATGATGGGATTATAAATTATAATATTTTAAACTCAACTATTAACCTAACCTAAAAATAATATGATAATACGAATAAACCACGTTTGAACCCCGCTTCACGATAACAATAAGTGTGGATCGCGCTCTGTTTTTTTTTTGTTAAAAATACATTCAAAGTAACAACGGCCATCGGAGAAAACAGAAAAAAACTACAGTGAATGACTTAAAATCAAATTAGTAGATTACATTAGTATTTTATATTTAACGACTAGTTTTTTTTTTTTATTTATTATTAGTAGGTTATTTATTTATTATTATTATTATTATAGGTACATCGTGTAGTTGTATATAATGTTATACGACTTTTAAGTTCAAAAGCCCTAAAGCAGTTGCTCGCTGTAACATATCATTTTAACATGTTTACGACATTAATAATTAGTTTACCTACCACGAAAACCATGTACCTGTGTTAACGCATCGTGTACGTTATATTATTGTCCGCAGAGGGTCGGCTGCAATTTAGAAATCGGATCAAAGGCCAGCGTGGACGAATGTGGAGTCTGCGGCGGAGATGGTACGTCGTGTTCGAAGGACCTACACCACTGGGGCAAAATGGGCACTGGCTGTTCGGTGTCTTGCGGCGGAGGTGAGTGCGGCTGACGGCCGTAAAAATTTAAAACGAGTTGTATCCAAAAATAATTAATTAATTTTATATTATAATGTGTGTGTGCGGCTGGTGACGTACGTCTTGCCTACATGATTTTTATTTCTCGACGTTATAAAAAGTGTTTTAAAATCATTATACTAAACTTCGTGCGTGGTTAACACGGAGGGGATCTCAAACGACCACTGCGCTCCAATAATATGTTCGCTGGTGTGACCATATAAAAGTATAAAACAGTAATAATATGAGGATTGACCATCAGGTCTAAAGTTTATTTTGGTAATTTCATTTTTATAATAACCATAGCAGTATATACGATCGTATTTTATTTATTTATATTCGTATGACGTTTAAGTGAAACTTAGTGGAAACTAAATAAGGACTTACTAACTATTGATACAATTTTGTCAGGACCAGTGTGATACCCTTTTCGAAAAAGATACAATTGCGTTTTGAACGGAAAATATGATCAGCCCATTGAATAAGATAATAAACTAGGCGTGCAGCTTTTCATTGCGAGATAATTACAAGTTACAACTTACAACATTTCGTACTTATCTCGATTAATAATGAATTGTGACAGCAGGGGAAACTAACTAGACCTACATGATAACAATTGAAACCGTTCAAAAAGATACCAATCGGGGGACGATAGTGTAATTTAAGTCGTGGGAACTTAGGTGCAAATAGGGAACATTAAAAAATACCACTCAGAAAAATTTCAGAAATTAATGAAAATCAGTAGGTACGATTTAAAGTTGTTGAAACAATTATCTTGCAACAGTTTAAAAACTTATTTTACTTGAATATTATCATGTAGGTATATTTTTATGTAATGAATACTGCAGTTTACCATCTTACCGATACTAAAATTATGTTGACTTTATTATATATAAACATTAAACACCGTTCACCAACTTGGCAATTCGTGTCAAACCCGTAGAAAATGTCATTCGAGGAAAAAGTCTTTGTTTTTTTTTTCTATAGGTATGTCATATGATATATCGGCTGCAACTTAATTACGCATAATCTATAATATTTTCATCTGAAACATTGGAACTCGTTTGGTGGCAGGAAGAAATTAAATGTATTACAGGTTTGCGCAGACCATAATAATTGAATAAAAGTTAAAAGATAAGTGGTTCAATTAAACCTTAAATTAAGACATAGTAAAGTTAATTTACTACGAAATTCGATGCACACCGCTAGAAAAAAATACTGTACTCAAACTCCTCCCGATAAATTTATCACTGTGGATACAGGATGAGTGTGATACATTCGTTAGAACCACATTATTATTACCACAAAAAATTCATAATTCAAAATCTTTTGTTGTTTGTCTCGAGAAAACAAAAAATAATTTTTCTCCGTTTTTGCAGATAGGATGTCGGAATGATGTATTATTCCGATTTATTCGTATACGATAATCGCAACGATTTTATGGGACAAGTTGCGCATGCGTGGGTGTTTTCCTCGAACCACGGTGACATGACACTGTTTTCCCGTGGTGCCGATTTGTCGGCCGTCGATTTATGTCATATTATTATGATGATCATGTGCGCGCACGAGCACAGGTACTCGCAGGTCAGGGTCGAGGTCGTAATAATATTATTATCGCACGCACTGGTCGGTATATACAGAGTGATTTACCCGCCATGCTCAATATAGTTTTTTTTTGGAATTGTTATAAATATACTAAAAGTACGTATATAATATTTAAATTCTTGAGATGTTTTGTATAATACCTATAAGGAGTGCTCTGTGGCGATACAAACTTCGGTTTTTCAAATGAGAACCCCCACTTTTTAATATAAGTCTTATTAGGGGACAATTTTTTTGTACATTTTGAAGTTGCCTAATTCAAAATTCGAACGATTAGATTTCAGTTATTAAAACGCTTATACAAGGATAATACAATTTAAAAAAAACTGTTTTACAAAAATATTAAATAGATGCACACTATAGTTCTAGTGTATATTAATTACTAGAATGTTCAAATCATCATAGCCTCCATATCTTCCAAGGCTCTATTATCCTTAGTACACAATGTTAAATAACTCAATATCAATAATATAGAATTTTGATTTTTATATGTCAACATTTACAGAAAAACAAATAAATAACTAATACAAGAAGAAAGGATTTTTTTTTGAAAAACAAAAGTTTGTACCTCCACAGGACGTTCCTTGAGTGGTACAAACATTTCCAAGAATTTGAAAATATGGTTCTTAAGATAATTAAAAATTTGGAAAATCAGACTTTGAATAACTGTATTATTTAAGAAAGGGGTGAGCATGGTTAGGGGGTGAATTACCCTGTATATTATATGAACTTGCACAGGAAAGTAGTGACGACGCCGCCGGGGCGGTGAAAACCATCGGTGGCGTATATCGTCGTACACCTACCCGTAATGCGATAATATACAAACTACACAGCAGAGGTGGCGCGGCGGACAGTTGGATTTCATTATGTCTAAAAGGCCGAATTATGAACAATAATCCTAATAATACTCTGGAACCTGTAATAACGGTCGGCCGTGTCTCGGCGGCTTTTGACCGCCACGTGAAAAATACTGACAATGATAAAACGTTTTAATCAATTCTAGTACCGCGCGCGCAGTCTGTTTTTCGGTCGCCTCTTATCGCTCCTGCCCGTAATGTGATTAATGGCTTCGAATACCCCAGCGCGAAGTTCTTTACGGATATATAGTACGCCGTATGACTTTCTTCTTATTTTCTTCTATTATTTTCGCAGTGCCTACAACCCACCCCACACCCGCCGACCACACCGACCACCCACCGCCGATTCCTCACGCCCGTCGTCGTGTTTATGTAATATTATTATATACGCACCAATCCAAGCACAACGCCCAGCCGAATATAATCCGCGCCAAAGTCGCCGCAAAGCTCCTTAACCGCGTGCTCTTCGTGTTTGTGTTCTATTATTGTAATAAGACATATTGTAGATTAGAATTAAACGCATTTGTATTCCGACGGTTCTCGAATAATATGTATATAATAATAATATATACATAGTAATATATAGGTATACATATCACGGAGGTTACTATATTGCATCTACGTGTACAAGTGTACAACCATAGTACAGGTACATAATATTATTATTATAATGAATCCGTTTGCACATGACCGTTCTTCAAATATGGCACACTTTAGATAATATGAATAGTTCATAATATTATGGTCGTTACTTGTTACAGTAATACATTTATATAATATTATCACATTATGTGATATTATTATCATCGTTATTCATAATATAATATATTATTGTACTATTTTATACTTGCATTTAATTGAATATATTTTTTTGACATGGATAACTTGGCAGAGAGTTCTTCAACGACTGCACTCAATTCCATTTTAATTGTTCATTAATAATTAACTATATATATATATTCATATTTTTGTTGTACAAATAGAGTACTACGTTTTATTGTATATCATATTCTATTATTTATTCTCAATGTGATTGAATTTCGCATTGTACGTACCTATGTCCTCAGACATTATATAATAACTATAGGTATAAATAGCAGTCACTTCAATTTTATCTAAATTCACATTTGTAACGTCATACAAACAAATACTGTATCTAAAACTATTGAAATCAAAATTGTATATATTATACAATTTATTAAATCAACAGACCGATTATATTATATGTATACGTCTTCGAATCGTTCGCCTGCTGTTGGCAACTTTATAATGATTTTGTACGGATATGCTACTTAGTAGAGTACTTTGTACACTTACTACTACTATACTGGGTTTAGCATTTACATATTTTTTCAAACAATTCCAAGCAATGTAGTAGAGTAGGGTAAAGATTTGTTTTACGATATAACAACGAAGCAAAATTAGACATTTTATTTATTCTTATTATACTGTACGTATTTACACGTCTGTTCTTGACTTAAGTTTCCAATTTTACATTGTTTGACACGTCTAAAAATTGTTTTTAACTTTTGAATTTATATGTTTGCCATATATATTATGAATTTACCATTTTTTTTATGTAATTTTTCTGTTAGATAATATTATGTGAAAAACTGCAAATAAAATTTGATTTTTCATGTTTATCAATTTTCACGCAATTTACGTAGTTTTTTTCGATATGTTTTTTATTTAACCAAACCGCTTATCATGTTTTCCAGTCGACTTATTATCTGTATTAATTTTGTCGATATATTTTTTGTTGACACTATAATCATAAAATATTCTGTTTCAGGTATATTTTCTGTTCCTGAAATATAATCTATTTTAAGTTTTTTTCGATGACGCTTCAGTTAACAATCGTCAGTCAATCGTTTTTTACCGATTTTCAAACCATATTTCACAAAACATATAATTGGCTATTTAAGGCCGCAATAATAATATTAAATCGCACATTTTTTCAAAGCTTATCCCTGCAGGGCATAAGTATAAATTAAATATTTGTATTATAATATCCTAACCTTTGTGCTTATAACCAATTATGGCACGATGTATACAGTTGGCGAATATAACATTTATCGACATCGCCCATTCAATACCCCTACGAATATACCGGTATATACCACTGCAAGTCCTGCGAACTGGTAGATACCAATATGGATTTGCTTGTGCGTTTGATCGTAGACAATTTTCTGTGGTTGTCATTTGAGTTATTGATCAGCTCGCGCGTATACTTTGCCCGTCACATGATTTCTCGTACATTAAGAACATCATTTATAATATATTACCGCACTCGCACAAATGGATGTAGGTAGTAATACTGTATTATACATCTAGAATTTTTCAATTGAATTTTACCTTATACGATTTATTGTACATTATTCTTGCCAGTAATACACATCCGATGTCAAATAATAAATTATTATCATCATTTTTACGATGGAAACTAATCCACATATTTTAGGAGTACATATAACACACACACACTTATATATATTTATTGCATGATACAACGACGTTTGTATGCTGGGATATATATTTATACGCGGCGCACAATAGTACAATACAATATAAAACGAATCGTTATAAATAACATCCAATATTTTGTACTTACAATTTATTTTTAATAGAAATAATTTAAAAATGTTTATAATATAATATCTGTATAATACTATTATGATGGGTGAATAACTGATGTGAACTGTCAGACATTTTTAATGGTATTACAGTAGGTATATTAAACTAACATTAACTTATTAATGTTCAGTAATATTTATAATATTTAATTTCCTCTGTACTTAGATTATAATCATTGAACCGTTGTATCAGTCGATTGTTTGTAGATAGTAGAGATATAAAACATACACTTTGAGTATGTTTTTCAGATTTTAAAACTCAAATAAAAATTTATAACATTTTTAGACGGAAATTTTTACAATAATTGCATTACTTTTCATTTTTAAATTGCTTGGTAGGTAATTTAAAAATAACTCACTACCTACTAATGAATATAATTGAAATAAATTAGGTACCTTTCGTGGTTTGAAACTTGCACCGCAAGTTTTCATTCTTACATTTTAATCACTCTAAAGTAAAGTTTAATAGACGATTTGGAAAAACAGTTTAAGAGAATAAAAAATTTAGGATTTAAAGAACCCAGCGTAATTTTTAATCAAAACATTGCACGTATCCATCTACTTAAACTTTGGATAACGATACTATTTCAAAGGTTAGAGCTTTTTAAGTACATTGAATATAATCTCATAGCGTATTCTCATAACCTGTTTTATATAAATTAAAATGATACATTTACTTTAGTTGGTTTTTGTGCGAAACACATATTTTTTGTTTGTGTGCACTTGCACGTTAATAAATTATTATTTATTTACAATTATTTTATACAAACATCACATGAAAACGACTTTTCTTTCCCACGTGGATTATTTTGTGTCTCGTTTTGATGGTTATATAATGCTATTAAATATTTACATTTTGCTAATATTACATTAACTTCCACTTTATAACATTGGAATATAGGTACATCTACCTATATATACTGAAGTATGTAAAACAAGTTGAAATTCATACGGTTATTAAGTTAAGCCGCCATTATTAATTAGTTTCGATAAATAACTGTAATAATATAATACGTTGGGCTGGCTGAAAAATTCGATAGTGTGGTCACGAGAGAGAGGAGTATGATAAGTGATAACCACAACAGCGACCTTTTTAATTCTTGTCGACAGTTCAATAAAAATAATAACCATTATTGTTGCACGCACGTTGGGTGGTATGAAATAATCAACATCAAAATTTTATATAAGTGACAAATATAGAAGAACCTCTGTATTCGAATTCGATAACAAAATCCAAGTCACCCAAGTCAGACCCACCCACACTATTATGGGTTTAATGGCTACATGAGCATATGTGACCGTCATTAGTCATTAAATTAGACTATACGTCATAATATTATTATTTATTCTGCTAACATCTAGTTCTATTTGAGATTTTGCTCTGGCCCTTGCAGTTGAAAGAGCTAAAATTTAATATTTCCAAATGTTGTATGATGGTTTTCTATAGGAAACTTTTGAAAACTGTAGAAAATATTAGTAGAACTCTAATTTAACTAAATGAATTATTCGAAATATTCATTATCTGATTAAAAAAAACAATTGCATTACTAATGTATTATTTCTAGAATATTAAAAACAACTGTCACTCTCTGGAAATCTTCGTCGCAGACTCGTACGAAAACCGTGTCAGATTTTTCGACTTCATTTTCTTTAACCTTTAAATCCCAAGCTAATTGTTCCTAATGGGGTGGTTCTTATATTTGTTTAACCTCCATGTTTTTTCACTTCCATACTTATTATGCATACATCCGAATGAATTGTATAATAATACTTACTATTATTATAGTACGTACATACAATTATGATACATAGCTAAAATTGAAAAAATCCAAGTGTTTCTATTAGGTATTATTTATTTTCAACTTTGTATAATTCACATATTTATATTTTGTGTATTTTAATTTCATTTCACTCGTAAAATTCGAAAGCGATTTATTACTTTTTTACATTTAAAAAATGATACCAAAAAAAAAAATTGTTTATACTGATTTACGACTTTTGGTCTCCGATATTAAAAAATGAAATATCCACTCCGAATAATTGTGTACGGGAGACGTTTCGTATATTACTTTCAAATTCGACCCCGAATAAAGCGACGAATTTGTCACGACCGTCGAGTAAATAAACACGCATCCAACGTGCGCAGACGAATCGGGTTGGGGATTTTCCTGGTATGGGGTGGGAGGGAAGATATGATATTTTAAGTTCGTGTAAGTATACTCATATATATATGTGTGTATACTGTATATTGATCAACGGATGATAACATTGTCAACCCCGTCGGCACTGGCCTTGTTTTCTCTATATTTACACATTTTATTTTTTATTTTTACCACATACATTGTAACATTTTTCTTCTAAATCAAACCATGGACGTTCGAAATATAATTGTCTATTTCGGATACACACACGCATATATATATATATAGCCCATTATCGTTGACTAATAAAATAACTAAGGGTCAACAGACATATTGGACTCGATTTATATGCTTCGTGTGTACGTAAAACAAGTGTAGGATAGTATCGTTGGAAGGTTTTATGCTGTTCGCCATCAATAACAACCTGATCCTTAAACCAAGATAATTCTGTACTGTAATATATCGTATGTATTTCTCTCAAATTTCACAGATACAACTTACCAATATGCAACGATACGTCGCGATAAACTCATATTATTATTATTATTATATCATTGTTGTTGGTATACACGTAAACCAAAAAAAATATTACACAATTGACATTAATTATTTAAATTTGAATTTTAATAAAACTCGGTAAATGGTAATAATTGTGAAGTATTATATAAAAATAAAATATAAAAACGGCTGAGCGAAAAATAGAACGGAATTAAAATTGTTCGTATACGGATTACATAGGGAGGTTAGCTAATGTTAACCTATCGTATTTTGTTTTTAAACCAAACGAAAAACAAAAGTTTTGGTCATATACTCACATGGCTCTTACATTTTTTTACTAAGGGTTAATTAAAGCATACAGCGTAGTGCAGTGTATTTTATTTATGTAGTTATAAAATTAACTTTTTGATAAAACGCTGAAAAGGGTCGTAAGTATCCATTACACTTAAAAGTTGCAGCTGTCAAATGCCCGTTTAAATGCAATATTATTTCGGAACAAATGAATAATTAACGAACAAACATTTTCAATCGCCATGTTTTTAATGAAGAACTCTCATTATACTAGTATACCCAATACCTATATTTTACTATTACAGTTGATTGTTAATTTAAAATTTGATCCCCAAAAATTATTACTTAATAAATAAACAATTGACTATGTAAATGTACACTATGTGTATACTTGACGTAGTTTGACACACTCATCGGACACCTAGGTACATGTAGAAATATGTACTTTGCCTTTAATTATGGTGCCATTATAGGATACTATATGTACTAAACTCATATTTTTTTCAAAATTAACTAGGTAGGTACATATTGTTTTTCAGATTGAATGACATTTAGTTTTGATTTTTAATAACAACAAATCCTAATCTACATTGTTATTAGGTACTTAACTATACAAATCTGTTTAAAAATTAAAATGACTATCATTTGAGAAGTATGATTGTCTTCAAATGTAGATGAGGACGTGTAGTAATAATATACGAAAATATTCGTCTTTTGCAAAGCGCACTCTCATGATAAGCTGATCCCAACTTGAATCTGTAGAACATTACCATCGACAAAGTGTCGAAAGTATATAGAAGATAACTAGACACAGTATGTTAAAGCGCCAAGTCATAGCAAATATAAGACATTATATACGCGGCCGATGTGATAGTACTTGAGGCAGAAAATAGTTACGTACTCTGTTACTCAGCAGACAAGCGGAATCAGTAGACGAAAGCAGAGAACTGAAGTTCTAGTCACAATCGATCTTACAAACTTCTCCGACAAATTCCTAAAAACGGGTTATTTTCGAGCAGTAGACCGAGGCAAATTCTGCGGGACAGGAGTACAATAGATTTTCATAAGATACGATTCTAATATGTTATTTTTTTTATTTTGACTAGGTACATTATAGGTAAATGCATTTCGCATATCGTACAAAAATACGACACGGTACAAGTCCATAACTGATAAAAACTAATAAAATGTGCTACCCAAAAATATAAATTCCCTTAAATAAATGCTCATACGATTGCCTTAAAAATATTTACGATTACCATTATTATTATTATTATTATTATTACTGCTTCTTTTTATTATTTTTAGGTAGATATCTCAACGTTTTTTTCATGTTGAAAAATTGAAAAATATTTTTATAAATAATACGTGTTATTGAAAATTATATGATTTCATGATTTTTTTTACATATTTAAGCCGTAAACGCCAATCGCAGTTTTATATTTATTGTTTTTTATTCTTCTAAAAAGTGTTTTACTTCGGGACTTTGGTCGTATACCACCTAAAAACGCGTCTTCCAACAGGACGTGTAAGTTCATACTCTGCATACCCCCGCGTGGGTACAACACTATATGATAGTACGAAGCACTAAGTGTCTCACACGACATTTTATGATAATATTATCTTACAATAACAAAATCGATACAACTCGCAATATTATAATATTATTTACAATACACTGTGCATAATAATATATATTATTATTATTATCATAATCCATTTGTGTCTGTTTCGTCCAGGGTACGAAATGTCTAGAATAATCTGTCAAAACCGAGACACGGGCGTTGAAGTGGATGCTGATCTATGCCCGGGCGAGAGGCCAACCGGCAGCGATTTATCTGTGGAGTGTAACAGCCAACCGTGTCCTCCCAAGTAAGTGAACACCAGTATAGCTATAGCATATGCACATATATATATTCGGCTTGGAACATATTTAATATACATTATGTATAGGTACTATTATTTTACACACATCTGCGCATTATCCACTACGTATAGTATATAAATATAATAATAAAACAGTACATAGAACATGTACGATTAATATATATCGTAAACTATGTAAGTATATAATACACACGCATAACATTATGTGTATATATGTATGTACATAGATGCGTGCAGGACGATGGTGAGGTGCCACTGTTTTATTCAGACGCCGCCGCCGCCGACACGTTTCGTGCATTAAATATGCAGCCTCTGGAAAAGCTGTGTTGCTTGGCGTGTGGATTTTCGTCGCGATTTTCTCGGGTCGGGTCCGACGAGGTCGGGGGTTCGTGGACGGGGAGGGACGACGGTAGGAGGGAGGGGCCCGAGTCACGAGCTTAGAACACGTCGAAAGATTAAACGGCGTGTAGTGTCGCAAAAATGCTTTATCGCTAAGCTGAGCATAATAACCGCGCCATATGGGATCCGTGTGGGATTTTCGTAATTTTTTTTATTTATTTTCTCTTTTTTACCGACAGCCGTCATGGCACGACTTAAGCTTTGCCAATCCCCTTGTAAATGTCATCTGCACAGAATCAACAACGTGTGTATGACACATTTTTGTCGTTCAGTTTTAACGTATTCGCGTATGCCAAGAAGGTAGTAGGTGCCTACTGCAGTTCGTCAGTGTGTGGGGTCCGATGACAAAAGGCGTTTGAAGGGGGAAAAAATAGTGACTGGAATAAGAACAACCGACAAATCGTATGAAAACCAATCGATAATAATTAGTTTGATTCGTGTTTTCTTCGGACCGCAATATAATTTGTAGACGCGATATATCTTACAATATTATTTTGAACCACGTAAGTTCAAGTTTCATATAAGTTATATCCACTATTATTGTAACGAGACACTGATCGAAAAAAAGGTAGATACAAAATTCATCAGAATATTCACAGTGAAAATATAATAATATTGTTCATTATCAAATATTCAAAACCATAATATTATTATTATTGATATTACGTATTTGTAAATAAAACAAATATTTACTTTCAACTTTTTTCACGTTACATTTTTTTTTATCGTCTGGCTTTCACTTTTTCATTGAAACATTTTGTTTTTTGAGTGAGTTCTGCATTAAAAATTACTATTCATACTATGTTTACTTATGAAATCTATCATACCTACAAAAAAATAAGTAGGTACCTATATATTATAAATAAGTTTCCATACAGAAGTCAACGCCTTAAAGTTCCTTCTTTATAGTAACTTGTATGAAGACGCAGCAAAAATATTAAATTTAATTACCGATATCACACATTATACTACTGTTAAATTCAATGGTCAAGTGTTGTTGTATACTGAATAAAGATGACAATATCTTATTTAAAATAATAGAGTATTTAACATAATATAGTAAGTGCAGTTGTCCGTTCCGTTTTTTATTATGTATTTAAAACGTGAATTGTAAATCAGTAGAAAAAGTTTTAAAGAAATCATCAAAGTCAGAAAAAAAAGTAACTCAATGGATGAAACTTGAAACAGTATTATGACGGAATATAAAAATACCATTTACCTTTCAAGTCAGATAGGGATTGAGCAGGTTTTTTTAAGGAATTATTTAAAGTTATAACGAATGTATAGGCACTCAATTATTTACGTGTTTTCTCGTCTCGATTGGAATAATATATTTAGATTTCCAATGATATATATATTATTTTTAAATTAACGTAATGGAATAATTTATAATATACATAAAAAGTAAAATAAAATACAGGGTGCGGCAGAGCCAACTGGTGAGCTTTGAAGGGCTGTTATACTCGAGCATGACGAAACCTCTATGTACACCTGTCCAGACCAAGATTGCTAAAAATGGCATAATTATGCGATTCAAAATAGGCCACGAGCGACGGCCTCATCTTATCTCAGACTAATGACCCCATTAAACTCGTAAGTTGGCTCTGCCACACCCTGAAATCGCACCTGTGAGATCGTCTACAACAATGTATTGATGCTAACGGCCGCCATATTGAAGATATAATTTTAAAAACGAGATTTCCTATTAGTTTAATACAATGAACTGTTTTTCTCTAAGTTATACTGTTCGTCATTTATAGCCCTTCAAAACTCGTTAGTTGGCTCTTCCACACTCTGTATTATGATTTGTAATTATCTTTAAATCATAGCAAAATTTTAGAACATATTTTAGTTTAAATAATATGTTTTAGTCGTTGTATAAAACAAAACATCATATTATGGACCCAATTCCGAACAAAACAATTTAATTATCACATTTTTTTGTATCAATTAATTAATTTAACAACATTTTTAATTTAAGTGTTAATTTTCCCATGGTCTCTTGTTTGTAGTATTGTTTACTTTAATTGACCTATCTTTATTAAAATTAATTGAAAATACAATGTAAGTTAGGACCTTAGCTATCAAGGTTGTAAATTATCAATAGTAAAAATTTAAAAAAAAAATCAACAATAATAATCAATAGAATTTTCGGTTTCAATAATGAACATATTTATCCGATTTTGATTTTATTTTCAATAACAACCATAAGTTAAAGAATTTGATACATGTAGATATTTTAAACGTTTCAGTATAATATTCTTTACAATTTATTTAGTGGCGAGTTTTTCTTTAAATATAAATAAAATAATTTAAAAAAATAAATAATAAGTGATAATTATTTTATTTTCCAACTATGATTATTAGTTTTCTTTTTATGTTTCGACTATTATATAACTTATGAACAATTTTCGACTAATCCAGGCTAGATAATGAATGTTATAGTAGTTATAGATTTTAAAAGGTGTATAAATAGTAAACTAAGACAAGTTGGCAATATACAGGTGACGAATGTATGGTGATAATGTTCAACGTATCATTTCATTTGGAACAGAGATAAGAGGCGTCAAAGACTGTCTAATGATTAAAAAATTCAAACATACCTAATAGTAATGATTATCTAACGTTAACAACGGCAATCTATACCTACAAATCGTTTGTTTATCGTATGAAGTGTGGTTGTAGGGGAAGGGGACACCCGTTTTGTGGAATCGCTGTCTGGTTTGATGTCGGTTAACACTCGACACATTTTGCGCATCGTAATATAATAGGCCGTGGACCCAATATAATAAAGTTACGAGTAACCACCCCATATCCATATATTTATGATTATGTCTGACTGTAAGTTTTAAAGGCTTTGGTGCATTGCGGGAAAGTTAGTGGTGTGACGGTTTAGCTTTAACAATGGTGCGCATGTTTAGATATGTTTTCAATTTTAAAATATCTTTTAGGTTTGATGCCAACCAAATAAATGCGACACAGTAGATACTTGTGATTTGTGATTCGATGAACAATATGTACCTATTATATTGTGTTCTTTTACTATTGGTTCGAATGACTAACTTTCTTTATCATATAGCCGAATAAATTAAATGACAGGATTGTGATACTTCTAAGGAAAAATCCAAGTACCTACACAGAATCGCTGAACGGGTTATAAATGTATGTGATTAATGACCTCAGGTTATTTTAATTCGACGTAATATAAACCTAATAGGTCATTCGTAAAGCTTACCATCGTTTTTTGCTTTAATAATGAATTTATCTGGTCATACGAATTTTCAAACTACTTTTTTAAAATAAGAATCACTCTTTTTTCTTTTAAGTATTGTTAATTAGATCATGATAAAATAACATGGTATTATAAAAATTTAATGATTCGGGTACCTATACTCTTTATCTCTTTGGACTGTATACAATGATGTCCTCAGGATCCGACGATATTTCATGGCCATCGTACCATTTTATTTTATCATGAACTAGATTACTTTATTTTGGAAATTTTTATATATCAAAATCAAAATTCAAAAATGTAGTTTTTTAAATTAGGTATTAAATTTCATATTATAATAAGAATAGAATTCCCAATATAACGAGTTTAAAAAATAGAGGGCAAGGTTTTGATATGGACATTTATTAATTCATCATACAAATATATCAACATTCTATACATTTTAAAAGATGTCCTGGTATAATAAATATTAAATAAATTTGGTATTTTTAAAGTGAATAATTCATAGGCGATAGCAGACCTTCATACGCTGTGTCAAATCCTCGCGTTATACCCCTTTAACTGCCCTTTTCTATTACTTGGTCTATACCAAATATCTTCTTAGTTCATGGTCTATACCAAACGCGCCGTAATTCGTGCAGGTGCAGCAATAGTAGCCGTCGACTGCTATGCTGTCGGGTGCAGACTCGGCAGTGTTGCCAAAGATACGATATTTGGCGGGGGTTACGGTAATTTAATACTCTGGTCAGAGTACGGACAACCAATAATAGATCAACATTTTTTTTTACGTATATTCTGTATCTCTATTTGATAGAACAAATATTATCATATTTATATAATAATAATATAGAGGAAATTCTATAGCGGAAAACGTTTTGCGATACGAACGCCAACATATGAAACGTTGAAAAGGTTGAAATTCGTAAGCGCTTGGTGTGGTATGTAAATTAACCGTGGTACATATTTCGAGACATAATATAGGTTATATATTTATACAGTTTTAAATTTAAATAAATCAATATATTTACCTACTTTTGATTGATAAATTGAAGTTACAATCATAGAAAAAAGTTAAATAATAAATATTGATTATAATAAATAACTGGAGTTCACATGAAAATCTAGTTAAAAAGCGGAAAGCAGAAAAAGTATAAACAAAATAAACCAAGGTAGGTATTTTGTATTTTATCTATCGATTAGCCTATTTCCACCCGTAACATTCCCGACTAAAACTAAGAGGAAATTCTATAGCGGAAAACGTTTTGTATAACGAACGCCAACATATGAAACGTTGAAAAGGTTGTAATTCGTAAACGCGTGGTGCGGTATGTAAATTAACCGTGGTATATTATATTTTAAGACATGCCATAAGATTAAGTAAAATCAATATAGGTACTTTTGAGTGATAAACTTAAATCAAAATTATAGAAAAGTAAGTAAAGTTAAGTATTGATTATAATAAATAACTAGATTGCCCGTGAGACTCGCGTTAAAAAGCGTAAAAGTATAAACAAACTCAACCACGGTCCACGTCTATTAGAACTGAACAGTATCAAAACGCTGGATCATAGCATTTGCAAACTTTACTTCATTGTGTGACAGTCCGATTTTCTCTGTTATCAAACGTCACCAACGTTTACCGCTATAGAATTTCCTTTAAGTATTCACTTCTGACGTATGTACTGACACACTCGAATTTTTATTTTTATGTTATTTTATACCTATAATCTATTTTCACCGAGCAACCACTGGTGTTCAAATCTTAAAAATATATATTATTTAATCACACAAATGTGTAGAATATAAAAAATAAACGTATTCGTATCTCCAACACGAAAACAAATATTAAATAAAATAACAACGGTATCACCACCAGTGCGGCAGTGCTGAACAAACAGTTTATACATTCACTTGTGTGACATGAAGTATTATTCATACGCTTTTGCGTTGAATCTTTTTATTCAAAATACATTTTTCAAAGTTTTTGAATAAAAATCAAAGAATTTCTATTTACAAATTATTGTATATACCGTAACAAGCATACAAGACATAATATAACAATATAATTATATTAGCATATAATGTACGATTGGTGCATATTACCATTTATTCAAAGTCAAATATGCTAATAATCTACGTCAACTCTGTTTACGAACAAATCACACGACAAGAGGTTTTACTAATAACTACGAAAAAATTAATATAATAATATCAATGTAATAATAAAATACTAGGTATATTAATATAATATATACACTTATTAAATTATATAACAGTCTATTAAAAAATAAAGTTTAAATCTTGATAAAAGTTACAATTTATAGTAGCTATTCTATGGATTTAGTATCAACGTATAATAAATCAATTGATTCTGAGTTATTTCAAGTGGACTTCAAAATTAATAAATGAAAATATTTGAATTTTTTCGAAGTAATTTTCGAAATTTTCAACATGAACTGAACCAATAAATCGTTTGTACATAATATACGAAATATTTGTAGAAAACAATTTTAATCTCTTTTCGTTACTTTGAGTCCGTTCACAAAATAACGATTTTTCATCGTTCACAGCTTTTATAACATGAGAGTCTAGCAGCATTATAATTGTCCTCATTTAAATAATCACTATGAAAGCTATAATATAGAGTATTGTTAGATCACGGTAAATTGAATCTCAGTAATTTTAAGTAAATGTAATTTCCTAACCAATTCCCTTTATACTTGGTTTACATTTAATCGAAATATTTCAAAAGCAATAATATTACAATAGATGATGACTACATTTTAGTATTACTTACATCGATTTCCTAGTTTAGTTTAATAGATTTTCCACTGCAGTAATAGACAATAAGAATATTCATATCATCAATATTACCTAAACACCGTCGATTGAATATTAAACAGAATTAATTCATTGATTAAAATTAATATTGATATTTATATTTATAAATACAAAAAAAAATTGTACAAATACTAGTTTTTGATTAAAATGTACATACCAAAAAAAGAAACTCGCATCACACACACACACACATTATTGTAAAAAGTATTAGATTTTTCTCAGACATTATAAATAATACATATAAAAAAAAAATTATATTTTATATCATATTAAACATAGATATGAATTCGAGTTCATATAATTGGAATTTTAAAACAATTTAGGATGTCATAAATATAATCATTAGCACAGTCCACTCTTAAATATTTCATGTAACCACTTTATTACGTCATTATTTATAATTACTAATTATTTACAAGATAATATTTCAATATTTTAATGGAGAAACATTTAATTTAGTTTTAATTAAATATTAAAACCAACCTGAAAATTATCGAAAATAGTCGAAACGAAAATTAGCAAATCTATATTAGGGATAAATTATTATTTAAATTGATTAAAAAAAATCAAATTCCTCCAGTCACCTACGAGTACGAGTAATGCGGCCACGTATTTTTTTTAGGGATATGTGGGTGGGTGTATTTATTGTAAATACTGCGTATGTTAGATTAGAAATTCGGAGTTCATTAAAATTCAACACAATTAATAATATTAGACAGTTACAGTTAAATATTTCATAGGTGAGTTTTAATTATGAAATGTCGTATCAGTGTATCACACATTTTTTTGGTTTTTCGGTGCAACTGGGTTGAGTAGTTTAAAATGTAAAACTTAATGTAATATAAAATTATAATTATTATCTACCATCGTAATAATATTATACTTAGGTATTTAATATTTAATAGTAAATAGTTTAAGTGGTAAAAAGTTAGTATAAAATTTCAATCATAGTAACACTGTTATACCTAAAATTATTCAACCCCAAAATATATTTCTTACCTTTCGCCCTCTAGACTTGTTAAATTTATAAAAACAAAACTTCAAGGCTAACTTGAATTATATTTTATTTTGAATAATGACTAGGCTGTATTATTATTATTTTTTTCATCAAAAGAAAAATAGTATTTACTTAATATTCTACTTTAATTGGCATTTATGTTTACATAATATTTAAGTTACATTTGTAGTCAAAATAAAACACTTAAAATCCCTTGTATATTTTTTGTTTGCCTACAAATATCTAAAATAATATTAAATTAACTATAAGAATTATTGGCATGCGTAGTACAAAAGTATAGTAATTATTGTAAAACTCAACTTTGTACTATCATAATATTGTTTTGTTATAATTTGATTAGATACCTACCTGATTGTAGATTTATATTGATACATGTTTTAATGTCTAGTTTTGCATTAGTAATGATGCGAACAAAATATTTAAATCGTTAAAACACATATAAAATGATTATATTTTATATCCACACGCAAAATTTTAGTATTCGAATAATATATAGAATTAACAGTGTTGATATGATAAAAAACAAAACCACTAGGTACACAAATATACATTATTATTTATTAGTTATTACATATTATTAAACATTTTTACACTTTTTAAACGATTCAGAATAATTCAAAATGTGTACTGTTCATTATGTTCTTAGTCAAGAATCCAACCAATCCTCGTTCAATTTATTTGAGATACTATAATATATTATACCATTGCTATTTATTATAGTTAAATTGTACTGTTATACTTGTTAACATTTATGGTGATAAATGCGACACTACGGTAATGTCATCTACACAAAAGTTCTTGTAAAATGAGGGTTTACTATTATTATATTCAAACGACTTTGTCGACGCTTATCTACAACCGATTCAATTTCAATATATGAACTCTTTTATTTGTCATATTATTATACTTATATGTAAAAAACCTTCAGTTTTTTTGTTTTTAATCGTTAAACAATTATTTTGTACATAATAATTTTCAAAAAGACAATTACGTATAGAAACGATATATTTAGTGTAAGTGGATAAAATAATACAATTTTTTCAAACTTTAATTATAATTATGATAAATTGTGTATTAGGTATAAAAGACGAGTCAACAATTTAAATAACTATTGGGTAGGTACCTACTTCAACAATCGAAAGATTGAAAATAAAATATATATTTTTAAAATATTATTATTTTGTTTTTGTGTATAAGAATTTATACTTTTTCATTCGACAAAAACTTTTTTGCCGACTTTCATATATTCCATTTCTTGTATCATATTCAGCCGTATCTTCCGTCGTAAACGTTACATACTTCATTATGGTCGTTACGACATCGATAAATTATTACTCTTATATACGTATCTCAACATAACCATTAGACGTTTTATAAGCTTCCTTTTAGAAGACGATTTAAGTAGTACACGTATAGTAGGTACCATTATTATTCGATGAAATATAAATGGTTTTTAAACGAATATATACGGCTGTTTCGTTAATCATATATCTATCTTGCCCGGGTAAAAAACGATAGATTTGATAAATCAAAATTAATTAACGGTCTAGTTAATATGAATATTATGTAACTTATAAAATGTAGCTTAGGTATTTCATGTAAAATACGCAGTTTTTGACATTTTACTAGATTTTTATTAAGATAACAGACCTAGTATATCACAACTGTGATTAGATTTGCTAAGTACAATTTAATTCCATAGTTTCATCTAATAACAAGATACATAATAATTTTTGAAAATTTGTTAGTTAAAAAAATACGACAATATCAAACACTGAAATCTTTTCACAATTTATTTTTTTATAAATTCATAATTACATTTTATACTTTAACAATGACTCGCTCAATATGGCGTTATAGAGGTACTGTATAGTTGTTATGTTATTATATTATCTATACGAATATATAAAGAAGAAAAATTGTTTGTTTGTTGGGGGTAATCTCTCTCTACTCCCGATTTAAAAAAAAATGTTTCCATTATAAAGCTACACTGTCCCAATAATCAATAGACTATATTATTTTTATCTCGATAAGTGGCCCTTAATTTATTTATTACAAATTTGAGAATTTATTATAGAAACAATAGAAATAAAAATTATAAATAATAATACCTATATTTTTTGTTTATTATAGGGATGCTATTGCCTATTGGTTACAAAAATAAAATGGTTATTATGATTGAGTACAATTTTAGACCTGTATTTTATATTGGTAACCAATTACCACTTTTATGACTATGTTAAAAACCTTTAATGGCGGTTATGAGGGAAATATCCACGGGAATTTGTCACGGCACATTTTGAACATTCCTACGCCGGGTATTAAATGACGAATTTATCCCAAATTTTAAATCATATAGAGTTAGAATTTTAACGGACAACGAAGTGTCCCGGGATCAGCTAATTATAAATATATAGACATTAAAAGTGTAATAAAATGGAAATAATTTAATATTTCAATCCCCTTGGGTCAACGAAAAAAAGAAATACCAACTAATTAAAAATGTTAATTATAATATTATGTATATCTGGATGGTGCTTGTCGAAAGATTTTAGATTATAATTATTATTGGTTTGAAAATAAACTTCTAACATCTCAAGATAAACAATTATAAAGTTTTTCTTTACAAATTTTACAGAAACTTATTTTACTATTGTATTTATTAAAATATACGTCAGTTATTCACGATCGAAACAACAAAATCGATTGATTTGATGGAAGCAAAAAAAAAACAAATTCATATTTTTACGTTTGCAACTGTCATAAACATAGCATATACATAATTGTATATATATAAAAATATAGGTATAATATTATGTACTTGAGAGGTATGGGGTATTCATATTAAATTATAGTGCAATATAATATTTTTAGTTTAATATTTTAAAAGTGTATATTATTATGATGCAAGTGTTCAGTTACATACGTTGATGATAAGGATTGATTGGATATACTAAATTTTCAATACTAAATTGCAGTGACAATTAATACAATTTTAATTAAAAGGTACGTAGTACGTTGCAGGTAATATAAAACAATACAAAAATGATAAAAAAGCATACGAAAGCAAATCTCCATCGCGTGCTTTTTACTATGTAATATGTATACATTTATGGTGTAGTGTAGTAGGAAAATTTTTTTGCTAATGTAACTGGAAATCATTATTTAAAATCAGAAAATGCAAGTAATAATATTCGTTAAAGACATTTTCAAGCATACATAATATTCTTACTAAAGTTGTAAAAAGTTTCTGGAATAGTAATTTGTAGTATTATACACTTCATGATATGAAAGCAATTTTTTTCTTATAACATATATAATATATATATATATGTCAAACTTATACTTATATTCTTGTTCTATTCAAATCATAATAGCTTTTTATATATAAAAAAAAACGTATATACTATATAATATTATCTATAATTAAAAGCAGTACACAGGTTAATATAACAATTTTTATGAGCGTTTGAAATTCATATTTTTAATTAAATAATTTAACTCTTTTTGAGCTGTTTACGGACATTGTCAGTTTTAAATTTTTTTTTTCCTATAAATATTAATAAAATTTGAAACATTTTGAAACAAAATATTCAAATATAAAAAAAACGATCTGTACAATATGTAATCAATTATGTTGATATATAATATTATAAGAGTGTCGAATGATAAGAAGGCGTAATGAAAACGTTACCATTGCTAACACATAACTTAATTTTATATATTTATTAGTTAAACAAATCGCGATTCCAGTTGCATTCTAGACAGCGAGGAGGGTTATCAAGAAAATTAATTATCATTATAAATTAGTATTTAATTTATTTAAAGGCAGGCCATACTTTTTATAAATAGGTTAGTGTTTAATTAACTAGTAGATTAATTTGGAATGAAAACGTTTATAATAAAATTTGACAAGGTCATATCTTTTAGACCTTTGTTAAATGTTGTTAGTTAAACACCTTGTGGCACCATTAATGACATAGGACGATATATTTTGGAATGCTAAGGGTGGACGGATGTTAGATGGATTGGCACGGGCCAACATTTTTATACCATATGACCAAACTGGTCGGATCACAGCTTTGTACTGCTGGTGTAGTTTGGGTTTGAGATTTAATCTATGATTTAGAACTGGAAGAATTATATGCAGTCTGAAGTTAGCTATTTTTCTATTTGTTCAAAGGTCCAGTGTTATTCTAAGATGTATAGTTTCGTTTTGTAATCGAATATTTATCAAATATTTATCAAGTATAATTTTGGAACATTTACCCGGTCGGAGAGCAAGAGTAACTTAAATGGATTTATTTTCGTTGATTTATTTTTTATCAACAGTTTCTAGATCAGGTCCAGATAAGATTATCATGTTCTCCGAGAATTATAGTGCTGTATTAATTGATTCCCTTATTAAATTGTATTGTATAATAAATATTTTAATATAATATGGTCTTTAATTATACTTAAAAATTTCAAAAATAAGAACTTGAATAAATTCATTCTTAAAGAAAAATATAGGAGTCAGCGTGTTCGGGAAATCACCCTGTATACTCAATATATTCTATGTATTTAAATTTTTAATTACTGTACAAAATAAATGAATATATTTAAGTGTATTATTAGTTTTTTATATACTATATTTATCATGTTTTACAGTTAAAGCCATATACATTTTCATTTAAAATCTATAGTTTTTAATTTAATTCGAAAAAACAAAACTAATGAACTGTTTGGTAATTTTTCAACACTGTTGTAGCACGTTAAGAGGGGTGTAATATAATCACTAAATATAACAAAAATAACTTTTTTATGATATTAAACGCAATGTGGGAAGATGTTTGATCCAAATAATAATTTTTTTTTCATTCCCATAAAATAAGGACTACCCTAACATACATATTATGAAATCGATATGTATTAAAAAAAAACATTATTAAGTTTGGGGGTAATTAAACTTTTACAAATTATAAACACATTTAAAAAGTGTATAGATAAATATACTTATAGTTATAGAATATAAGTAAGAATTGTATATTTAAAAAGAAAAGAAGGTTTGGATAATCAATATTATAGTACCTACTGCAAAAATGAATTATGAATTGCATATAAACGATAATATTTTTTTCTTGTACCTTTTGTGTATTATTTCCAGGTGCTTATTACGAAATTGTTTTTTTAAGACTAACCTTCATAACATTTTCACATTTATTTAATATTTGTTTTTAAAATATCTTTATCTTTGAAACATATTTAAAGGAAATGGTGTTTAGCAAAAAAAACACCATCAATCAGCCAAATTAACAATTATTATTCATGATATTTTATAGGTGGGTAGTATTAATTCTGAAAATTGTGCATTAGAGTTTTAAGTCAAATAATAAAATATATTATTTGCTTGCGTATTAATAACCATTATAATAATTAAATAATTTTAATCTATGATTCGGGTACGACTTCTCGGAAACAATAAACCCTATAGGAATTAATATATTTTTTTAAATCTAGTAAATATAACATTGTTTTTTTGGATGGCCTGCTGGTTTGGCACGATATGTGGTCTCAGCCACTAACATGTTCTGAGGTCAAGCATCAGCTGGTCTCGCTAGCTACCGGATGGGTTACCAACTGGGTTTTCAGTGACAAATCCTTGCCAAATATACACGTGTTTCAAACCTCACCCTCCTGGCCTCCCCCACAATAAAAACCAACTAAAAATAGCTTTCGAGCTAAAGACCTAAATTGTCGAAGACTTAACTAAAAAAAACATTATTTTTTTGTAAATATCTCGTTCAAAAATAATAATTTATTAATTCTTGTGTATTCTCGCAACTCACACGTCATCTGTTTTATATACGGCCACGATTAACAATCTCTAGACGGTAAAATTAGTATCTTAATACTTGCTGCACATGAGTGATGAGTCACAATTACAACTGAAGTTCTAACCTTACCTAATCTAACCGAGTAATATAAAATATCACACACACACGTTTTGGGGGCAAATAAATAGGTAATTATAAATATTTTAAAACGGGATAAACAAAGCCACCTGCGATATGCAATCGATGCCTAGTCGTCGTCTGGATGCTGGAATTGCCAGCGTAGATCCAACTTGGTTCAAAACTTAACCACCTGCGGGTGAATCTTAATACGTCTCACATCATACCAATACTAAAAAACTAAAAATTTAAAAATGTGATTACATGAATCATAAACTAAACTTACTAGATTCACTAGCAGTAAAAAAAATCAATCGTGTCGTAAATGGATGACTGCTCTCACATCAAAGTGAAAATATTATATATTTTTTATTATTTTTGTTCATTGCAGTGGTAATAAATATCACATATTAATATGTACTTATATTGTGAACCTAATTCGTATATTATAGCCAATTAAGTGGGAAAAAAGAAGGAAATTTAAGTAAATTTATAATGGTTCTATACCAGTAAATCACCATTAGTATTTATTTAAATAATAATATAATATATTTTCTTAAATCAATTATATTTATAAATAAACTATCAAGTTAGAAACAATATTCAAATACTAATTTCACTAAAACGCATAACACTTGTTTTTTAACAATTTTTTTTATATCTATATTTCGGACTTTAACCATATTAGGTACCTACCTAGATTATTTATCCTAAGATTTACCATTTATCGTTTGAAAAATCCATAATCACTATTATAATCATTCACGCGGTTTGACCGAACTAAATTTTATACCCATCTCTGCATTTACCAAGATCAATCGGCATGAGCTCAAAATTCCAATTTGGTCGGTCGTTTAACCCATGTTTTTCCGGTACTCGTACTTTTACCGTAACACATAATATTATATGTCATTACAACAATTGGCGATGGTCTTGTCTGGTTTTCCGTTCTGCGATAATGGGACATTAAAGTTTCTCGTCTTACACCGCAGACACAGACGATTTCCGCTAAAACGCGTTTTCTCGTTAATCGAAAGACAAAATCGACGCGATGTGCACGTCCAGTCGGACACAGCCATCGTATATCACACGAGTTAATATTGTTATTTGCAGATTTCGTCTAGAAAATGTGCTTAAGAACTGTAGACGTTTTTCTCGCCGAGATCATATCTCGGTGTCGGTGCAATACTACACTGGAATATTATATTGCCCGTTACTCGATGGTATTACATCGTCGAAACGGTCCTTTTCAAGTCTGAGCAGTATTATAATAATAATATAGTGTATACACCATAGATCGATTTCGTCGTTCGCGATCGTAATCATCGTAAATTGTTATTTATATAAAGTCACGTTATACATAATATACGTATTATTAATAGTATAAAATATAATACCTAACTGCAGGTTTATCGCAACGTTTTATTTATATAAAGTCACGTTACAATGTTACATAGTACGTAGGTATTATTAACAATAACGGGCTCACTAAAAGTGTACAGGTAGGATTCGTGTTTACTGTTTAGGGCCCATAAGTCGTTATAAAATCGACGATTTCAAATTATAATTTAACTTTTATATTATTATATTTATTGGCTATCTAACTTTATAAAGTAACAGCATAATTGTACACTTAATTAATTTAAAGTCAATTTAAATCTTTATTTAATTTAAAATTGTAAAAATCTGCCTCCTTAATCTTTGAAATAAATATATATACAATATACATACTAAAATTATCTCAGCAAATATTAAATTAAAAGTCTTGGCATTTATGTTGATGACCTCGCTATATTGACAATCAGCAAAAAGTTAAATAAGCTCTATAAAATGTCCATGATTTTGAGTTTGATTCAATAACGAATACGCACCTTCTTCTTTTCTTCTGTAAGAAATACCTTGTGGGTACCAATAAATATGATTAAATTAATCAATCGTTTTAGAATGTCCTTGTGAGTTTCAACTTCTTTGGTTTGTTGAGACATAGAATTGTGATTTATAAGAGTACCCACATAATTATTAAAAATTACACGTAACGCGGCTAAAGCAGCATTTTCACGAGTTTTAGACTTTTCATGTCTTTCAATGCCATGGTAAAGACTTTTATGTTTCTTTATACAATATGCTTAAATAAACTAGCAAATTTAGATTCCTGTTCAAAAGTTATTGAAAATGCCATGCAATTTTAGTAATAAATAGATCGTGTTTCAACATCACAATAATGTATTAATATGATTGGAAAAATACATAAGTACATTCTTTGCTGATCTGCCGCCAGTCAGTTATACTTATAATAATTTAGCTATATTAACTCATTTGTATTTTTATGCTCATAATATTTTAAATTGCAAAATTATTTTTCGAGACATAATAATATATTTTGTGGTAAAAAAAAAAAAGAATAGGGGCCAGGGCAGCTTTGACCCTGCCGACACTGATTTAACAGAGTAAAAATGTACTTTCTTCCCTAATTTTTTGTTGTGTTTCTGAATTCATTTTATGAGTATTGGACATTTTTTACTTTTGCTCCTCCAAAATAACAATAAGATTCACTTTCCTCCCAGAATAAATTGAAAAGTTGAAAATGAATACTATACAAAATATGTCTTGAACCTCCCCCCCCCCCCAAAAAAAAAAAAAAAAATAAAATAAAATATCATTGTAAAATCAGTACATTTTTCAATCCGCTCAGAACTAAAAAATTAAGAAAAATAAATCTACTGAAATTCAACTATTAGAATATAAAATAAAGTAAACAATTTAAATTATTTTTTTTGTTAATTTGACAAGTGTTATTTTCCATAAATCGGAAAACAGTACTACTAATCCATTTGGATGGGTCGTACTACAATGAACTGAGTAAACGCTAAGTATCGTCTTTTTTTTACTCGATAAACCATTCGATTTTTGAAAACTAGTACGGAGTATTTTATGCATGTAATTTAAAATATATGAGTGCAAATGCACTAATCGCTACTTTCCTGTTTATCAACAGCTCAAAGAAAAATTCTTCTTTTAATTGACAAAGTTTTGCTGCAAATTCGAACGTCGTGTGCAGATATTGTTTTCCTATATTAGATTTGTCATAACTTTTAATGAGATATTTTATCGTATCAAAATAACGAACAAGTTCGGCAAACACTTTTCGCGTTGGTTGTACCAGGAGATAGCAGTTAACACAGAGTATTTTAAAAAACAAAAAGCAGGTAAGTGGATGCCGCTCTGCTGTACAGTGGTTACAAGTGGGTCAATGTTTAATGGATTGTATTAAACTTGAATTCAATGATATAAAATCATTGTATAAGAAAAACGATTCTGAGCGGAGACGATTTGTCAGTCTGGATTTTTTATATTGTTACTATTAATTATTAATGATTATAGCCTGTAAGTTGAATTTATATTATAATAGGTATTATTATTATTTTTTATTCGTTTCTATCGGGATAAATAAAGCGCGAGAAATTAAAATCCCATTTTTAGCGGTTTTTCGTAATATTTCGGTGGTTTTTCCTGTGGCATTAAATAACTATTGTGAATATCGAAAAATGACCTTTCTAAAGTACCATCTTGATCTAATTTGCTAAAAGATAAGGTACTATATGTTGAAATCGAAGCACTCCTTCTGGTAGATATTTTGTATACAGGATATAAAAAAAAATAAATAAACACCATTGTAAAACCACTAGCTTCCTCGCTCCGCTCAGAAACTAAGAATCGAACGTATTCGACAATATAATTTTTTTTTTTATTCTAATGTTTATACCATAATACCAATTTTGCAGAGACGTGTGAAACGATTTTTACACATCAAACTTTTTGGTTTGTATTTGTAACTGTTTATCAAAAGTGAAATTGTTTTCCGATTTGTTTCTAAAGTAAATAAAAGTTAAGGCTGAACAAACAACGAATAGCGCTTGTTATCCATAATATTAGTTGAATAGAGTAAATAATGGTTTTGTTCAACCCATAAAATATTTTCGACATTTCAAGATTAATGCTTGATAGGAATAAATAATTTTTCCATTTTGTTTTTAATGATTGCGGAAAAAAAATAGTCGTTCACCGTCCGATAACACATCAATGTATAAGTTTTCAAACTATAATAATTTTAGACTTAATATTTTTAACTTACGGGATGCCGCCACTGGGTGACTTCCCCCTCCCGTTAATCAAATCTCATTAAATTTACTTATTGTATAACACGTAAATACAGATTGTAAACATATAATTTTTAACTTAATAATAATATTATCATAATACAATTATGTTACATTATGTATAATTCATTTACCGCAGTTTTGATAATTATGTATGTAAAACTTAACATCATAATATTATTATAATCATTTACAATATAAATTTGAACAATATTAAAAATGTATTTATTTAGAAAGATTATAATATAAATGCAATAACATTTGAGCATTTGAATATATTTTGAATGACGCTTGTAATTATTTAATGCCTACTTGTTATGCGAACCTTTAACGGATGATACGTACATTTACATAATATGAATTACATAAATACATGCACGTACAGTCATTAAAGTTTCATGTGTATTAAATTATTTTTATTTTTTCGTTAATTTAACTCGCGCGCAACGCTAACCCTCTGCATATTGTATTATAATACTTGTATTTTTTTTAAATATTTATTATTATTATTTTTTTTTTTTTTGTTTAGGTGGGTGGCTGATGACAACTGGAGTCCCTGTAGCAAAACATGTGGAGGCGGAATAAGGGTACGACACGTTTATTGTGTGGAAGAAACAAATGGCACTAGAACAAAGGTAATGAGAATTGAATTAAAAATCAAATTAAACTGGTAATATAATTACGAATGGTTTCAATGCAGTGGTTTTTTTTTATTTTAATTCCGCCTCGAAAGCTAAAGCTGAATCTCGTCGGTAAGTAAACGTTTTCCGTGGTTGCTGAACAGACTTGACGTATTATATACATTGAGTAATCACATTATAGAACCCATACGCGTAGTAATATTGTAGTTCTGAATTGACCGATTGGTTATATAATATACGCAGTTCTACGTTTTCTAGAAAACTGCATTTTTATTGTAAATAATTTGTAAAGGAGATGATATTTTTGAAAATATTTATGTACTTACTTAGTTGTTTCTGAGTTAACAAACTTTAAGTACCAAGGATTAGTTTCCTTAATTAGGTCCAGAAGTAAATATTGATAATTTCCGTGATTTCTCATTTATATTATTAATTTATTAAACATTTATAATTTCAAAAATTGTCCATGTATATATTTAATTGTATGATATATTAATATATAGGTATACCTAGGAAAGTACTAGGATAAATATTACATCAGAATATCGGATATCGTGATATCGATGAAACAATAATAACGCGTTTGTAATAATTTACTATTGTTAATATTCTATCATTGTGTTACATTCATCGCGGGGATATCTCGACGATATTATTAAGTCACGGATTAACTACGCTGAATATATATTGCAGATTTTATCAACAATCCGTATAAATAATTTCAGTGTCATTTTCAACAATAGCTACGACCTGCGTAATATAATATATATTATTATGTACACATCCGAAACCAATAAAGTTACATAAATATTCGTAATAATAATAATATGATTTAATATTATATTGTGTTATTGACTGTTGTACATCAATAGGTAAATAATTCAAATAACAAGTAATGAAAAATAATAATTCGTCATCAAACCAGACGTGTGGGTTGAATGTAATAACAATATTATTATGAGTAGGTGGCACTTTACACTGATAATATGTCATAATAATATAATTATATTATGTTGAATTACTGTTCATAAAAATTATATAACTTAATATTCGTATTATACCTACGCGTTCTTAACATACATTTCCCACCGTTGCAGTTATATGCAGAAAAAGCAGTCATCGTAGTAATAATAATTTAACAAATTTTCTGCACTGTGCTAATTTCGAAATAAGTTATTGAAGTGTGTAGTGTCATCCAATCATAATATTATAAACTTCCCCTAACATTAATTTATACGGTTATTACAATGACGTAATACTATTAAAATGGTTACACTAGTAATAAATCATTAAGTATAATATTTTAGTACTAATAACCTATAAATATAATTTTGTAATGATTCTGCGTAACAGCTATGTACTATTATAATATTAACCATTAAACGGTTGCAGTTTACGAAGGCGTTTAATATATAATAAAAATACCTTTACGTTCAGATAATGTAGGCTGTGCCTCTGAAGATGAGAATTTCAGCAGGTCATATCCATACTGGCGGCGCGGCTTGATTTTATACCTTAGTACTAGCTAGATCTTAGTACTTTTTTTGCTATTTTTATTAGAAACGTCCTTCTAGTAACTATATTGTTAACGTCGGCGTCTCCACCTAATATTTTCACAAAGCAAGGTATTATATAATTCTATACAGGGATATTCACCAAGTAAGGTCATCCACATGTTTTCCTTCAGTGAATTCATTCAAATTCTGATTTTTGGAATAAAAAAAAAAAAATTGATCTGAGCATGTTTGATGAAACGCCAACAATATTATAATATTGTTATTGTGTAGCATATAGCAGCTGTAAAGAGTTATTGAAAAAGTAAACAGTCGTTGTCTATTATCGTAATCGTGATCGTTAGGAATGTTTTACATTTTAATATTATTAGGTATAATGTTCGTGTGCACGACGATTGACGTCACTGATGTCTGATGTGAAATATTTCGAATTCCGAGCAAATCGAGCTGAGCGTTCGAATTTCGTCGACGATGACTTTCGCAGGAGCGAGTGTATTCCTATTTACGAACGTTGTATTTATATTATTATCTAAGAATGTATACCCGACGGTAGAAAGCTGGTCGAATATCGACTATAATGTAAGCAAAGAGATGTCACGTTTCTACGTGACAAACGGAAACACTATATACATTAACCAACCATTGTAATGCATTACATACGCTTTTTGGATTTATAAACCAATAACCGAAAATCAGACGAAACCCACCGAAATACGTTATCATTACGAACCATAGTACGACAACCAACAGTATCGGCGACAATGAGCATTTTCGAATCAAATTTTTTTCTACGCGTAATACCTAGTGCATCTGTGACGAATGACGATTAGTTAAAATATGATTAAAGTAACCCGGCGTTTTAGATAGGCAAAATAGGTACACCACTGCCTAGAATCCATTTTCAATAGGTATCATGTTAGTGTGTTACAGTGTATTCTTTGTTTATTATTTTTTTTTATACGCATTACACTTACAAATAATGAAATTATTACACAGCCTTTTGGACAGGTTACTCTACAGGCGAATATCACTGATGCATAGTTGTTTTGTTGTTGTGGTACGTCAAGTTACATCAAAATCAACTATTGAAAACGTTTTACTCTGAAAAAAATAAGTTATAGAACGTAAACGTAATTAAAACGAATTATGAAAACAAAACAATATGGACTATCAAAACATAACGTTAATTGAGAGATAAAAATACGATTGATCGAAAAATTACAATATAATTAATATATGTTTAAAAACGCATTACTATAAAAAAATTAATATATAATTTTTTAGTATATATTCAGTTAAAGATGGTGAAAAATAATGCTAAGTATAATTCCCGTTTATTTTTAAATTATATTATTTGGAAATTCTTCATTAGAAAAAATGCTGTGACCAACACAAATGATGATTATTAATTTAGCGAGGAACTTTTATGAATGTGCGTTTAAAGTAAAATCAAAGAAGGGCTGAGACTTGTTAGTAATTAAAATTGATGGAGAGGTTAAATGAAACGGTACTTATAAAAAAAACGTAACAATATAAGTTCATATAATCATAACATTAAACATTAAACGTAAAAGCAAAGTAACTTTAAAAAATCTCGAAAACTTTAAACAGTTTAAACACACAACATTTAAATAACGTTTAAATATTCTAAATAACATTAAACGTAAAAGTATAAAACGTTTTAATTCTTAGTAAAATTAAAATAAAATGAAATATTTTTTTTCAAATCCAAGTATTGATCAAAATGCGATACATGTATAACTATTATAAATTAGCATATAGCATAATATTACCATAATAATATTATATATCTACAAGGAATAAGGGCTGAAATCTATATTTTATGTAACACCAACAATTTAGTCAAAATCAATAGTTTTTTAAGTTATACCACGCAGTTTTAATTTACTTAAAATTGTACTGAATTTGATAATCAATCTCTGCTATAATACCACTCAGATATAAAAGCTGATACGTACTAACTCTTTTAGCTGTGGGATTTTTTTTTTGGCACCCATTGTGCTCGTGGTCACATTATTATAACCTATCTTCCCGTAGAAGATTTACAGTTTGACAGGCTGATCGCTTAACAGTGAACACCACCCGATGTAATACCGTCGCAACACCTATTTCGCCAATCACTTTTTTTTATGACATGACATGATATGTATAAAAGCATTGAGAAGATGGCTAGGAATTTTTGGTTCACTACTCACCACTTCATCATCAGTTTCGTTTTATAAGTTAATTTCGATATTTAAATCTGTCAAGAAGTTCCACTGGATCAATTCTTCTTTTAAGCCTCCAGCCCATCAACTCCCACAGCGCAATATACTTATTGTAAAAAAACACATTTACATATTGTATAAATAAATATTGTAATAAAAAAAAATTTCAATTTTACCTATATTATGATTTTTACATATATAATTTGTTCAATATTAATTTATACGTGAAGATTTTGAAAGTTTAAAATCACAAATATTAATGGTCTAACGTCTAAGGTCTTTATATTAGAAAAACTACCTATTTGAAAGAATTTTGAACAAACATGAAAAGTAGAAAATACTACTCACGACAAACAAACGTGAAAATGAATACTTAGGTAAATACATTTTTTTTTTTTTTTAACCTGTAAGTTGCACGTAACAGCTGCTGTGCACTGTAAGCACTTATTATAATAAATTCATAAATATAATAATATATTTGTAAATTTCTTTTTTTTTTTTTTGAAAGCCCCCAAAAAATGGACGTATGTCGTGTGATTACTCTAGTAAAATAGCCTTCGGTACAATAGCTATATTAAATGCAATTATATCATGGAATAATGCGCTCAACCGTGTGTTAAGAACATAATATATAATACCTACGATATTATAAGGACCAAATGAGTATATTATTCTGTAACGCCTGCAACTAAATATAACAACAATATCGTATAGGTGGAAGGGCTCGTAGGAGAGTCGTAGGGTGTGGTGAGAGGAGGGTGGAGAGCCGCGCGTGGCGGCGAAAGCGTTCCAAAAATTCGAGACGGAGGCCAAAAAGTTACGTTCCCACGGCGGTCGTTAACGAACTCTCCCCGCATGGCGTAGTGGTGCTAAGTAAGCGCGTCCGTCCGTATACACTTATCATGTTTGTGTGTGTGTGTGTGTGTGTGTGTGTGTGGTGTGTGTGTGTGTGTGTGTGTGTAGTTACATACTTATATAATATATGTATTGTTGTAATTTATAGGCACAAATAATATTATATATATTATACACTGGGTGGTGATTCACTGAGCCCGATCACACACATTCATTTCTTTAATAATTAATTTATTCAAATTCTGATTGTTGGAATTTTTAATCATAAAGACCAAATTTTCAAATTCTTGTAATTTTTATTTATTTTAAGTGGCTAAAAGACATCTGATTTTCTGATGAAAACTCGCATTTTTTGCTGGAAATAATTATTATTTAGTGGATTATGTTTTTGAAAATTTTTGATGTACCTAATTCAAAATTCAAACAAGTTTTTAGTTATTAAAATGTTTATACTAAGGATAAGAGATTAATAGTCTTAAAAAATGAATTTATAAAAAATATTTAATAGAATAATCATATGTAATATTGAGTCAAGAATTTATTTTACTTTGATCACTTTTACAATTTTTAAATGTTGATAGATTAATAATAGTTACTAAAATGTTCATATCATAGGTTTACCCTTCTATCTTCCGAACCCATTATCATGGATATATATTCCTATTAGTACACAAATTTAAATTACTCAAAAACTTCTAGTTTAAATTTTGATTTTAACACTACGTATTTTTAAGATTTTGAAAATAATTATATTATATATTCAAAAAATCTAAATATTGAAGAAAAATATGGTTGTGAGAATCATACTGTATATGATATATACCTATTTTATCGTATATGATCCCTGGCGTTTAATTGTAGGCTGGAGTGTCTAATGTTATGCTTATAAATATGGTCAAATTTTGACCAGGAAGAAAGAAAACTTGATAGAAAACCTAAGATGGACATTTTGTTAATGCTAACGACTGATCTCGCTTATAGATAAATTTAGTTAAGAAAATAAATTTAAAATGATTTCTTGTTATGATTGTATAATAAAATTACATCTATTCAGATTTCATAATCGTTTTTAGCTACAATGATTTATTTTTGAGTACAAAAATATTATAAGTCTTGCCGGTAACAAATCATATATTATTATAGGTATCTACCATGTATGAAAAGCAAAATAAATTAGAAATCTTTTATGATAATATTTCGTCTGAAACGTATTACATTTATAACATAACATCACACACAACTGTAAAAATCAAAACGAGCGGTTTACGTTCGAACGAGTTTATGGAATTTTAATGTGTTTGGGCAAATAGGCATACCTCTGTGTTTGGGTGAACATTTTTAATATTGTATATTGTGTTTAAGAAAATTTCATGTTTCTCTCTCTCATTTTAATAGATCTGAAACCGATAGTGAATATCATAGGTATGATTGAATAATATGCTCGACTTGCTCGTATTATAAAAATAGTATAAATATAAATTATAATATTCATCAATAATAACACTTAATGAATTAAAAATAATAATAAATAGAATTGTTTACTTCATATATTATATTATAATATTGGATTTCAGCAGATTTATTGGTTATTATATTTTTCTAAAAAATCAATTCAATAAGATTCTACCGTCATAGTTTCTTCAATACTTTTCATTATGACGTAATAAACTGCACATACGTATATGTTAATGGGTGAACCTATTGCGACGGTTTCATATTTCACATCCTGATTGCACCCTGTAAAAAATATGCAGGAAATAATGTTTACAATGGTTATTAAAACTAAATAAATATTTCAATTTTCTAGCATGTTCTTGTAAAATTTTATTCTATAACTAGATGTTTTAGATTGTATTTATTATTCAATATTTTTTTTAGCTTTATATAAATATTATTTTTTAAGTAAGTATAAAAAGTAAAATATTTGACGATAATTTAAATAAAAAAAAAGTTAAATTTATCTAGTGTAAACTGGATTCAACTATACACGGTCAATTGAAAAAAAAACAATATGAATTAAACGTGTTAAATTATGCTTTATATCGATTTTTATTTTATTAACAATCGGCGGAATCGACATAATAATAATTAACGTCCGGTGAAATCGTTAAAATCCCTATAAACAAAACTCAGATTGTTAATTGGTGAGCTCATTGTAGTCGTATTATACTCGTCCAAAATACATTTTTTACAACTCACCAAAACACGTCATTTGAAATTCGTATGTGGTTAAAAAAAAAAGCAATTAGAACAAACGCATTACGGCCATTAAAATACGTGTAGCAATGCAACCTCAATTAATAATTTCTCATTAACCATTTTACCAACCCGCACGACGGACATCCATTTTATATGAAACCAATAAATACGTCCAATATCCACGTTATTAGTTTCGATTCAGCAAAATGGTCGTTTTTGAGTCGACCTTATATTAAACGATTTGGTTTGTTTGTCGGGTCGAATAACTTTGATTCGGCAATATTAACAACAACGATTGCAATAAGTGAAAGCTACAGGCGACCGTTTCAGACACGCGTAGGTGTGACACACCGTGTAATAATATGTTTTATATTCGACAAAACCTACGTCATTCAGCTACATACGACAACATTGTATTGATATTATAGTCTGAGTTTAGTTAGATTTGTTCGATCCAATAGCGAGTACCTACACAATACATAGGGTTTAATTCAATAGTAAATAAATGCAAACTTTTTTAGTTGTACCGCTGCCACGTGTAGTTTCGGTCTTCCGGATATTGTCATCAAGTATAATATATTAATATTGTATATGGTATTAACACGGTTCGAATTTCGAAGGTTAATCATCTAAACAGAATTAAGACGTTTAGTTGCCCAGTGGAATATACTTGGTTGTAAATTCTACAATAAATAATAATAGTATAATAATAAAAATAATAACATACAAGATAGGTGTTGAATTTTTTTTTATTGGTCTGGCGCCCGGCAACTATGGCCTTCAGCTATTGTGAGGGTTATGGTTGTAACGGTACGCTTAAGCCATTAGGTGGTTATTTCAACTGTGGGGGAGGGTACTGTAGGTTTTTGATAAATTCATGTGTTGGGTTTTGGCAGAATTTTAAATTGGGCACCCGTTAGTTTCTGCCATGCCCAGTCGGAGGACAGTTGCCTGTCCAGAGAGAGGAGCTGCCGGTGGTCGAGATTCGAACCGGCGACAGTACGCGTCGGAACCGATGCCATAGTCCGCTTGGCCACTCCGTCCCCCGGTATTGAAATTCTAATAAAATGTTTCACACAATAATATTGTTCAAGAATTATTAAATATTTAAATATGTAATTTGTTTTATAAACAATTTTAAAACTAATAAATATTTGTATGGTTATAATATTAAGCGTAAATATAAAATACATTCAATTTGATAATAAGCTGAAAATAACAATATATCCATAATAGAGAAATGCATTAATTTATATTTAGGTTACAGTGAATATAGGTTTTGATATAATTTTTATAGTAATTAATAATAGTAATATTGTAACAATCATCAATAATAATTTTATACTTAAATACTATGGTCTGTGAATGACCAGTTGATATAATTTTACACTAATGGCAGTAGATTAGGCCTAAGATCCACGGGGTCCTTTAATCTGAACTAGAATATCACGAAGATTAAAATTCACGACTCCCTCATTCCATAAATATCCTACCGGTTCGATGTCAATTATTTATATAATTTATGTTTACAATCTCTACGAGCGATTCGAAAACTAGATATATATAGGTACCTTGCACACTACAATATTTAATATTATATAACTACTATGTATATTAAATATTAACCCGTTCGCTACCAGTCGGTAGACACTTATAGACACTAGACACTATACAAGTAATATAGTCCATATATTGTTGTCGAGTACCAACTCATTTCCCGGAGAATTCAATTATTCCGTATTATATTCACTTCGAGTCTCATCGCTCGCTTTTTAGCCCCTCCGAACAACACCAGCACCCGACCCGCAACATAACCGATCTTAATGGTGAACGACTACCTATATAATCGATAATTGTTAATAAACAATAATAATAATGATACGATTCGTTCGGAAGAAACGTACGTGTACGGTTATTTTCACGTTGTATCATACAATAATAATAATAATAATAACAATGCGGTATACCACTGTGCTTCGCAATAATTACTACCAGTGGCGTTTCTTGTTGGTGAAGAGGTTGAGATAAGAGTTCCATACTTGAGCCTGATCTGATGTTTATATTGTACCGTTGGGCGCCGGTGAATATATAGGTTTTCCCTATTAATTTTCCTTATTTTAATTTAATCAAACTGTACATAGTATATACTTAAATTTATATCCGATCACTAGGACCATCCCGTCTCGCAACCAATTACCCAGCCATCTCTATCCATTGCCAAATCCTTCCAGTTTGATCCACTTCTCAATTGTTTGACATCACTCTTGACTGTATCTTTCCAACTCAGTTTTGGTCTTCTCGAGGGTCTTTCGCATACTTTTGTACACAATATAACCCATATATTAAAAGGTCATCGAAGAAACCGGATATAATTACTATTATTTAAAGGTGACCGTTATATTAAAGGTGATCGCTGTATAGAGTGCACGCAAATTAAAATAATATACCAAATACATATGTACTGAAATCTATATTTATAAGATGTGCAACACTGAAAAGTTATTTAGTACAATATTAAATATTTTGAAATTTGTTGCATATTAAAATTTTAAAAATGTGCGCTGCATATTATTATAAGATATATTAAAATAAAAAAAGTGGGTAGGTGTATGTCGCTCTGCTGTACAGTAGGTTACAAGTAGGTCACTGCAAGGGATGGTGTTAAATTTGAATTCAATGATATAGATTTTTAGCATTGTATAAGAAAAACGATTCTGAGCGAAAATGGTCAGTCAACCAATGATATTACTAAGTATATTTGATGATATTATTGTGAATATAGTAATTTATATATTGACCTATTTACGTGGAACCTTGTTTTAAATTTTCGATCCTTAGCTATAAAAGTTGAACATTTTATACATTTTTAACTACAAAATAATTATTAAATTTTAAATTTGATAAATTTTGTCAAAATTCGAACTTTAAATTCTTATAAAAAAAAATTGTGCCTATGTATTTTTAATATTTTTCAACTGCTATTGTAATAATATAGTAGAAGCCTTGCATTAAAGTTTTACGATTTTTTACTCAACAAATAAAATTTATATTGATATTTATAGAAAAAAAAAACTAAAATAATTGAGAACTAACAATGTCCGTAAACAGCTCAAAAAGAGTTAAAATATTTTCAAAATTGTATGGTGTGTAGAAAATGAAAATAATATAAGAATTCAGTAAATTTTTCATGTATCTATAGTTATTCGTTTTACAATAACAAAACCGCTACATGAGAAATCGAATTTTATCGTATTGTTATTCAATCCAATATTGTAAAAATATGAATTTCAAACGCTCATAAAAATTTAATTTGATTGGCTTACAGACATTTTTTTTTTAAACTGATGAGGAATCTTATATTACCATTTTAAATCTTAGATTTAAAAAGAAAATTTTTATGAATTCTCAACACAAAATAATTTGCTAATTTTTGTGATTTTTCCGTATTTTGTCAAGATTTGAACTTTAAATGCTTATAAATAAAAACTGTGACTAAGGATTTTTAATATTTTTCAAATGTCATTGTAACAATATAGTAGAAGCCTTGCATTAAATTGTCAAGCTTCTTACACAACAAATACAATTTTATTGACATTTATAGAAAAAAAGATTAATAAAATTGGAAACAGAAAATGTTCCTAAACAGTTCAAAACAAATCAAAATATTTTGAAAATTTTATCGTGTATAGAAAATGTAAATATAAACGACAACTAAAAATTGCATGTATATACGTTAATTTGAGTTACACTAAAATCCAAAATCAATTTTGTGGAAAACCGATTTTGTGTAAAATTCCGTTCTACCTTGATTTTTATGTTGTTTTTCCCGGCTCTTTTGAAAACGATTGGGAATTTTAAAATTTAAACTCCCAAATGCACCAACTAGATTCACTTTTCCGTCGAACAAAATATTGTTGAAGAAAATCAAACCAGTTCTACTGCCCCAAACCATGATGACGGACACAAAAAATATACATTCATCGCTCCGCTCAAAATCTAAAAAAATAAATAAAAAAAAAAAAACACGTTGTAAAAACAATACATTTATTGTTCCACTCAGAATCTAAAATTGGGTGATATTCGTTTGTTTTATTTAAATTTTATTATTTGAAACTTTGCACTTCATAATGCTCTCAATTGACATTGAACACTGATGATATGAAGGGTCAATAAGAAAACTATAAAACAATTTTCTATTTTAGTTATTCTTGTGTGTCTACTCTGTAATTCTGAATAGTTGGAAAAAAACGATAAAAAATGTAGGGAAAATATTCATAATTTGACCTTTATTTGGAGTGCTCATTATGTATTGGTATTAATGTATTTTCTCCCGTAACACCTGTTGGAACCAAAAAAAATTACCGTCACATAAAGTGACCGAAAGTTTTGCTGGATTTTATATTTTTATATTTTCAATATTTTCAACTATACTTTATTTTAAATGGTTGGGTATAATATTTTATAAACGAGTATAGCAAGTCAGCGTGTGTGGGAGTTTAAAATCGTAGCTAGAGCTAAAGAGGATACCTATTTACTGCTTAATATTATGTTTGGCACTTGGTAGTATGAACTACTAGGAAGGGATATCAAAGTAATAGTAAATAGATGGGATCTAATCGATGAAGTGCATATTATGAACCACTGTAGGTACGATAATATATAGATTAAAGTAACTCAATTAATTAAGGGGGACCCAGGGAGGGGTAATAGTTTCGTCGACTGTAAACGCATACATACATCACGTAATAATAATAGTATTATGTTTATATAATTTAGTGTCATCTTTGAGCTAATCAGCAATACACGTGTAGGGTACCTACGGTGTAAATAAATCCAATAATATGTTTAAATTTAACAAGATGGAATATTTATACATTATGTTAATATTATTCGAGTGAAAATAAACAGCGTTGTTCGCACGACGGGTTTCTATTATTTTCGCTGTTCAACATTACTGTGCTGTCTCCCTATACTCACCACTGCATTAAAATTCCCAAAAGGGCATCGTAAAGTTCTTTTGTTCATTTCGTTTCGTGTTCGGTTTTCTTACGACGCGTATTTTTAAACCCAACAGCAGCAGCACACAATGCAAGTTTTCGATAAACACTCGCCGCGGTGGAGTCGAGAGAAGTCCAACGTATTGCGCGTTGAGACTTCTCTGAAAATAAATTAACGAAAAACACGACATTAAATATAAATCAATCCTGCACGTGGTATATGGTGGTGGGTGGGTGGGTGTGCAACAATGAGCGCGCGTATCTCGTAACGATACTGTGTCACGTAAGGTTTATTCGAAAGCCGAAGAAAGAAAACAGAATAAGCCATAAAAATCAAAATCGGAGGTTTTATTGTGGTTCGTAAAATCAATGTAAATACAAATAGTCGTTGATATAAAAATAAATCTCGGTATAAATTAGAGTCTCGAGGAATCGTATAATTGTATTTTGCCCGTCGGTATATAATAAATTATGCACAATAACAGACAAAAGGTGGGTTAGTTGATATCGCTCTGCTGTACAGTAGGTTACAAGTGGGTCACTGTAATGGATGGTGTTAAATTTGAATTCAATGATATAATATCATTGAATAAGAAAAACGATTCTGAGCAAAAACGGTCAGTCAGCCTATGATATTTTTAAGTATATATTTGATTATATTATTGTGAATAAAGTAATTTATATATAACCTGTTTACGTGGAATCTTGTTTTAAATTTTCAATCCTTAGCTATAAAAGTTGAACATTTTATAAGTTTTTAACTACGAAATAATTATTAAATTATAAATTTGATAAACTTTAATGCTTATAAAAAAAATTGTGCCAATGTATTTTCAATATTTTTCAACAGCCTTATATCAAATTTTCACGCTTTTTTATCCAACAAATAAAATGTTATTGATATTTACAGAAAAAAAAAACTAAAAAAATTAAAAACTGACAATGTCCGTAAACAGCTCAAATAGAGTCAAATTATTTTCAAAATTTTATCGTGTATATAAAATGTTAATATAAACATTCAGTGAAATTTTCAATTATCTACAGTCATACGTTTTTTAATTACAACAAAATAAGAAAATCGTTACATGAGAAATCGAGTGAATATCAAGTGTTGTAAAAATATGAATTTCAAACGCTCATAAAAATTTAATTTGACTTTCTTGTAGACATTTTTTTTTTTTATAAAGGTAGACAAACTTATGGGTAATCTTGTATTACATTTTCAAATCTTAGATTTAAAAAGAAGAATTTTTATGAATTCTCAACTCAAAATAATTTGCTAATTTTCGTGAATTTTTCCGTATTTTGTCAAGATTTGAACTTTAAATGCTTATTAATAAAAACTGTGACTAAGGATTTTTAATTTTTTTCATCTGCCTTTGGAGCAATAACCCAGAAGCCTTCTATTAAGTTTTCAAGCTTTTTTAATCAACAAATACAATTTTAATTATTTTAATTTATTTTATAAAAAAAAACTAAAAAAATTGAAAACTGACAATGGCCGTAAACAGCTCAAAAATTTCACATTCTAATTCAAATACTCGAACATCGAATTATGTAAGATTATAATTATATATTACTACAATACTACTTATAAGTTATCATGAAAGATGTACCTATTCTTTGTGCAAGTCGTAACAACTACCTATTGAATACACATCACTTTCGTTTATTGTAAAACATTTGCTAAAAAAAATGTTTTAGTTAGAGCTTATAAATAGATATTTAAAACATAGACGAGCAGAGTGAAGTAAAATATTAATTCGCTATTCCGCTCATTTAAACTTTAAATACATTTAACTATAATTAACAACTAATCGTTAAAAGTTGATTTTTATTATTGGTATTGAAACTCTCAGAAAAATATGAAATTATATAGGAAACCGAAATTAATAAAGAATGTTTTCGTTCAAAAAAGTAAAAATATAAAAAAATTAGAATGATAAGAAATAGTAAAAATGTAAAAACATCAAATAGTAATATTTAAAAAAAAATATTTCCATTTTTCGAAAAAAAATAGCGTTTACTTTTAAAAGAATAGCCTTGTACCTACCTAAATATATATGACGGGTAAATCATACATACACATCGATCGTGTTTCAAAGTGTTACAATTATTATTATTGTAATACGTTTTGACGTACAATCAATGGAAAATCACTCGCATAACACGCACAAACCATAAAAACTTTACATTTCCTTTTTTTTATTAGATCGTTTATAGTGCATTAAACCAGGGGATATTACACTCACATTTAAATATCAATTGACGTGCAAATCATTGAGTTTTTCTCGATACCTACAAATTGTATTACACATAAACATTTGCACGATTGTTTAAGGGTATGAAATACAAGTTTTTTTTTTGTCAGACGTTTCGATTTACGGTACATTTTATGAAAATCCCAACACTATACTGCGACTGACTAGTGCAATTTAATTGACTGAATTAAAAAGTTCGACAATAATATAATATAGTATACATAATAACAGTCACGAATGCTTATCGAGTTGTGCGAGCCTATAAAAAATAATCGAATGAGGATTAGTGGCGGAATTAAGTAGGTATATAGTGGTGTTATTTTTTTTTCATTTAAATGTTTAATTTTTATTTGTCGTACTTTGTTCCTCGGGTACGAGTAAAACGTCGTCGTCGTAAAATGAACTGAGAACGTTTGACCGTAAAAAAAAAAATTAACTATATTATAATAACTACGTCAGGTATTTCCATAGTAATTATTATTGTGGAATCTCCGTGTTCGTGCATTTATTTTTAAGATCATAAGCCAATGATAAAATCAAATTTAAATAAAAATTAACTTTGAATATTTGCCGCATATAGTCCCCGCCGAGACTGTTTTAGGAAATACACGGACAGCTCCGGAATTTACGGCGACGTGGGTAAACCGTCATTTATGTATAATACTGTTAAACAAATTTGCTATGCAGCGAAATACATTATAATAATATCAGTGTAATACTTTGTAGAAACTTAGATAATGTAATTCATAACAGCTTTTACTCTAAATTTGGAAATGTTTACGTCCCCTATTTATTTCGGTGAAACTTAAACAATAATAAACTTTTTTGATCGTTTAACTCGCGCAGCATTCGCAAGCATGTCAAAATCGGATTTCCACATTACGATTATTCGTTTCGTGAAAATTAAATATAAATAATAATAATAATCAATAGAACAATACCGTGTGACGCGACAATATCATATATTGAAGTGAAACTTCATCCACTCGCATCTCGACACGCACATTTTTTTTGTAATCAACACGTTGGCCTTTCACTCTATGATTTAAAAAAAATTAATAAAAATATTTCCTTCGGGCCGGATTTGAACCAGCGACCTATGGATATCTATGACGTTCACACCACTACAGTCCACCGCTCTACCAACTGAGCTACCGAAGGTTGATAAATGTAGATCATTTTAGCGCATTTAAACCAACGGGTTCGCTTTCGCCGCAAAATCCCCTTTGGCGGAACCGGTCAAACGTGCACCGGACTAGTATATTATAACATTATCATAATTTCTTCGTGGGCACACTGCACGCGGCGCACCGAATACACTCGGGTGTATACTAATTTGTCTACCATTCAGCTCCTGAATAGTATAGTTCCTAATTTGGACGAAGTTTCTACGACCCGAGGCCTGAGAACTCTTTCCTCGGCCAACGGGGGACGGACACAGTAACACAGTGATATTTTAAAGGTGTGCTGTGATATCTGCAAATGAACAAAATTCCAAAATATACCGTCACTTACAATAACTAATAATAATGTGCTTGATAGAAAAAAAGTTTGGGAACCACAGCCATACCTGAATGGCCGTTATTCCCGTACCGTTAAACTCCGTGGACTCTGCAAATAGTTCCAGACAGGTCCTGCTCTATCCGCGACTCGGGGACGCAATCCTTAGATATACCACTCGCCAGAGGGTACGTATAAACCAGTAACCACAATGGATAAGGCAACCTCACCCTTGGATGGAATTTCGATAAGTACAGCTCCTGAACAGTGCTTATCGTTTTATATTTACCTATACCGTGTAGGTAATCAGCCCTCCTATTTTACTGTGCAGAACGAAAATGCAAATGTGTAACACAGATTTTAAAAAATGCGTAGCTTAAAAAATGCATTCTAAGTAATATAATATAAGTTATAATAGTTTATAACTTTACCCCTCCAGACACTGCACACCCATCAGCTCGACTATCATACAGAAAAACTGTGCAGCAAGAATTTTTTTTTTATTATTAAGGGCTGCGTATTCAATATAACAAATTCTCCGAAAAGTACCTACACCACGTTCGCTTTATATTTATTCGCATCGTTCAAGTATACTATACATACATCGTAAAATGTCTTCAATAATATAAATGCGTATATAGGGTCAGATTTTATTTCGTTGGCTATAAAAAAAAAATGTTGTACAAAATATAAAATATTATACTTTATATTTTGTCGCTGTATTTTTTGCCTTATTGATAAACTATAGTGTCGTTCTTCATAAACAACATTCTAGATTTCGTATACCTTATAAAAACATCATAAAACTATATTAACTTCACAGTCATGCAAAATAAGGAAAAATATTATCAAATTACTTCAATATAATCTAGTTTAGTTTTTACTTTACAATTTTAAACGGGGAAAATAAATTAGGTATAACAAACCTAAATTAGCTTTTAAATTATACTACATTTTTGAAATCCCTCTTTGAAAAAAGGTAAAAAAAATATTTAAAAAAAAAGGTAAAACCGCTCAAAACTGAATATTATACATATTTGGAATTCGATAATAATCTTCTTACGCGCTAGCCCAAGTGACCTTTCATAAACAACGGTCTATAATCTATACATATATAGGTACCCAACTTGAAAATTATATTCTCGTATAATGTATATACGATACAATTGCAATGTGTTCATAATATTATAATATAAATTACTCGGTAGCAAAATCCATTTCCTCGCCAGATCTACCCCAAAAAAAAAGAAGAAAAGAATTTTGTGGATAGGTACAAAAAAATATTGTCTTTCATATCATTACCTATATTATTCTATTAATTAAACAAAAGCTTTGATAAAATAACCTATATTGGTCGTTAACCTATATATTTCGGTTTTATTACAATGATGCTAGGTATCTATAATATATTACATTATTATATATTTGATTTTCATATCATCATACTTCCATCGTTTTATAGCAGGCGCACCATACAAAACTTTTTAAATACGATATTTTCCGACGTGATTAATGGTTGTCATAAGTAATTACAAATATTGTTAGAATTTATGATGTACAAACTACGAATATTGTATATATTACTATACATTCATACCCATAAACAAAATCATCACTTACAGAACATCCATTATACATATCTGCTTAGATGTAGGTACGCATATTTCATAATCGTGTATTGTGACGTATTTCAATATAATACCTATACAAGAGACACACAGAGCATTAAATAATTATACAATATAATATATGCAATGTTAGTTGGTATTATTACCTTCCAGATTCCCGAGATTATAATGATTACTCAATTTGCCGTATTATTTACAATAATGAACTTACGGTGCATTATTAGATTAGTAGACAACTATAGCTGTTATTGTCAAGTTATGCATTAGGCACTGGGCAGCATTAACTAATTTTATAGCTACAATTCGCAATTAATAATTCATCGATATTGGATAAACGCCCAAACCCATTACCATGTCAAAATCGATTACACTCGAGTTGCGGATATTTATGATAAAATTAAGGTAGTTATAAAGTGTTATTATAACTAATAACTTCAAAGTATATCTAGACATTCTAATATTTAAATATCTATACATTTCCGAATAAATTTGACCTTATTTAACTTAAACTTTGAATATTAAGTCAATTTATTTAACTAGGTACCCAAAACTTTGTTCAAACTAGATACTAATTTTTGCAAGCTATAATTTCATGAGAACATCTTGAAATCTTTAGATCAAGGTCGTATCCAATGAATGAATCTGGAGGTCAATCTTCTTCCGCCCACTGCAAAATGAAAAAAAATATGTATAGTTTAAATTAATTTCTGAAAACCCTTAGAAACCATCCGAATTGAATTCATGTATCTAACAATCAAATTAACTTGGTACACTCAAATCTCGACCAGAGAGGCAAATTATAATACTGGTTCACTGCATCCATCTCATGGGATAACGATACAACAAGTTGGGCGATCCATTTTCTGTATTAACACGGCTTTTTATCATCATTATTATTTTCTGTATATTAATCATAATAACTTTATTCGTTTTCAATATTTATCGTTTTCGGTCTGTTTATTTTATTTTATTATTTTATTAATTTCTGAAGATATTGGTATAGAAGTAATATTTAACATAACTCGCATGAGAAAAAAAAGAAACTTTTCTAAGTTACAGATAATAACAATTTTATTATTTTCACAACAGAATTAGTCAGAAAATGCTTCTCGGATTGTCAGTGCTGATATATTATACCTAAAGAAAAATTGATATCACAAAACAATTAACAACTATGAAAATGTAATAAACATATTTTCAGCCAAAAAAATCCAGAAAAATAATAGTTTAACTTGCGACTTGTAACATTGTTAAATTAAAAATTGTATTTTTTAAGATTTTTAAATTTTAAGACCTTAAATTTCATCTCAATATAATGATTTTTCACATGACTTGATATCTTATACAAATGTAACAAAATAAATCTTATCCCGATGCCTTTAAATATTATGGTTTAATATAACACTTGAAAAAATGTATTGCCCGTGGCCCAAAAAAAGTATAGCGCCGTCGCCGGAGTTTTCGACTAAAAACGCGTCTATAATGATTTCGTTCGAAAGACGCACGTAAAATGCAACCTTCAATGCATCGCACGCCTAACGCATATTTACAGCTGGCAACCCAATGCACCACCTCACAGTCTCGGAGCTCAAAAATTCTGTGCAATACTATGCCACATGAAGGTGGTGGTGTTGCCGTCATGGTCGAGGGGTATCTGAGCATATCTATCGTGACACGTCTTACAAATAGTCATTATACTTTCACAAAATGTTTTGGTGATCAGCTGTGCGAACCGCGGGTGAAAGTGCGAACAACACCCAACTAAATGCTATAATGAGCACCATACTCTCCGTCCTTCGGTAGCTCAGTTGGTAGAGCGGTGGACTGTAGTGTAAATATCCATGGTTATCCATAGGTCGCTGGTTCAAATCCGGCCCGAAGGAGACATTAATTTTTGTCGATTTTTTTCTCATACATTTTGCTTACTCCGTTACTTCTGCGCGCAAAAAAAAAAACATTATTATATTGCGACCATGATTTAAGTACTTAATGTTTAATGTTTATTAATAATAATTAGTGCACACCGGTTATTAATGTGTTTTTTTCTTGGTTTTTATACAGGCGGAAATGGGGGTGGGGGTTTTGAGTGGGACTTATCCCTTCATATTTGAAATTATCGTTATTGGTTTTGTAAATGCATGTCACAAAGAAATATTTACAAGTATTGAAATACTGATGGCTAAACTGAAATCACAAGAAAATAAAACATGAAATTCATCATTTCAAAAACCGTCAATCCTAATTTATTCAAATGTTATTAATACGATTATACAAGTGGCTATAACTTTTCGTGTACCGGTGTTACGTTGTGAATAATTGTGATTGAATATGTTGTGAACATTATTTATATAAGATCATTTTTATAATAGTATTTGGTGTATCATTATCTATATATTTGTAAACCATAAAATATGATCATATACGAGTATACATATTGATGATTCGATTAGGCTATTAATTTATAGTTTTTAGAGTAATTTAGAGTCAAGTATGAACAACAAGTTAAGTTATTAGCAATAGAATAACGAAACAGTTTTGATATGGAAATATAAGAGGGGGTTGGCGAAGCTTATTTGCTATTCTAAGTATTTGTCTCCACAAAAATGTCTATACTTTTTCGCCTAACTATATGTCGATTTGTATAATTATTATATTACTACGCATATCAGAACACAAGACTAGACGGGACAAATTGTCGGGAAAAAAATACGATATCAATATCGTACAAATCAATGTGTAGGTATACAAACATTGGTTTTAATAAACCATAAAGTCATTCAAAATGTAAAGACAGAATTGGGGGGTCCCCTCCCCTAAATTTTGTTTTGACTTCTTTAACCATAATATTCACATTAGGTTATTTTATTTTTAGTGAATTTAATAGCCTCCCAGGGCCAATAGATGTCCCTATGCCAAAATGTACGTCACAAAATTTGGTGCAGGTTACGCAACGTACAATTTTGAAACGACCCCAGCACGTCATTATTGGGTATTAGACGCAAGATTTGCAGTATATTAGAGTTACGCAATATCGGGCAATGCGGTGTGTGTATTTAATAATATTGCCTATATTATATTACGCTCTATTCGGGATCACGAAATCCTGTGAGGTTCGAATTGCAGATTTTAACCCACGGTGAATGCCTTCAGAGTACCAGCTGCCTACCTTGCCCATAGCATGATATTATATAATGCACATACGCATAAATACATTAACACACGCTGCCGTTTAATTACGCTGGACAATTTTGCGGACGGCTTGGAGTACCATTAAAACGACACGTTATAACTTATAATATATAATATAATATACATGTGGAGAGGCTGTTAGAGAGAGAGAGAGAGAGACAGAGAGCACGCGATGACTTGTCACGTGTACTTGATAATGGTACTCCATACCTATACCGTACATCGGTATGCGTTTCGAAGGACTTGTCTTTATTTTGGGCTATAACCCTTTTTCGGCAACATAATATACGCGTAATATTTTCGAGTGAAATACCAACAGATCGATGTCGTCCACGCGCGTTAGTGCGTCGTGCTGAGAGCGTCCATTAATATGTTTATGTAGGTGCCCTGCAATATACCTAGATATATATATATATAGTTATACTAACTATATTATAGCTTCAGTATATTGCAGAGGATGGGTTTTATACTCTTGTAGTTCACACTTATACTGCACACGCGGCGTTTATCCACCAACTACAACTCAATGCATGGTCGAGAAGAGTTGCAAATAACACGGTCAAGCGATTTCTAGGAATATTTATTTTTTTAATAACGACAATGCGACGCATTCTTCTTTCGGTGAGCTTAAATAGTAAAATAAGTAATACCAAATTATGTTATTATTTTAAAAACCGTCAATACCTTATCTACTATAAATTATAATAATATATAACATTATTACTCGCATCAATCTCACTCAGTGGCGTATATAGAAATAATTGTTGGGGTGGGTAGATAGAAACTAGCGATTGATCTATTACTGAGAGGCTACTGTCTACTATACGTTTAACAATTTCTATAAAGGAATTATTTTTCATCAGGCTATGAAATATTATAACTTATAATAGTACCTAATAAAATATATTGTTGTTCTATTTAAAAATACTTGACAGCCCACTAGGCCCACTCCCTATATACGCCACTCATCTCACTCCGTGTTTCAGCATAATATCCAACAAAGAACCACTCACTTGTCTACGATTTACTCATCCCATCTCGTACAGTAACAATCAAATCATACACAGAACGATTAGCGCCTGTGTAATAAATTATTTTAGTTTTTCCGTTACCTTATTTTCATATTATTTAATGTATTCTATTTCATGTGTTTGTGACTGTAAACAATAAGTCACTCCATCGTATATACACTGTTTCACTAATTATTACTATTATAAATTGTACATCTCGTAAAATTCCACATGGTGTCAAAATAGAAAAATAAATATTGCATAATAATAAATTGTAAAAATATATATTTTTGTTTGTTCAACTGAATGCATACAAGTCCGTTAAACACAATTTTTTTAATATTAACTGTCACTGCGGTATAGCTTACGAGATTATATATCAAGTAAGAGCCTACCAGGAGGTACCTATCAACAGAAACCTACCTATCAACAATATAACGTTATAACACAAAAACTATGACGGGAAGTTATCCGTTTTCGCCAAAATTATAACTTTCCCCTATTCGCCGATTCGCTTTTCTACCAAATCATAAATCGGTGGATTCCCCTTTTCAACAAAACCATACATATTCTTCTATATACGCAAAAACTTATACGAAAGCATTCGAACAATATTGAATGATCGAAGCTTTTAGACGGAGAAAGAAATTATTAATTAGACAAATAAATATATAAAATAAAATAGACAATTTTTTTTCGATTTATTTTTATATAATAGATACAATTTTTGTTTACATAAGTAAATAAGATTAAAAATTGAATACAAGGTTCCTCATAATATTTTCAACATGTTCTTACCACAATAACAAAATATTAAAAATACATGGTCACTTTGTTATGGAAAAGTGAGTCGTATATGGGTTTATCGTGTATGGTTTCAGCGAAAAAAGGAAAGGTAGGTATACTTTTGGCCATAACTGGATGTGCCCCTCTGACCCAATATCGTAATCCGATAATACGCATTTGTTGATTAAGATTATACGCATTTGGCGTTTTTGAACGTTTTACATCGTTTTAAATTTAATATCTGGAATGAAGCACGCTGGAACTATCTGGGATTCTGGCGCTTTTGTACGATATGATTTTTTTTATCTCATTTCGGCGCATAATATTATGTATTTCACTTACACACGCGACGTTTATAATGTACCTACAACAATATAATGGTCAAGTCGAGTTGTGAATAACGCTATCAAGCGATTTCTACGGTATTTGTTTAATAGTCTATGCGACGCCTCCCCTCGCCGTGGCAATGAGGCGTTAAGGAAATAATTACAAAACATATACAATATTTTTTTTTAATAATGCAGTGATTTTCGTAATTTTTATTAATCTTTTTGACATAATGTCATAGCACCGCGATGCGCATGATGGTGTACTGAGCGCAGCTGTGTATAATAATAATGTGTTCACAGAATTTTATTTTCCGTAAGTTAGTACATTAACAAACTCACTCACGTGTATAGTACATAAATGTAAAAAAAATCCTTTAGGGTCCTTAAGAGTTGCACCAAGTACGATTTTATTGTTTAAACTGTTTTTTGTACTTTGTAGCCTTCAGTTTTATCGTACACTACAATATAATATATTATAAAATCTTATCTTAAACAACTAAAACGTTCACACATGGTTCGTTGAATATTTGTCACATAAGTTCTTATATGAATTATAATTGTAGGTGTTTAACTATACAGTACATACTTAATACTATTAAGATTTAAGGTAGGTACTTATAATTTATACACCTCTGGTATTTTTTTCACTTTATTTATTATAGGCATAATCCGGATAAATTAATTAAATTACCTTCTTAATTTTCATGCTATTCAATAGCGTTATTTCAATACATATTTTTGTTCTCCAAAGATATATTTTTAAAAATTTTACTTCGATATTTAATATTATTAAAACCAATGCGTTGTAAAATGTATGTTTTATATTATATGTACGGTCGGTGAATATAAATACATTTTACAACGCATCGATTTTAATATTAAATGTCGAAGTAAAATTTTATCGAATTCATAATCGAACAGATATTATAACTTCGATTAGCATACACATATCTCAGATATGTGACGAAATTCACATTTTAGGGTTATTGTGGTGAATACATTTTACGGCGAATTTTTTTGCGTTTTATCGTCGCTGGTAAATTATTATTATTTAAACGATAATTTTTCTTTGCATAATATTGCACGGTAAAATTTCCGTTTACGATCCGTTTGAGTGTTCGATCCATTTGGATATTATATATTCTCGACCAGAGTCAGAAATCGCGTCTTTTACATATTATCATTATTATTATTATTATAATAGTACATTAGCATTTAGCAACTAGTAGCTAAGACCTACCTACATTTTTATATTATTTGTCGTGACATTTTGCGGTTTAAAATAATAATAATACTCTAATACGCACCAGGCGGTTGATACCGCTCGATGTGACGGGTCGGGTAGGTGCATACGTTGTATTGTCAAACCCAGAAAACCACAAACTGACCGGGTCCAGTTAATTTATCGAAAAAAAATAAACTACACAGCCATTTCGTCCACAGCGCAATATATTATATTCATTTTGGACGTACTACTGCTGCGCACAATTGCAGGTGTGTATTCATTTATTACTATTCGGTCACAGTTGTAATACAACTGGCCTATGTATGTGCAGCAAATAGATGGTATACGTTATAACCATATATCAGTGGCGGATTTAAGGGAAATGGCCAAGCCAACAAACATTATACAGGGTTCAATAAAATAGTTTCTCAGGAGTAAGGCAACATCATTTTCGTTTTTTTAATAAATATTTTAAGTTAAATAACCTTCTAATTATAATTAAGTTCTATAACGATTAACTACCGATTTATTAGGTAAGTAGATAGGTACTGGTCTGTAGAATAATAAAGCTTAAATGTATGACTAAATAGCTTTAGTTTAATGTATTCATATTGAAATGGAACTCTTAGAAAACAATAAAAATAAATACATGCGTATAGATTTTTAATATGCGAGAAATACGCGTTAGAATAGTGTATAATTATTACTTATTAGTTATTACCACAGTCGATGTACACATGACACGTCATTCCTGGAATCATTGGATCGAATCACTTCCCTTTCCGCTTTTGGTATTGTTAGAAAAAAATTGTGAAGGGCCGACTCCCCGGGTCCCACGTAGAGACTAGAACGAGAGACACGAGAGAATTTATAATTTAGATAGTTCAAGGTTGTCTTTAAAAACTCAAGTGCTTCGTATAATTTTCATGATTTTTTTTTTTTTTGAAAAATACTACAAGAGTAGTAATAAGGACATGCTAAAAGCTCAGAACAGATAATATATGCTTAAAGTATAAACTACCACTAGTACCTGGTTTGCACAGTAAGTGCTTATAGTAATTATTACCGATTTCGAACGAAGCAGGAAAAATGTTGTTTAACCTTTATTATGAGGTTTTCACTGTTGTCACCAGCTATACGTGAAAATGGTGTATACCCACGAATTATTTTAGCGATACATCACTGGATACACCTATCAACGCGCATTATATAGTATTATAATAGTCCACGTGTGAACAACTGCAGCAGGCGCTATAAATAATAATAACAACAATAATAAAATATCGTAGTCGCAGAGAATGTTACGGGTATGAACTTTGCACTTATACATATTATACCTCCATCACACTGTATGCTGATGTAGGATAATAATTTTCCCACATTCTGGACTCTGTCCAAAGGTATAGAGGCGCTTGGCACTTGCTATTCGGTGGTCCAGATAGGTATGCTATAGGCGGTTTATGGTTCGAGGTACTATAAATTATATTAGGTATAAGGTATATTGTCACCATCACGGGTACTTCACACTAGCATGTGTGAAGTCCGCCGACGATAAATTATTATATCATTTTCTTGCATGGTGTGCCGGCGGGGGTCTAAAAAGTCTAACACTTACACGTCACTAAATATACTGAAATATACAAATTACAAATTGATTTATTCAACGGGAAACGCCCGAACGATCGTTTTTAAAAATAAACTATCGTACAATTTATTTTTTTATTTTTGTCACTTTTTTTTTAACGACATTCCTAATTTTTTAGTAGTTACGATAATGTCTACGAACGAATAAAGTTTAATCTGATCTTTCCAAGTATAGTAATAATATTATTATTGTCACGACAATGCAGTCAATCGATCGATAGTATTATAGACTATAATATCGTTTATAATAATAATATATTAATATTTACATACATTATACATAACATCAACATTTTAATAAGCCCCGAACACGACACCGTATTCAAGCTCAGTACAGTTCCCATCAGAAACTCACCTTATAAATAAATTGTAAATTGTGTACAATACTTAATGCCTCGTTTCATTCATTTCATTCTTTTTTTACTTTTTTTTTCTCATTTGTTATACCTAAAAATGTTATTATTTGTATTATCAGTTTTAAAATCATGTAATGCCTGAATATTTATGAAATGTATCGTTACGTCCAATAACCACAGATACCACGGATAGTTTGTTTTAATTTTTATAATATAGCCAAAATGCAAGTGTATTATACTCATGTATATATTATATAACATATTATGTAGGTCGTGCATGAGTTAATTCTCATCCTCGCTCGTTTATATAAACATCGTAATAGTACGTATCTACGAATTGTGCATATTGTTAAACCTCGCATAACAACAATATAATATAGTCATACTTAGGTATTCACCTCTATTTACATTGGATATTCATAGGTTTTAATATATATTATTTATACAACACCGTTATTATTATCCTTAATAGAATCATTTTAATAACTCGAAAACCTACTCGTTTGAATTTTTATTTAAGCACGTCATCACAATTTTCAAAAAAAATTATCTACAAACAATTAACTGTATAAAATAGAATTCCGCATTTGAAACCAGAAGTTTGAAGTATCACCACTTTCTTTAGGAGTACGAAAAAATCTCAGGAATTTGAAAACATTAAAGTCTTATGGTTATTTAAAAAAAATTAAGAAATCAGAATTTGGATGTATATGTTATTAAATGAAAAAAAAATTGGGGCGAACATGCTTGGTGAATCGCACAGTATTTCACAGCGTCCTAATTCATTAACAAATTTTTTTTATCGGTTGTGTTGCTTGGAGAGGAGGGTTATAGAAACAACCTATACACAAATTACCTACCTACCTATTATATTATATTATTAATTTACATATAACATTTACGTCAAAGCCCCATCACTATATTATACGTAGACGGTTAAATACAGCTATAGTGTTTTACTGACTATGACGTTGTTCGTCTTATTATGGTGTATAGCGTAAATACCTATATGGAATTAATGGATGAGCTGCAGAAGCTGATAACATAAGTTTTTATCGGACTTCTAAGTAACTATAAATGTTGTGTAGGTCGCATATATTGGACCTTTGGATTATTATGATCCACCCACTGTCAAATGGATACCTAGGTACTATGCTATATAAAATATAATAAAAGTAAACTTACACAAATACACAATAATACATTGATACATTGCAAAGAGATTATATTTATTTTTTCTATTAACATTCGAATTTCATAAATTTTTGATCACTGCATGCAGCAAAATGTAATTTGACTTACCTCCGGCGCGCTTTTGACAAGACAGGAATTCACAATGTTTCGAATATTTTCGACGTCATTACATATAATATGCGGTTCTGCAGTGCACCTATACTTAAACCGTCACTGACTATATTCATTTTCTGCACTTTTTTTTTTCTTCTATTCGATCACTTTTTCTCACACAATTGTCAATATTACTATACTTACACTGTTAGTCGTACTATATTGCAGAATACTAGCATGCACAATATTATACAAGACATTTTGTCATCGTGAATGATTGTAAAATATACTAAATGCAAGTACTGTATGTCTATATAGCTGTCAAGCAGCAGGGCCTAAAATGATGTGCATTAATAACATATAGAACTAAATTCAATAACATAATTTTAAAAATTGTTGAGTGTATTTTAATTTTAGTTGATTGTAATTAAATATAACATCATGAATAATAAAAGTTGTATATACCTAATCAATATTGTATAATTATTATACTAGCGCAGAATGAAATTTGAGATATATTATGATAGGTACCATTATAATTTATAACACTATAAGACAAACAGCGAATATTAATTCACGATACCAATACGCAATCGATTAAGGCGGTAAAGCGACTTAGAATAATAATTAATAATAATTATTTATTTTGAGTTGGATAATATACATAAATATATATAAATTCTAAATAATATTCAAACATTAAAAATTAAACTTTGAATAATAATTGTTTGCACATTTACATTACTTTTATCAAAGTATATTAAAAAAATTAAATCAAGTATTAATAGTAGGTACTATAGTCCTATTATAGTATTATCATAAGTATAATTTTAGCTGTAGGTATTAAACTAATTATTAGTAGGCATATCAGTATATTATAACTGATGAGCATGATTATACAATTATATGTACAATTGTTACACATTAAGTATAAAATATGTTATTGATTTCATTATAAGGTATTTAAAAAAATCATTTTGTAAGGGAATGAAATATTATTAATGTATGTGCGCATATAGTATGGATAGAAGGTAGGTAAATAAATCATAACAGGCGCCCGAGGCAAAATAAACACACAAGCGAAACCGCAAGCTAATACAGCTGACGACAGTAATGACGTGCGTGAAAATTGCATCCGATTTAGATACCATAAATTTGGTAAATTTGTCAAATATCCAAACACCTTCGGTAGTTCGGTACCTACCCTACCACCCACTAACGATCACTTGGTAACATGTATAATATACGTAGGTATACACCACAGGTCCTGTCGACTATCAGATCTGAATCCAGAAATGAAAAAAAAGGAGGACTTATAAAGATATACAACAATGAAAAATGGGACTATATTCAGATCATATAAATATTGGATGTACCACTATACCTATATCGAAATCCCATATCCATATGACCATATTATGCAGCTCTTAAAAGTTATAAGCAGGGTTGGGATTTTATAGCACTTAAAATTGCATAAATATGCGCTATAAAATTACCTTAAATATCGCTAAATATGCGCTAAAAATATACAGAAAAAACAATAAAATATGCAAAAAAAAAGAAATTTATTAATTAATAATTTTTTGATCACTTACAAATTATTATAGGTAGTTACTTAAGATTTGAAATAATTTAGTCACTCTGAATCCAAATGAATTGACTATACCAGTGGTGCACAACCTTTTTTGATCCACGACCCCCCAAAATAATTTATTTTTAATACGACCCCCCCCCTCCTACCAACATTATGTAAGTGTGTAATTTAAATTTACTTAATAGTCTTAATGTATACACACATTTTATTCATATACATTAAATCGTTAATTTTAGAGCAGTTTTAATATTTCTTTAATTTAATTAATCAAAAACATAAAAAAAAAAATACAAAATTAGAGTTTTATAAAATCTAAAATTAAAAAATGTATCATTATAATGATAATCAAACATTTTAATATTTTTAAAATTATAAAATTACTTTTTAATTATTTTAATGAGAGACCTGAGCTTGCATTGTAGACATGATTGATTCTATGTTTGGTTTGATATTTTTCGGTCGTTTAATTAAAAATTTATCCATATCGTTTTAGTTTATATATTATAAAATATTAAAAATGTTAGTTTAAAATAATACAAAATACAAATAATAATTACAAGCAATACAAAATTATAAGCATTAATACGATCAACTCAACGGCTCGTACATGACTGTCGGACTATTTCATAATAACCGTAAGATTAAATAAAATTACTGATTAAATTCAATTTAAAAATAACCCATATACTGCGTGGTTCTAGAGAACTTGTTATCGCAGCATTAAGATATGACATAATATCATAATATTATGATTGACACAGCCATCAACGGTACAAAATAATTTTACTTTGTATAAAACTATAAAATAATATACAATATACATAGTATAAAACTTTTTTCATTTGGTGATTACTGGCGACCCCCTAATAAAATTTCGCGACCCCCAGTTTGCGCACCACTGGACTATACAACGCATTCAACGCTCGTTCGTATATAATCTGCGATTAATGATTGCAGCAAAAATCGAAAAAATCAATAGATAACAAAAATTAAACCAAATACCTAATACGAAATTATCGTAATAGTTCGATTGACAAAAATCTAAAAACACGTTTACCAAAATACAATTGTCTAAAATATGACCGATTTCGATTCAAAAACAGGTAAAAATGCAAAAAATTCCAAAAAAAATCAAAATCAAATTTTTATTTCGAGTACTTTGTATCATGAAACACATTTTTAGCGTACTCTGCTATTTTTTAAACATCTCATAAGAAATATGCCAATGCTATAAAATCCCAACCCCGGTTATAAGCCACAAGCATAATAATATTAGGGAGGTACTATTGAATGAACAGCTGTCGGAGGATATAAAGTAGGCGTAAATTTTTTTCGTAAATAAACTACCTACGCACGTCATATAATATTAATAAATGGGAACGAAAATCTTTGGAACAGGTAGTCCCATTTAAAGGTCATATCCACCCCTTCCCCTTGTATCAACGCATACTATTGCACGAACTATACAAAAGGTACCTAGGTAAATAAATCATAATGGACAGCAACGGCTAAATAAAACACACTAAACACAGCGAAACCGCAAACTGATAACAGCTGGCGACGGCTGTAACGTGTGAAAGTTGCGGCCGATTTAGATATGCTGATTTTCGACCAGCAATCATCCACCTTCGATAGCTCAGTTGGTAGAGCGGTGGACTGTAGTGGCATACCGATCACAGATATCCATAGGTCGCTGGTTCAAATCCGGCTCGAAGGAACAATTTTTTTGCCGATTGATTGATCGTTCACGTATCGATCAAATCGATTTTATTGCATTTAATATTATTGTCTTGTACGAGTATTATTTCGAGCACTCACACGATGCACACGTGTGCAGTTTTTACTATCATTAATGTATTATATGACAGTAATTCTTGTCTTAACAGTCGTATCAGAATAAAGTTAATATAGCAACACGTCAAGATAACTAGAATATAAAACATAATGCGTTGACATCATAATATTATTATTATACTTTGAATAATATTGTACTATTATATGAATAATTGCACTATGTGTAACTTTTTTTTTTTTTGCACACACATAATTCATAAATGTATTTTAATACGATGGAAAAAATTGTTTATTTGTAATTAAAAAAAAAAAAGGTTAAGTATGGTTTCATTTCCAGAATATTTCATTTTAATTGTTCTGCTCTATTTTTTTTTTTTACTTGTGCTGTTCACAACTGTTGGACCGTCAGCAATGTCAACGCCGCATACTTGCATTCGTTATGCTAATTAGTAAAATGAATTGGTTAATCAACGTATATTAATAAAATCTATATTAAAACAACATAATAAACATAGGTAATAACTAATAGTATACGTAGGTACACCTCTACCGGCTGGTTAGTGGCCGGTCACTTACTCTGGCACTGAAATAACGTTTCAATGTTTTATTAAAATGTAATGCAAATCCAACACATGTTTCCGGACGCTCGCCGAAAAACCGAAAAACCGAAAAAAAAACATTATTACAAAATATAGTTTGATTATTACATTTATAAATTGTTATTCCTGCAAGATAATGCATGGAATGATAAACATGTCAAAAGACAAAAGTATTTATTTTGCAACAGTATAAAACAATAATAGTAAAGTTAACACAGCATATTATCAGCATTTCCATTAATATATGTGTGACCCGGTATAATGGCACAGGTATTTATCTGGTTGTGACTTCTGGCGTACAATTAAATAATCAATTAAAATTTTCCACATATTTATTTATTTCATTATTTTAACGATAAATCGTATATTTTTTTTTATAGAATAATTTCAGTATACGTGGTATTGCCCAAATAATTCGAAATCGTGATCCAATATAGAATTATTATTTAAGACAGTCCGAGTGCACAACAATAACGTTTATGTTTTAAATAATAATATGTGTAGGTATTATTATGTAGTTGTTAGTTATTTATTACTTATTAGTTATTATATTATTATTTATTATACACATTAAGTAATAAAAAAAAAAAAAATGAGAAAATATTATATTGTGATAATATTAATAAGTAGGTACAGACTTGTGCAGCAACGGTTTCTGGAATCGATTAAATTTTTGATTGGTAGTAAACGGATTTTGTAATTTTTTAAAGTAATAGAAAAGAATAGTTTTGTTTTAGTATTTTATTTTTCGAAATCGTGTTTTTATTCGAATCGCATTCATTTATTTTTGATTTTTAGACGTTCATATTTTTCAATCTAAATAATATACAAGTATATAAATTTAGAAATTCGACTTGCAATAGATTGATAGAGCCGTCGATGTAAAAAAAACCACCCCGTACCGTGGTATTGTATTAAAACATAGGTACAATGCGCGTGTTTACATTTGAATGGATAAAAATAATGATAAGTATTGGTACTTGATGTAAATGTTGGTATAAACAGTCGTATGTGGTTCAGTGGTTGTCACGATTTTTAAGAGGACGTCGTGCCCGCATAGTATAGGAAACGATTGTAGATAGTAATAATATTGTTATGACCTAATTGAGTTTGAAACAATACGACTAATAATTATCGAGTACGAACCGTTTTCTTCCAATTGCTATAGAGTATTTTCCTTACCTATCTGATACGATTTGGCAACTGTGATGGTGAACGGCGTAAAACGTACCTACTTAACGTTTACTATATAAATGTATAATAAACATTTGTTTATATTATTCAATACTATCCAAGTGCCATCGCGAATCGCATTTTTGTTTTCCCCATTACCGACGAAGTTTCTCGCAGCATATTGGTGGCGCCGAGGAGGGAAGCGACGAGTGCCAACTACTCAAAGTATTTATTTATCAGAAATACATGTTTACACAATTAGTATTGAACTGGGCAACTCGACAGTCCGCAATATAATTTTTCGTACTCGATTAGGTAATTTGGGCAACGAAACTCTGTAACTTTAGTACGTCCAACAATATTTATTTTGGATTCCACTCGTGTTTGAAATTCGGAAACAACTAACAAGTGGAGTGTATACCTTTATATTTCTAATTTCATAGTTATTAATTATTTAATCATCGTACTACACTAACGTAGGTAGCGTCTTTCGTGTGTATCTCAATGATAGGAGCGCCTGAATGTAGCTATAATAATTCACTTTATATTTTGAGCATTGTACCTTTTTTTATAGCATATTATAAAAGGGTAAGAACGAATTCGTTTTTAAAAAATTGAATTAGATTTTAGAACGAACTCTTTTTTTGTATTAAAATATATAGAGAAACGGAACAGATTCCTATTGAATGTTAACAACACTACAGGTGACTATAGTTATAATTTACTAACTACCTATAAATAAATCATGCATACAATTATCCAGAAACGTACGCAGGATTTTAGTCCGGTTAGGGTTTCGTCCGAGTAAATAATAATTATTTTTTTCCAAACAGATTTTGTATAACAAATTATAGTAGTTAGTCTCAAATTTAGACTACATTTACAGTGTTTAACCTGATAATCTATAGAGCCTCCTCGAGCCGCAATAAACGTGGTAATAATCGATAGACGATGATACACCATCGATTATGGCAATGTTTAGCAATGTTCTAAATCAACCAAAAAAAAAAAACTGAAACCATGATTATCCACGTCTTTGTCATATTCAACAATTTATTTTATATCTACTGAAAATGACCAAAAATTTATTGATCTGCGTGTATCAAAATGGTGGTAAAAAAGATTTTTTTTGAAGGAAAAAGAAATTTCAGGGGGGTCAGAACCCTAGAGCCCTACCCCTGCGTACACCACTGCAATCATAACAAGTGGGCTCAGTCGTTGTAAAGGCCGGGGCAGCCATGAGACACGTACTGCAATGAGGGTTTTTACTTTTTTCATTGAGAGCATCCGTACCCCAATTCTTAAGATAATAATATTATTCAATGCATAATATTGTAATAGGTATATTATACACACAACCACGATCATGCATATTAATATTTATCGTAAGATCTGGGTCGGTGTGAACTCAGTATGCGTAATTATCGAAATATTGCAACTTAACATAACCCAACATGCAGTTATTCGTTTTGTGTGTGCACTGCGCATAATATAGTTGTAGGTATTGCAGAAGTTTGCCCTCGTAACTATATTTATTATATCAATGATAGTATGATACAATTACAAATATATATATATTATGGGTAGATGATGCTGTGTAGGGTGTGTATACACTATATATAGGTACTATACGAGGTAGAATATATTAATAATAAGTAAGCGAATAATAATATAAATGTAATAGAAAAACTACACTAACTCCGATAAATCGTTTGACTTTAATTTATTAGAGTATAATATCATATATTATGTTATCGTATAGGTACGACAAATACCAGCTATGACCTATCCATATAATAAAGTCGCTGCAAGGAATACCAATGACTCAATATAATATATAAAGTATACTGTACCTAATACCTTTCGACTTTAGACTATTAATGTCATAAAGTATAGTCGTCGTGAGTCATGACGTCACATAGTCTATACTTTATAAACCCCGGACTAAGATATTATAATATATACTATTATAATATATCTTAGTGCTTAGTCCGTGCTATAGACACATACTATTATTAAGATAATATTCCGTTCGTTTGAAATTATTTTCGTATGCGCTTGTTCGTTGCTTAAACATAATAATATTGAATATCGATGTCTAATGTGGCAATGTTATGATATTGTTTGAACATAAAATGTTTTAATATTAGGTATTTATACAAAAATTTGATCCAATAACAGACATAGGTAATATTAGGTATATTTAACATGGTAGTAAATTATTTAGCCAGCATATGATCCCACGGCTACCAAATTATAAAGAAAAAAATATTTATATTAAATAACCTAATGTAAAATTAGATGTAAATTTGTCCGAAAGCCGACTTATTTAAGCTCATCATTAAGTCACGCATAATATCAGATATCCATCACAGTATTCATATATAGGCACAGTAGAATCTAGATAAATCAAATCTCAATGGTGATTAAAATAAATTTGACTTCTGTATTTTTCGAGTTGAATACTTCAAACACTTCAAAGAAAAATATGTAGTTATTGAAATTCGACGGTATAATATATCCATAGACGTAAAAAGTTGAACTATATGGAGACGAAATTTTAGTTGTTCTAAAAATATTTATAAAACACTACTACAAATCACGAGGCCGGGGAGGGCCACGTTATTCGAAAAATGTTCAAAACAATTATATGAAACCGAAGACTTAGGAACGAACAACTTGGGGTAGCATCCACCCTCCCCCTCATTATAGCATTCAATAGTTCTGCATGTAATTATTTATTATACAGTGTTCCTCACCACAGTGTTTATATACATTGTGTGTCCATATTTTAGTGGCGTATACCCACCAGTCTCTTTTATAATTGTATTGGTATACCACTAACCTCGAACTCCCAATAATTATACTTTAAAATGTGTTACTTATAACTATTTTAATACTTTATGGAGATTAATAATTTAACTTTTAAAATATTTGCATAAACTATAGCCATCATATCATTAATTTGTGCTGTAAGTACCTACTTACCAAATTAACACGTAGGTAACGAACATTTTAGTTTTTATCTTGAGTTTATCTTTTAATAGGTAGGTACTTAATTACTTAAAACAAACCAAAAATACTAAAAATTATAAATTATAATGATCATGGCTTTAATAGTTACCATAACTTTCAAAAATAAATTAATAAAATATTATGTAGATACCCATATCGATTATCGACTGGGACAAGTACGGCGAGATTGAGTCACACATTCAGTACCTACCAATTGGCGCAACTAGGGGGGGGGCTAGAGGGGATTTCCCCCTTTGACTAAGATTTAGCCCCTCACAAATATCCCTTATTGTTAGCCCCCCCCAGAATTTTAACCCTAGTTGCGCACATGTACCTACCTAGTACTTACACATAGGTAGGTAATTGTTTTTAAATTATTATTATTATTTGTATTATTGTTATTCTTATAGTAAGTTGTGTAGGTGTACTAGAAGAAAATACTGCCACGATGCGGATACGATATACCGAGGTACTTACCATTATTATTTATCAAGGACCATATGTCTATATGGTAGATAGGTCCTATGTTCTTAACAGTTTAAATAAACGGAAGTCACCACACGTCACACTATATAATATATAATATTATGATTACATGCATAAAAAATGTAATTAAAAATTTAAAAATGCACCCAAGCACAAGCCACGACCCACTTCCAAAATTAACACTTACTAAATAAGTAGTATTAAATTTCTACTTACTTTTATAAATATATACCATATAGTATATAAGTATATTATAATAATAAATATCTAATTGTATTTTAGGTACCTACCTAGTCAGTTAGTATACAATATAAGTGGTCATCAACTTATCATTTAGCCATTTAGGTACTTAATATACCTAGTTACCTAGTTAGGTACCTACTGCTGTCTGTTTATCTAAGTACCCATAATATTATTGTAATAAATAGTATTTAAGACTATGTCGTACATCAGTTAAGGTGGTTTAGTTCTTATTTATTAGTCATTGCTCATTAGAATAATCATAATAATTATAAGTATTTAGGAATGTAAATACTGTAATCTTATTACATACTTATTATTATATTTACGGTTATAATGTGTAAAATCGACCCACATTCTGCAACCTTCGGTAGCTCAGTTGGTAGAGCGGTGGACTGTAGTGTATAAAATCATAGATATCCATAGGTCGCTGGTTCAAATCCGGCCCGAAGGAACAAATTTTTTGTCAATTTTTTTAATTCTATATCACATAATTGTTTCGTTATTTTATTACGAATACATCATAAATTCTGTTCAAATCAAAAAAATCAAGTTTTTGTTTATATATCTAAAAAAAAAATTCAAAATAATATTCTTACAGCAATACTGTGGTTGTAGTGCTTACTACTTTATAGATTTAATTATTTGGAATAAATTGTATAATGTACTATAATAGTATTAAATTTATATTAATGAATAGTGATTAAAATAATATCGTTTTTATTATTTTATTATTTTAAATTACAAAACCAGTAAGCCAATGGTAAACATTTTTTTACCATTCTTTCAAGTAAAGAATCGTTTTTTTTTTTAATAGGGTTTATACTTTATCACATTTTAAATAATAATATTAATTAATTTTCAACGATATTATTTTCTATTTATGTGTTTACAATTTTTCACACGAGTAGGTATTATAATATAATCTTAATAATTCATATTAATTATATAGTATTATAAATTCAATCACCTTTAAAAGCCGTGGAATTGATACTTGTATCATTCAAAGGACATATTACCTAATATTTATAATTGATTAAAATACATATCTACCTATCTATGTGCATAATGCATATTATATTTATGTACTATCTATACAAATTATTTTTTTACGGATTTAATTACTATACGGTTTATAGAACAGTATATTTTAATACGCATAGAGGTACGATGTCACAAGTCAGGTGTACAAATAATCAGCATACTATACCTATATTCCTATAATATATAGGTAATATACTATATTATATGTATATAGTATACATTAGACATAATAAATAATAGTAATAATAATATTATATAAAACTGTTGTTCAATGTTCATCTTGTATTGTAATATTTGAATTAGCAAATATACTACCGGTTAACAAATAAGGAGCTTTTTTTTTTATAATTTTATAACAGATTGACAAAATCTATATAATGGTGTATTGTGTACATAATAATATACAGTATGATATATTATAAATGTTATAATATTAAAACATGAAATGATAAAAGTCATGATAATAAATAATAATAATTCGGTTTGGTTTTAGATTCATCAATTTTCTACTTCGGATTTAAATAATTTAAAAGATATAGGAAAGCCCACTTCGGACTTTTTTTTAGGTTCAACTATTTAAGACATAACCTGCATGGTTATTCGCAGGGTTTTCTGTAGGGGGTTGACATAAAAATCCGGGTGGTTAGGTTAGGTTACTCATCCGGCCGTACATGTTTTCGCCCAAAATCGACCTTTTGGTTTTTGCCCAAATGACCTTTTTTGCCCAAACACAAAAAAGAGTGATTTGGTCTTTGCCCAAGAAATATTATTTATAGTAAACGAAAAAAAAATTTGGTTAGGTTACCACTGCAATTTTTTTTTTTATTGAAAATTTGTCAAAATGACTATACGTATACCTAAATAATATTTATTAAACATAAGTTTATAGGTGTAAAACATCTTAAAAAAATAGCATAATAATAAAAATAAAATTATTCGTCGAAGTTATGGCAAATGTAGATTAGTGTAAAACATACTGGTCAATATAAATAATATATATAAAAATACAAAAAAAATTTTAAGTGATATATATATATATATAAGTGTAAGACATCTTAAAAAAAATAGTATAATATTAAAAATCCAATTATTCGTCAAAGTTATGGCACATAGATTTTATAAATTCGTATCGTGTGAGCCGACCAGATTTGTATTTCATAATTTTTGATCGGTTAATTTCTTGTCGCTTGTATTCTTTCGAAATTTTCAAAATATGTGCACTATTAATTTTAACATAAATGTCGACTTGAACTTGGAGAATAATATTCAATCATGGCATGATAGACGGTAATTTTGTATTGACATTTTTATTAAAGTGTGAGTGAAATGATTCGCATGTATTCGTAGTTAGCCTAAGATTTAAAGAGTTCCATGCCCAAAGCTTAGGAGGAAAAGTACTGTCTTCTGAAATATAATGTTCAGTTAAATAATCGCAGTATTTTGTTAATTTATCATCAATTGGACAATCTTCCATTAAATCCTCAACAAAACAGTCAGAAACTTCTTCAGGCTCTAAAAATATTAAACCAAATGTACTATGTAACCATGTACCAATATTTGATGAACTATCATTGTAATCACTGACTAAACCAAATGCTTGTATGATTCGCCACCATGACTGCGTGAGGTGAAATCTACAACCAACTATATGCCTTGAAGGCCAAACTTTCGTGACGGCAATATGTATTGACATATCAAAATCAATTACTACTTGTTTGGGTAAAAAAGTTTGTCCGATTCGATTACATTTATTGATAATTTGATTAAACACATATACATAAGTTTCAGTTATTTTATCGGGCAACAAACAAATAACCAATGGTATATAATTTCCATTTTTAGAGCCATGTATAGTAAACATTTGAGTCCAAAATCGAGCACAGCATTTAAATGTTCCGTCAACGTAAATTGAATCGACCTCACATAACATTTTAGATTCTGAGTGGAACGATGAATGTATTGATTTTACAATGATGTGTGTTTTTATATTTTTTTTTTTATTTTTTTTTTGTATCTGTGTACACGATAAGTAGTCGAAATAATGCTTCGATTTTCAACTTTAGTATCTTCTTCGATTGGAAAGTGAATATCGTTGGTGCATTGGGGAGGTCAAAATTTAAAATTCCCAGTAATTTTCAAAAGCGCCAAGAAAAACAAAAGAAAAATTAAGGATAAACGGGAATTTTTACGCAAAATCGATTTTTCACAAAATTGAATTTGGTTTTTGTTAAAACTTTAAAACAAATGACCGTAGATACATGAAATTTTCACTGGTTGTTTATATTTTCATTTTATATACACCATAACATTCTCCAAATATTTTGACTTATTTTGAGCTGTTTACGGACATTGTCAGTTTTCATTTTTTTTAGTTTTTTATTCTATAAATATCAATAAAATTTTATCTGTTGTGTAAAAAAGCTTGAAAATTTAATAGAAAGCTCCTAGGTTATTGTTTCAAAGGCAGATGAAAAAAATTAAAAATCCTTTGTCACAGTTTTTATTTATAAGCATTTAAAGTTCAAATCTTGACAAAATACGGAAAAATCACGAAAATTAGCAAATTATTTTGAGTTGAGAATTCATAAATTTTTTCTTTTTAAATCTAAGATTTAAAAATGTAATACAAGATTACCCATAAGTTTTTCTACCTTTATCAAAAAAAAAATGTCTACAAGAAAGTCAAATAAAATTTTTATGAGCGTTTGAAATTCATATTTTTACAACATTTGATATTCACTCGATTTCTCATGTAATGATTTTCTTATTTTATTGTAATTAAAAAATGAATGACTGTAGATACTTGAAAATTTCACTGAATGTTTATATTAGCATTTTCTATACAGGATAAAATTTTGAAAATAATTTAACTCTTTTTGAGCTGTTTACAGACATTGCCAGTTTTCAATTTTTTTAGTTTTTTTTTCTATAAATATCAATAAAATTCTATTTGTTGGGAAATAAAGCGTGAAAATTTAATACAAGGCTCCTGATATATTTTTACAATAGCAGTTGAAAAATATTAAAAATACATTGGCACAATTTTTTTTTATATAAGCATTTAAAGTTCAAATTTCGACAAAATTTATAAAATTTATAATTTAATAATTATTTTGTAGTTAAAAATTTATAAAATGTTCAACTTTTATAGCTAAGGATTGAAAATTTAAAACAAGGCTCCACGTAAATAGGTTATATATAAATTACTTTATGCACAACAATATCATCAAATATACTTAGTAACATCATAGTCTGACTGACCGTTTTCGCTCAGAATCGTTTTTCTTATACAATGATATTATATCATTGAATTCAAATTTAACACCATCCACTATAGTTACCCACTTGTAACCTACTGTACAACAGAGCGACATCCACTTGCCCACCTTTTTAAGTTTGTATCGCATGAAAAAATAACAACATTTTTTATTTGATCATTGAGAATTAAAAATTGTTCACCTTTACTAGTTATTACATTCGTATTTTCTAAAGCTAAATGATGAGCTTCAATAATATTTTTAGAAATTACTGGAGGAACTTTTCTACGACTGTCATAATATATTATAACATTTCTAATTTTATTCATATCGTCATTGGTGAAATTCTCTATAAAAGAACTATTTTGTGTTAACTCTTTTAGTATTATTATTTTTTGGATAAGTATGGGCATCATCTATTGCCTTACGTTTACACGCTGTACTTACAATTTGCCTATTAATTTCATTTACGTTTGATGGATCGTGTTCGTGTTCAATGGAATCTAGTTCGCTCGTTACTATTCCTGCTGCAGTCGTGTATATCATTCGTAGTACAAATACGTTTAATACAGCGCCAACGAATTAAGCCAGTTGTAATATTTTCTGAACCAAAATTATACTTATAGTTCTTGAAAGCAATCATTTTTTCCCATCTTTTACTTTCTAAAAACACCACGTCCATTTTAAGTTTTAAGAAAAATGATATATCGGCACGAGCGAACGACTGCGGTATGTGATTTTATTTCGAATATTGTATCCGTACATTCAGTGCAATTATCGATTATAACTTATCTTTATCGGCGAGTCATGATAAGGGGATCTCTAAACTAATTGTGGTAATAATTGCGTAAACCAATAAAACTTTATCGGGCACAGATAAGGATTACCTATACATATTATAACATTGGTGGTTACATTTGAACATAATTTCATACCTAACGAATAATCGTATAGTTGATTATGTGTACAACTGTCGTCGTATGTACCAATTTTAAATGGCTAAAGACATACAAACTGGTCGTACAACTGAAAAATGAAAAATGAAAAATATTCTTATGAACAAACGGGATGATAATAACTCTTTTTTTATAAAATTTATAAATACACAAGCACAGTTTATTTTTATAGTCATTTTAAGTTCAAATTTGGACGAAATTACATATATGTTGTTGACGTATAACGCGTTATAAGTACCTAATGGATATTGTGATATGATTAATTGGGAATTTAGTATAGGTACCTATTTTTTTTTAATACCACAGAATTGTATATAATATGTCTTAAACCTAGACTGACTTACTGTCTCCGCTTAGAATCGTTTTTCTTATACAATGATATCATTGAATTCAAATTTAGTACCATCCATTATACAGTGATCCACTTGTAACCTACAGTACAGCAGAGCACCTTTTTTTTATTTATATTAATAGTCAGTGGTAACCAAATTGTTTTTTCGTTTACTATAAATAATATTTCTTTGGGCGAAAACCAAAACACTCTTTTTTGTGTTTGAGTAAAAAAAGGTCATTTGGGCAAAAACCAAAAGGTCGATTTTGGGCGAAAACCAATTCGCCCACTCATCCGGAAACTAGGGACACCGGCCGATGCTTGACCTCAAAACACGTTTCGTAACTAAGGACAACCACCACGCCACACCAAGCCAGACACTGATATTATACGTCCCTTTTAAATAGAAATCTATAACTCATTCTTTTAATATTTTTAATATTTAATTTCATATTTTCTGTCTCTATATAAAATATAAAATATGTCTTCCTTGCTTAGTCACCACTGTACACCCCCCCCCCACCAAAAAAAAAAGTGCCTAAAAACCACAAACATACTTTCATGTAATATATTACATATATTATTAATTATTATACATATACACAACATAATTATAAAATAAACATCTTCTTCCAATTCCAAACACAAAGGGTGAAGTTGACTGAACTTGATTGTTATATATTGTTTACCATTGTCCATTATTGACTTTTTTCCGTTAAATGTAAACATCGTATTGATAGCATACGGCTTTTTTTTTTACCAACTATATGTCAATACTGTACTCTATAAAATACATAGTTGTGAATTGCAATTTTATATAGTAAAAACGAATAAATAAATTAATAATATAATCCGAAAAATAATAAATAATAAATTGTGAAACGAATATTTTTTTCCAATGTGTTTAATAAATTATAAAACATCAGATTAATAATAAAAATAAATAACCTGCAATATTTTGTTCTTATTCCAAAAAAAGAAGAATTCGTCAGCGTTTTTATTCATTAAAAAAAGTAATGGAATTCGTTCATTATAATTTGATGAATTAATTTTATAAATCTTATTATTATTAACACATTGCAGCATTGACCTCATCAACTGACTTTCAAGTCATATATTATGATATGAAGCAAATAATAATATTCTTTGATAATGACTACTCCGAAATGAAAAAAAAAATAAATGACTCTTCGATATAAGAGAAATGGAGAGACAATAATATTGTAGTATTATAGTAATAATTAGTAATTTTATATAGTTGTACCTACTCATGACAAAATAGATTACTATAAAAGTTAAGTTAATACTGCGATCATAATAATATAATAATAATAATATGATTATATGATTTGTATAATAAATCGGCACCATCGCTGAAACTATTCTTAAAATAGGTATATAATTATTATTATTGTACGAAACTGTTTATTGCGCACATACATTACAATAATTTTATTATAATCGTTGCATACAATAATTTTGATAATTATAAAAATAAAACGTTTTTTTTTTAGTGGCACGGCGTAGCCAGGATTATGTAAATGGGGGAGGGGGTCAACTCCCAAAACCCCCCTTGCTACGCCACTGGTTTTATTTATACCTAATAAGTAATAACTTTATAAAAATACCACTTTGTTTTTTAATCTCGACGATAACGTCATGGTAAACATTGTATTCGCGAATCACGTTACGAATTTCGCTACGGAAAAAAAAAAATCACTAAACTTTTTATTATTTATTGCCGATTGGCCATTATTTATACGTCGAATTTAGCAGCAAACTATACGAAAAGTATTTCTGATATTTGGAATACTCGCGTACATTGGATTTATTGTTGTCGAACAAAACGCTATTTGATATACGTTTCGATCAAAACTCAAAAACCGATACTATGGGCAATACTTTGACTATAATACATGTTATATAATATTATTGTATGATAACATACCCACACGCTTACTCTTAGGGATGTGGATTGGGGGAGGTGCATCATGTTATTATACACGGGCTATAGTAATGAACATAATATCAAGAGAATAAATCTAGATTTATAACTATTCTTATGATCGTGTCAATCCTTATGATATTTGTGCCGCCAACTATTGAACTACCAATGATGGGTATTATTTTCTAGAATTTTTATACCACCGGTATATCGTTTTTGGTGATATTTTTATCCTAAGAATTTTTTTTCCGGCGGTAGGTACCTGCTATCAATCTAGGAAAATCATACTGCTGGGGCTTTGAATATCTGAGGAATGAGTTAACGAGGCTATGATTAACCAGCATCAATTAGTACCTACCTATGCACTTATAATCATCTTGTATTCTTGTCTACGTCTAAATCCATTCACCTTCTTATGATATAATTATATTATGTTCATATCATTACATACACAACGGAGAACTGCACAACCGTGGTGACATTTGAATGACTTTTTAGTGTATTGTGCAATAAATTAGAAATCTATAGGCTATATTACTGCACTGGCAACTCGATGCCTATGCGGCTATGCGTATAAAAGTAATACTATTTAAATGTTCATTTATAAACCATGTACCGGAAATACCTACAATTTATACTATTTGGTAATAGAAATAAAAACCACTGTTGATTATTTTATGTACCAATTCGTTTGATGTCCGAATGCATAGTCAATTTATATTTATGTGTCACATCACACATAGTTTAACATGTCTTATGAGCAACATAAATTGACTATGAATACGGGCATTTATCTCACTTAGGTAATGCGGTGTCAGTTTCAAGTACTACACAATATAGGTACTTAATATCTTAGTGTTTTCAAACCAAATTATTAATTTATACAGAATGCCTGGTTAATTGTACATAACTAGATATAGATATACAATTATTATTTATTATTCACGTACCTATATTAATTGTTGTAACTTTAACTTCTCACTAAAAACAAAAAAAGTTGCACCTATATAATACATAATATTAATTTTTAACTAAAAATAATAAAGGCGCATACACTACCAAACACTGTATTAACAAAAACTAACGCAAAACATTTAGAGTTACCTTACTGTTAAACTGTTATTAAAATACATAAAAAATATATTATGATCAACTATACCTACTGTACCTATTAATGAATGATGTTTTTTCCGTTTAAAATCCACCACGCGATTAATTCTTTTTGATGATTTCAAATAATCATCAGCTTTAAAACTATGCACTAAGAGTAGAAATCTAATAACTATGTTAAGCGCCATATTTTTAATCGAGGATATTATGTTTTTACTTAGCGATAGATGCACGCTCGGGTATTATTAAAATGATATTTGCTTTCAAAAATATTATTATTTAAAATACATAATATTATACGAAGGTACATCGTGCGGACCGGTGAAAGTACGAACAAATTGTTTAAGTGCATTAACGAGCCACTCACTCTCCATCCTTCGGTAGCTCAGTTGGTAGAGCGGTGGACTGTAGTGTTTAATTTGATCATAGATATCCATAGGTCGCTGGTTCAAATCCGGCCCGAAGGAAGCAATTTTTTTTTTCCAATTCGATTAGCTGGAAATTTTATCGTTTACGAAAAATGTATTATGATTAGGGTCTATTATTTATATTCGGTTGTCGGATCGTCACCGTCTTCATTTTAAAGCATCGATCTCGACGGGGTTCCTGCAGTACGGGTGTTAAAATTGATTATTACCAAAAAGTAGTGCTGTAAAAGTTTGTAACAAGCATACTTCGGAACTTTTTCCTCTTTTAAATGTACAACCGGAAGTCATGTGACATTTTGAATTTATAATGCCTATACAGCCATAGGTATAATAACTATATTATACGCCCAATAATAAATTTAATTCCGAGCATAAACTAATTTGAAACTTTAATCTTAACATTTTGGGATTTCATTTTTTGTTGACTTAACTTCATTGATTTTTATTAATATTAACTTAATAAATAACGAGTAGCTTTCAACCAAATTCAAGTTACGTTCATATATAAATCATTAATTAATAATAAATGTAATAAAACGATTTTTGATGGTAGGTACATTATAATATAACAGGATCTAATAGGAAATTAAAATAAAAATAATAAATTTTTAAATGTACGTGTTGCCATTATTTATAGAGTTATCAAGTTTTTAAAATAACTTATTTTTACTACAATCATTCCTATTGAGCACTATAGCTATTCATATTATATAAAAAAAAAATTCGATGTTCGTGCGATATTAACTGTTGGTTTCAAGCCAATAGCCACACACGTTAGATTATTTAACTGATATTGGGTTTTGTCGATTTTGATCTATTTACATTCTCCATTTTCTCCGATTTCAATTGAAATGTAAGTATCAAGTTGTATATACCTTTACCCATTGCACCCAGAAATCAGCATATTGTTATATTTTACGATTTCCTAAAAATAATTTATAATTTAAATTCTCCCGTCTACTGTATTTAGTTAAGAGTGTATAATCATAATATTTAATTATTGAATATTGTTCTTTTAACATTCAATATTTTTCTCTAAACTTTCGACCGAATAGTAAGCATATCATAGGAAGTTGAATATGTACCTATACCTATACTGAACCCCTGGCCGTGCTGTAGCATAATATATTTTACCATTTATATGCCTAAAATATCGTTCCGTCATCTACTGCATAATAATATTATAGTTGTAATGTACAATACAATTTATATGACGACGTATGCGGTCAAGTTCGCTATTATTATATTATATTATATTCATATACATTTTACATTTAAATTTTATGCGCCTGCTTTTTGTCGCGTTTTGAATTCGGGCAAGTACCTCGAGATCTATATAACACCGACTCAATGACGCTATTATGGGGGACTTATAGTATCGTACGCCGCGCGGATTTACAATTAGCACATTTGGCCCCCTCTAGTGTTTGAACTGAACTCGCGAAAAGTCACGTGGGTTCGTAAGTTTATTATATTTTATTACCACGCCATAATACAGGGTGATTCTTTTATCGCAAGCATGCAGGCAAAATATGAACACGGGGAAATGTTACAGACATTTTTTAATTCCAGCAACGAATACTGATAATCATGGAACAATTTGAAATAGCACATTGGTTTCTATAAGACATTATTTAAATATCCCTATACAATACCGTCTGGTTCAAAATAAAAAAAAGTCGTGAACTTGCTGGAAATACATTGGAAAATGTACTAGAAATGTTTAAATTTTTGAATGGCGAATTCTGATAGTTACGGAAAAATGTAAAACGGTGCATTAGTCTCTATTGAACAACGTTAAATAAAATGTAATTTAAATATATTCCTTGCATCTCCTTCACAATATCACATATTTTGCAATAAAAGAATAATCACTCTGTATTGACGAGTCTTTAACATTGTATTGTCGCTCCAGCTATTTTTAAATACCCAGCTACATATTTTGTTTGGATTTTATTACAACGTTATAATATTATCGCGTCCCTATTATCGAATATCATTGAAATTTACGAGTTTACGTGTTGGTCGTATTCTTTAATTATTGGTTATGGTACAAATTTGTCTGCTTTATATAGGTAATAGGTCCAAAAGTCATATACCTTTTCGTCGCGGTAACTGCGGGAACACTGTTTACAATAAAAATTATTATATTTAAATTGGGAACATAATATTATTTCGATGAATATTTTTCAGGGATAGCTCATAATTTATAAATATAAATACTATTATTTTCATAGTGTATATTTTAATTTGTAAACAATATTACGACAAATTTACCAACAATATTATGATTTTTTCATAATTTATAATAATTTCAAAACATTAATTGTACGTTGGTATCTTTATAGGTAATTGTCATAGTAAATTAATTTATTTTAACACATTTAAAAATATAAATTACACCATGATATAATTGCTATGGTTTAATTGCTGCTAATTTTAAATAGTCGTTACAAATATGTAGGTAAATTTTTTTATTTTTTATTTTTTATTTTATTTGATGACCAACTGCGGGTGACCAATTTATTTGACATCAAATTTACCAAATGACTGATTTCATATGACCAATTTTACTGCGACCAATTTAGTGAACCCGACAGAAAATTAACGAAAAACGTTAATTTTGATAAAATTGAAAATTATACAGGCCACAATGGCATTTACAGTGTATTATAAAACTCAATAACTCAATAACTCTACACTTGAAGCTCGAAATATTGCGTACATAATACAATTAGTGATAAAAGTTTTCATTGAACAATATAATATTTATAACTATATAATATAATACGAGTGGAGCCAATCGTATTAGCAGTAGGCACGTCCTTGTTTGACGATAATAATTGACACAAAATCCCCAATGCATGACTGTCGGTCTTGAGAGGAGCTCAACGCAGTTATTGTCCTATACGGCGCACTTTTACAGGCAATTTTATTGAAAATTAAAATAATATTGTAACTTATTCCAATACAACAATACATTTACGAATAATATTTGTAAGTTATAACCAATATTTTTTGTGACTTGTTAGTTGTTATTATATTATCATAATGTCAATGGTTGTGAAATAATAAACATTTTACGGACACAATATAAACAACTATAAATATCAAACTAAAGGTATTTTAAAAACCTAATGAAAATATATTCAAGCAAAAATACTTACACAAAATACTCTTAAATACTTACTAGTCTAAAGGACTACCAGTTGTACCATCTCCGATTAAAGTTAACCGAAGTTTAATTGGCCGAATTTGCCCGGTTATAAACTTATAAACTCTGTTATCAGCTGATTAAGCGTAATCGAAGTGTAACTGTAGACGGTAATAACTCATGTTACTTGTTTAGAATGAGAATTTTTCTAAGTATAGGTACCTGGTACCTATACCTATGATATTATGACCAAATATTATTGTATATTAGAATATATTATTTATTTTAAATTTAATGGAGAAAAAGTTCACAAACAAATGTCTATAATATATTAATATTTGTAGTATAAAAATGTAATATAATACCCGAGGTTTTTTTTATAGTATTTCGCATTTTTAAATATGAAATTACAAAATGAATAGTTAAATTTTAAATACTTATAAATGTTGATGATGAGCGTTTGGTTATATCTATTATATTGGCTGTATCTCTATTATAATATATATATGTGTATGATAAGTTTCCGTACGTTTCTCCGAATTAAACTTCACACGTCAATCTCATTCTAATTCCGAAAACCCTACTTGAAACACGCATATTATAAAATTGCTTAGAATAAAGTGCACGTTTTAAAATTCTCATATTCGTCTAGGCAATGAAAACAATAATCATAATAATTATTTGGGAAACCATTGAACTGTGACAGTTTAAAACAGGAGTAGACGTATTTAAAAGTGTATTTTCATGTACCTGTGGCGCAGCATCATAACAATTTATGCGTCATAGACTCATAGTATTAATATGGATTATGGATTGTAGTTGTATTTTATAAGCTTTAAGTTATGTGCATTTAATATTAGTGATCAACTACCGCATAAACTTTTTTACTTTATGTGAAAACTATAAACATATAAATCCATTTCCGACACGTTCCCTGATGTTATAAACGACGTGAAGAACTCTGTTGGTGTTATAACTTTTGTTTTTTTTTAAATATGAAGCCTCATTTTTACGGTCAATAATTTAGTAGATTTTTTTTTTAAAAATATTTATGTATTCCGAACGAATAGTTTTTCAATAGTTAATTAAATGTTTATATTAAGGATAAAATTCCTTGAAAATGGCTTTATAAAAATATAAAATACCTATATGTATACTATTCACTATAGGTATTTGGACCATTTTTATAAATTATGAATATGGATAGCTTAAACATCCTTAAGTAACATAACAAATCTTAACCATTTGAAAATATAGTCGTTAAGTATATTCAAAAATTCCAAAAATCAGATTTTGAATAACTGCATTATTGAAGAAAAAAAAGAAGGTGTGTATCCTGCTTGGTGATCATCCATTTAATGATAATATTTCGAACTAAAATGATACGGTTTGTTTATTTCATTTTGTGAACGTCTGCGAGTTGGTCGGTAGCGGCGTTGGAGGCTGTCTAGTCAAGTACCTATATTATTGTGGAGTTCGTCTCGGAATGGAAATTTGTCAACGGAAACTTGTTATTGTAGACGATTTGTTATTGAGGTTGACACATTAACATATAACACGCTGTAAAATGAAATATGCGAGCAAAATACATTTTGGTTGTGTTCGAAAAATACAAACTTGAAGATATTTTTCATATAAAATTCTCTAACGAGAATTTTTACTGCAATTTATTTTTGTCGGTTTTTCCTTACTTTTTATATTTATTTTTTTATCATTATATAGTTCACTCGAGATAGAATATTTCAGTAAGGCGCGGTGATGTCGGTTGTTCGCTCTGGCTACAGTCGTAATACATTATTAATTAGCACTGCACTTATTTTAAACGGTAATAATAATAATAGAAATAAAAATGAAAAAAAATCACTATTAATAATTATATTACTCATAAATATTACAGTATTTTATTTCACTTAACCTGTACATGCGACAATACATAATATTATAGTGCAGGGTAAGACTATTCAATAATATTGTTAGATTCGTTTTTTATTGTTTGAACACTTATAGTATACACTAACCACACAGTATCCTGTAAAAAAAAATGTCCCTCATTAGCAGAGCTGACTTGTGGTCAGGGTCATATTTAGAAAGGAGGGGGGGGGTCTGAAAGGAACATTTTCCCAGGACGTCAAATTTGGATGTCAAAATTACTTATACAACCATTATTAACAATTTATTTAACCCAAAAACTTTTGCGATTTGTAATTTTCGTTTGGTCCGACAGCTATAATACACTATATTTACTTATTGGTGGTATACATATCGTAATATTACTAATTCAAAATGCGTCGCTGTACCAAATATTATTACCTATTTGATTCAGTTCAGTAATTCAGCTGTAATATTATTTATCTTTATAACATTTTATGACCGGACGTCGTTCTATTGTGTGTTACAGGTATGGCATCACATGTGTCACGGGCACAAACCTAAAATTCAGGAACAGTGCAACAGCCAACCGTGTTATTCCGACTGGTCAACAGGTGAATGGTCCAAAGTGAGTACAACGTGATATTAAAATTTTATTAAATATTAAGCAACTTATCGCTGTTGAGTGGTGCACACGAATATGTATATATATATATAGGTACCTATAGCTTTTTTCAAATAATACATCTGGTCGTTTTCGGAGGCAATTCGAGTGTCCTGTACAATGTGGATGCACTCGAATCGCATCCCATATCATACTCATATTATAAATTGTATTGTCCGATTTTCGAACAGGTAAAATAATATGTACGATATAAATTTATGAATATATTTTTTTGAGTATTATTGACTGGTATAAGTACATTTAGAGTTTTGAAAAATCTATTCATATTTTCTGATGTGTATATCTAAAGACAATTCGAGTGTGTCCGTTGAGAGACTTATTATATTCCGGATTATATCTGTTTATCCGCGCCGTCTTATACATTTTAATACAAACATAATATTATTATTATGCCCACGAAAAATATAATACAGCCTACAGGCAGTTGTCTCTAATATTATTAAATTTAAATTAAATAATATTTAATATTACATTCGTTTGTGGGCAATTGCCGTGTTCACGTACCGTTCAATTAATTGCAGTGTTCGGCGACTTGTGGCGACGGAATGCAAATCAGAAACATCACTTGCAAATCGAAACAAAAGTACCTGACTTGCGACCCGATGACCGAGCCCAGGCGGACCAAGACTTGTTCTGCGAAATTGCCATGCTACCGTAAGTTCAGTATAATTAAAAAATATACTACATCATATTTTATTATATTTATGTCATTAGTCTAACCTACCCATACCCCTACCCAGTGTGTTTTATTAAGAGCGCCAGATTTAATTCTGTTGAAACTTTAACGCGGAAACTTGAATTAGGCAAAACAAATTGTATGGACACGTAGAATATAATATACTCGCCCTGTTCCCTGTATGGGAAATAACATCGGACATGTCCACCTCGGTTACGACGGCAAGCTTCAATTCTGGACACAACATTTACAATCACTCGTCGAAACATCTCTGCAGGTTCAAGTTTACCAATAACTTGGACGAATTTCGTCGGTTTTCATAGACATGAGATTAGGCCAATAATAAAAAAAAACCTGTTAAGACCAGCTCTGATCTCCGATTCGTGCGAAAGAAGTCGGACCTCGAATTCCTCGCACAATATTATGCGCAATACTGTCGCTCCAACAGTGTAGCACCATTCTGCTGGAACCACATATACCACCGTGTCAATATCTTGTACATTCTGGTCACTAGAATTCTGTAACCATATGTTGGGTAACCACGTGATTGAAATCCTGCATTGTGAAGCATCCCGTGTCTATTATAATAATAATATATCGACGTCAGACCTTGCGATCTAACGGCTCGATATACTTTCGTGTACGCTATATAACTAATGAATAATAACTATGAACAGCATATATTTTACTATAATGTCGCGATATAAGTACGAGAACATAATATTACACGTTCTTTTCTGTGTATACATGTGAAGGAGGTTACCTCATATAATTATTTTCCTACCACGGACGATGCGGGGAATTTGTGACAAGCGGTCGAATAATAATGGTCCGAAGATAAATTCGCTCGTCGTTCGAACTATATATATATATATAAGTACACGAACGGTGGTGAGCGCATGCGCGTGTGCGTGATCTGTGTTTGTTTTGAGGGGAATTCGCCCCACGGGAACGATATTTTTCATTTTGAAAGTCTCACGACATGTATGCTGACAGCTGAACTAGCGGGGTTGCATGTCAAAAAATGGAAAGCTCAATGTGTTACCGTCGTTGCGGTCGGCCTCAATTTGTCGTGGGAAAAATCTCGTCGAGATACCCAAACGAATTTATTATTGAACGGGTGGAACGCACACACAATGTGTGATGTATATAATATTATTATGTATACGACCCAGCCCGAAGAGACCTTCGACGTGAATAAATATAATCATAAAATACGGAGATCGGTTAAAGTCCGTTTTATTTTCGATTACAAAACCACGACGGTGGTAGTAAAACGGCGATTTTAAATTACATTTTTTCATACTGCTATAGCTGTAAAGCGGTCGATAACGATATAAACCCGCTCGGCTCGACGCGCATAAACCCTTTTCGCCTTCGCACTCAGACCTTAAAAAAAGTATAAGTGTTATAACGCCCGTGGAACTGTGCAAGTTTAGCCTGGCCGGTCATAACCGTTGTGAAATTTGCTCGAAGGCTAATCGAATCATTCCCCATATCGTTTTTATTGGGCTGTTCCATTCATTTGTAGTAAAAATAACACTTTTACGCGTTCAATCTTCACTCTGGCCAAACAATCCCGAATCCCGTAATTTGTTTTTCTCTCCGTCGAAATACTCCATCAAATCTATATTTATTTTAAACCAACACTCATATTATATTATGTATACATAAAATAATATAATATTATATTATAGGCGTATCGACGCACTTCCGCAGGAGACGTGAGTGGGTCGAGTATATGACAGGGCCGAAAACTTATTATTTAGATTACCGTATAATATAATATATTATAATACATCGCTCGAAGGGTTAGGTAACGTAATAAACTATTAGGTTACGTATACGTCACGTCGTCATCCCATTGATCAATACTGCAAATATGTCTTGTAAATTTAAATTTTTTTTCTAGATTAGAACTGAATAACAAGTAGTTTAATCATATTCAGTAAACACATACAATACATCAATTTGGTTGTTTTACAATTTAATAGTTTGTTTATACTTTTACATAAATACATTTTATAGTTAAGTGCCGTATATAATATCACATATTTTTTCAATAGGGTTCAGGACTTCTTGCATACACATTTTTTTTTGTGTAGATTGTAGAATATTTAAGATGAGAATACATTAATTGTTTTGTAAAGTTATATAGAAAGTTTCACTTTTTATACTATTGCATTGTATAACTTAAATTAAAAAAAATAATTATATTCGAAAAATGTTAGGATTTTTAACAATTACTATTAACATAGATACTTAGTGCATATTTTTAATATTTTCATATACACACAATATTATAACGTTTTCCCTGTTTTTTCTCAAATGTAGAGAAGTTTTCGGTGATTTTAATCGCATATTTGCATGCATTTTTCGAACACTTTTAGTGTATAAATCCCAAGCCTTATTCATCAATCATTTATTTTATAAATGTGTCGAAAGCTTTGTAGATAATTTTCTATCACAAAAATTTTCACTATGTTTATGCGTTGTTTAAAATGTATACAATTGTAATATCCTTACTCCCTAGTAATAATTATATTGATCAATCAAAAGTTTAAACTGAAGTATTATTGTGAGCGAAGGTTGTAACACTTTTAACTAATTTCATCATCTGTTTCAAATGATTACATTTTTGTAATAAATGCTTTACATTTTAAGAATAGCATCTAAGTCTACAAAAGTATATAAGTATATAAGTATTAATATAAGTATTTTTTACATTTTATAATTGGACATTCGCTCAAAATGTTACCTTAAATCTTAACAGTTACTGTAAAATATTTTGAACAATGTCCGTTATGGTGAGTTTAAATTCGTTTACGTTTTAAAATTCTCATAATGTTTACCTATATTATATATTATATTATTGTACATGAAAAATAACAAAAGTTGTAAAATCTGATAGATACAATAATATAATATTCGTATACTATAATATAATTGTATCGTTTTCTCAATAAACGAATACTGGTATTTGCTTATGAAATTCAACGAAACAATGGAGCAGTAAAATGTTGGTCGGTAAAATGCTTAAAATTGTACTGTACAACTTTATATTATTTCCAAAAACAATGATCAAAAAAAAAAAAAATATAATACTCTTCGCTTGACCAACATAATAAATCAACGTATCGTGTTTTCGGTTGTTTATTTTACTTGCTATATTGTTACTTAATGTCGTGTTTGTTTTTGCCACGCGTGATGTTGCAGACGAAAATTTCGACGCAGACTCGGATTTCCAAGTGTCGTCCAAATCGAGTTTTTCACAAGCCCTCGCTCAGCGATTGATCGGCCAACAAAAAACTTCCCCGCACACACTGTAAACTTTTAGCGCCCACATTTGCACGCACGACGATTTATTTAACTGATAATGATATGTTTAGGTTCGTTTCCGACAATTGGAGCCCATGCAGCGTCACGTGCGGCGATGGTATCAGGACGAGAAAGGTGTACTGCAAAGCTCATTTAGATTACACTCAGATCATGACCAAGTTAACAGACGACGCGTGTGTCGGTCCCAAGCCACCGGAGGTGGAAAAATGCTTCTCGGTGCCCTGCTCGTTGAACAAAATGTAAACCATGTCGCCGATATATGTTTATTTTTTTTTAAAACTATACGAGTCCATCATAATGTTATAATTATAATGTCTCGTCGTGATCAATAATATTGCGTTTCAGATTTGATCAAAATGAGAGGTCCATCAGGGACGGATACGCGGACGCCAGCTCCGATGATTTCAATCCACCGAAAGTCGCCCCCGGTTCGTTTGGTAAAACATACTCTTGGAAAAGAGAAGGCTTTACGCATTGCAGTGCTTCTTGTCTTGGAGGTTAGATTTGTATTGCTTGGACCATATAAGGTTACGATAAGCGATTCATTACTGGTTTCGATATAGTGAAATAAAACATCAATTATTACAATAATATGATATTTCGATGTTTTCAGTATTATTACGATATTTGTTGTATTATTTCAATAATTAATGTACGTCTGTATATTGTGTTAGCGTTATCGAGTTATAAACAACATTATGTTTGAGTATTCCTAGTAAAACGCTGTGCTTCAGCTACAATATACGTCTGCGTAAAACGCGATTTCATTATAAAATTTGGATTAGATTAAACTATATTCTAATATTATTATAGTGACCGCTATTGATTTCGGTCAAAAATGTATTGTAAATCGTATTATGTGTTTTATAGTAGTGAAAACTTGAGGCTTCGAGTTGTGTACAGTTTTACGTAAGGAGTATTTTTTTTTTAGACAGTGACAATAGTAATATAGACGACGATAATATTATTACCGATCATCATGTTGAAACTTTTGATAAACGATTATTGTTATTTTTGTGTTGGTGTATAGGCGTACAAGAATCGTTGGTGCTGTGCGTACGCGAAGAGGACAAGAAAATCGTCTCCCCGTACTTGTGTTCCCGAAACGATCAACCCGAAGTACTGACGCAGACGTGCAACGACCAACCCTGCCCACCCCGATGGAACGTTAGCGATTTCCAGCCGTGTTCGCAGAGCTGCGGCATCGGACTTCAGATGCGCGAAGTCAACTGCATACACGAGGTGACCGAAGGGAACACAGCTATCGTGCCGAACAACATGTGTCCACAACCCCCACCCACAGACCGGAAGCAATGCAACATGATAGACTGTCCCACGGAATGGAGGACTTCCGAATGGTCGAAGGTACGTGCCCATAATCGCTGTGACGGCGGTCTTACAATTTCGAATTAAGGTCAAGGATTTTGAAATATACCTTCGCGTGTTTAAAATTGGCTGTTGAAAGTATTTTATATTTTCGTATTTAAAATAATAACTACATATATTTTGCATATTATTTTAAACACTAAAGCACCGTATTTTACACTTAATTAATTCGTTGTCCTATCAAGTCTTTTGTATTTTATGTATAGTTAAGCTTATAAGAGTCCATTATATCCATTATTTTTAAGTCTATCATGGTGACATGAACATAATATGATACGTAACACAATTGATTTTATATATGATATGTTTTCTTAGCGGCTGAAATATAAAACTTTGTAATTTTGGTAAATTGATAATAGTTTCTTAAAATACTGGAACTATAAAGAATTTCGTGTATTATTTTGAAAAACATATTTTTTTACACTACTGAGACCGACTAGGCTACACTCAGATTTATTTTAAACACTTACAATTAGGCCTAAAATTAGGCCTGAATAGTAAAGTATTTTTCTTAAGTTATTTTGTGTCTGCTCCATATTTTCTGAGTTAATATTATTTCACTTATGGTTTAGGTTAATGAATCGTTATGTTATTGTTACCGTACCAAATTCTTACAAATTTGTATGGTATCGCTATAATTTTCGGATCAACTGACTCTATGTATATCATTCAATGAATAATCGTGACGTTTTCGTTCTTTATTTTTTATAGTGTAGTAAAAAGTGTAACGGTGGCGTCAAAACCAGAGTGGTAGAGTGCGTGCAGAGAATTGCCCACGGACACATCATAAATCGGCCAGACACGGATTGCGGCACCGACAAGCCACTCAACAGCAGACTGTGCAATCCGAATGCTTGCAGTTCGCAGGAAGCGGTCATGGTGTCAGACGTGGCCCAGAAATACGAACAGGCTACCACCGAGGAGGACGTCATGCTCAAAGTTGGCGGCGAGGCGACGGTGTACAGAGGGGTGGAAATGAAGATGCGGTGTCCCGTCAACAAGAGGTACTTATAATAATATCATAAGTGTGCGCAGCAGTTGCGTATATACAAATTATTTTCACTATGGGCCAATTTTGGCAATTTATCACTATTCAACCATAGCGCGACTGACATAGCCATAACTATACATATTTTAGGGAGCTGGGTATTGGCTATAATTATGACATAAATAATACAAATAAAAATTGCGCAATTTAATTTTATGATTATAATGTAGAATTAATTTTTCAATTCTTTTTTTTAAAAAATATTGACAATTTCATATATATATTTTAATGTTATCTTACTGTGAATTTAACATTCAGTCATCAAAGCAAGTCCTGACAATCATTTCCTTGTTGATTTCTCAAAAACGATTTTAATCAACCGGCTAAATTAATCATGGTGAAAAACTGTAAACAGTGTAGATAATATACATGAAATGATTTAATTGAACCTGCAATTTCACCATGGGCTCTGGCCTAGGGGGAGCCTCCCCCCAATATACGTCACTGGGGCGCAGGTACTCCTCAAAGGAGGCAACACCTCAAAAGACCTAATCGAGCCACCCCCTCCCTAATTATAGATATTCAGGCTTTGATATTTACAACATAAAATTATAGACGTGCAAGATATATTATAACATATTAATATATATATTCCTAATAATAATGTCATTAAATAACAATATAGTATAAAAATATAATTTTAATATTTCAATTTATGTGATAACAAATTAATGCCTCTAAGAATGCTAAATAATTATTTTCAAAATAACTTATTTCATGTTTTAATAACGTCTATAGATTCTTCAAAATCAGATCTTGATCTTGTTCAATAAATATATTTAAGAGGCCGTTCTGGTACGAAAATTCGGCCGTAAAAACATGGTTTCGTACTTCAAGTTTTCCTCAGCTCTCGTTAGTCGTAGAAACATGATTTTTTCACCAAAATAAACGTGAGAAGTTTATCTAGGTTATGTCGTTCCAGATTTTTGAATTTTTTTTTCAAATCAATTATATTTGCATTTGAAATTTTCAAAATTTTCAAAATTTTTAAAAAATCATATAAAATAGACAAAAAAAGATATCAAAAATCTGGAACGACAAAACCTAGATAAACTTCTCACGTTTATTTTGGTGAAGAAATCATGTTTCTACGACTAACGAGAGGGGGGGGGGGAAAGTAAAAATGCCCCAGTAGTTTTCAAAAGCGCTATGAAAAACAATAGAAAAATTAAGGAAAAACGAGAATTTTTACGCAAAATCTGTTTTCGAGAAAATCGATTTTGGTTTTTGGTGCAACTCAAAAACAAATGACCGTAGATACTTGAAAATTTCACTAAATGTTTATATTAGCATTTTATACACACGATAAAATTTTGAAAATAATTTGACTCTTTTTGAGCTGTTTACGGACATTGCCAGTTTTCAATTTTTTTAGTTTTTTTTTCTGTAAATATCAATAAAATTTAATTTGTTGGGTAAAAAAGCGTGAAAATGTAATATAAGGCTCCTGATATATTGTTCTAATAGCAGTTGAAAAATATTAAAAATACATAGGCACAATTTTTTTTATAAGCATTTTAAGTTCAAATTTTGACAAAATTTATAAAATTTATAATTTAATAATTATTTTGTAGTTAAACATTTATAAAATGTTCAACTTTTATAGCTAAGGATTGAAAATTGAAAACAAAGTTCCACGTAAATAGTTTATATATAAATGTATCTTGTATCGAGTATTTAAATACTTTGTTGACTTGTATCTAGTATCTTTTTATGATAAAGATACTAGATACCTACATTCAAAAAATATGTTTCATATTTCATTTATATAACAATTTTCCTAATTGCTCAATAAGTAATAATATGTTAGATAATAATTTATTAGATTAAAGTAACTTTGGTGTCTGTTGATAATGTTATATCAGCAATGAGGTTAAGAAAATAAGTAAAAATAAGAATTCAATAAATAGTTGTTGTACCGTATAACATATGATAAACAATTTAGATATATTCAGATTTACAAAAATAACAAGCATCTTGTTGCTAAGTGTTTGGAAAAGTGTTTGGAAAATCTATAATTTGTGCCACATTATCAGTATTCATTTGCTACGAAAATCACAAATAATTGCTAATATCTACGGTATAAAAGTTAAAGTCGAATTTTCGAGTAATATATTTATTCCACGTTCCTACCTACATCATATCATTATGTCAAATATTGCCGTTCAAGACAAGAAGTCTTCAGATATCAAGTTGCTATCCAAGACTGAAACGATGCATATGGTTTTTGACGAGCTTCGGTCGTATAGACCAAAACCGCTCGAGAGTTGTGTTTTGCGTAGATTGCCGCTGCTCAAAAGATATAATTCGCTACCGAATATGGCTTTGCGTGCAAATTGCGCGGCCGAAGCACCTACAAAGGTCGGTTGGATATCCATGCCCACCTTGATGATACCGGCTGTCGACGACCACCGGTCGAATATGCTGAAACCGTCGGACAGCAGCGATGTCCTTGGTCTCCCGGTGAACGAGAGATCTGTGTCCTTACCTAATGTGGCCGTGTGTGAAAATTCCTCAGGCGATGCTCACGAAGAATTGTTGTTCGGTACGTCCGCGGAATTGCCCGTTTCGATGGATTCGCCATCACGTGCCGAATCGTTTGTTCTGTGTGAAAATTCCTCAGGCGATGCTCACGAAGAATTGTTGTTCGGTACGTCCGCGGAATTGCCCGTTTCGATGGATTCACCATCACGTGCCGAATCGTTTGTTCTGTGTGAAAATTCCTCAGGCGATGCTCACGAAGAATTGTTGTTCGGTACGTCCGCGGAATTGCCCGTTTCGATGGATTCACCATCACGTGCCGAATCGTTTGTTCTGGCGTTGATGCCACCTGATACCGCAGAAGATAATGACTGCTTGATCAAAACGCCATTATCCGTCTCGTCGCCGTTGCCACTGGAAGAAGCCGGAGTAACGGGTATGGTAACCAGCAGTGGCAGCGATGACGCGGAGACGGACCTGGTGGTAACAACGGTCACGCCTAGACGTCCGCGCCGTTCACTTTGGAACCGGACGAAGCGGTTCGTCAGACGTATGTTCTGTTGTGGTAAGATCGACCGCGCAGACGGATAATATGGTTTTATTATGAAAGTATTTGGGCACCAGACGTATGTAAAATGTACATTGTATCTGTAAATTTACTTGAATAAAATATTGTGTCATGTTATATAATATTTGGTTTTTATTTGATAATATTATTAGTATGTCAACACGCTTGTGTAAAGTTAATTAATGTGGCTTGTGGAAATTCTTGGTATTTTGTTCAGGTATACTTACGGTTTTTTTTTTCAACCAGTGTAAAATCTCACTAGCAACTTTGTATTAAATTATCAAGCTTTTTGATAAAAGAACAAAAAGCATAATCAACAGGGTACCGACGTCGAAAAAACCAAAAACCGCGGACTAAGATATACAGGACTGGACACGAGATAAATATTGTGCTTACGAAATGTTATACAACAGGTGGAGTTCGGGGGGATAATCCTTTTAGCATTATTAGCGCCGTCTTAGTGGATACTTATGGAACACATCATACAAATTTCTAGTTCCATAAGTATCCACTAAGACAGCGATAGTAATGCTAAAAAGCAAATACCCCCCGAACTCCGCCTGTTGTAAAACATTTCGTGGTCAACCCACCACACCCTCCAACCTTGTCGTGGCCAGTCCTGTATATCTTAGTCCGCGCCAAAAACACTGCGATATCATGGAATGAATGATATGTGTAATATTGATCACCGTGGTTTTGCATTTCTCCAAATTTATATTTGTCTATATAGTTTGTTCTGTTTTAAAATATGGTTTGTCATTTAGATTCCTCGACAATCTTGCTCAGTGGCGTTCATTCAGCTTGTATTGTTATTGATATTATTTAGGGACATATCAAACACAGGTCGAGAAACGATGACCTGTGTAATGATTTTTTACAATTTTTAATATAAAAATATGTTTTATGGTTTAAACCACCTTGCTATTTTTTTATTTAGTTTGTTTATATATTACCTACATTGCCCAGCGGGATGGTAAGGGGTTATACCCCCCACGAAAATTCTGGGTACGCCTTTCTCCACTGACCACTGCTAAAGCTGTCTTATGAATTTATCATGTACAAAATAAATATTAATACGATTAATCTTTTTATTGAATATTGAAAATATTTTTATAAATTAGTAAATAGATACCTACTTTGTTGGGAGATCTCGCATGGAATGCAAACGCCTCGCTTGCCACTCCCTTGCGCACGATTATCTATGATATAACAGTATTGCCATTGATAAAAATATAATATTGTATAATATTTAATCAATAGTATTACTATACGCACATATTATTATTACGTACCAGTGAGTATTATCTAATAATAATGATCAATGACGTCACACTATAATATATCAGCCAATCAGTCTGCAAATATGTAGCGGATGTATACTACACGGCGTTTTAGGTCTGAAGTGCACTCGGTGCAGCCCTCTAGAGTTTTGTGTTATAGTATAAAGGATATAATCTATATCTATCGCATCTTATTGTTTTCGACCATTGTTATTATCAACGCAGTGCAAAAAACAAAAAGTGACGGCCGCGCACGTGGGTCGACGGGTCAACGCGAGTTTATTTCGTTTGTCGATGACGTGAAGACATTTTTTGTGAATTTACTTAATGTCTTGATCCACGCATACCCAACCACTATACTAGATAAGTTAAAATGTTTAACTTAATGTAATTTAGATGTCAGAGTATACGAAGAATTTCTTTTTATATAATATATTATGCTGCCCGCAGTTGTGTCATTTGCGGGATGTAAGGGAATGCATCAATGCATCCTATATAATATAAATGATTTTTATATTTTACAGATTTGTTATTGAAATTAATAAACGCTTTTCTAACACGAATAACATCGTTTTGATGGTTTTAGGCATTTTTGATGATAAAAGTGATCATTTCAATTCGAACATCGACCCGATTTATATATCGTGTTTATTGAACAATAATATTATTATAATTTATATATAATATATATCGTGACCAATATTAATGGGTTACAGGGGGAAAATACAGTGGTCAAAAGACGGACAGGCGTTGCAAAATGGCAAGAAAGTTCGGATATCGAAAAAGGGCATACTCAAGATCCGGGCCACCACGTACTCGGACCGAGGGACCTACACGTGTATGGGTATGTTACATAGAAATTCAACAGTAAAATATTCTTTTATTAGTTATTTCATAGATATATATGCTATATTCATATTGTGTCGAACAAAGTAGGGTTATACTTTATCGTAAACTAAGGCACCAGACTACGTCTTAAAAAGTAGAAAGAATTCAACTATTATTGTTTTAATGGTAAGGCCAAGTATTGATTGGTATATAAATGTAAAATAATAAGTTGTAATACTTAAACGTATGTAAACAAAATCATTTAAACATTTCTAAAATATTATACCGGTTCGCGATAGACAAATAACTCTATAGTCTGTATATTCGTGTAGGTACCTAATGTATAAACAACCTTTTATTTTTTTGTATAGCTGGTAACGCTCAAGCTACAATGAACATCAACATCAAACCCCAGCCTGGAGAGTTTCCTAGTTCCGAAGAAATCGACAAGCCTTTGAACCAACAGGATCCAGGTACGATTTGCGTACTATTACTACCAGTTGTTTTTACTCCCTATCGTTCGACTGAAAACTAAATTTATTATTTTTTAAACATAATTGTAGATATTATAATATTATAATGTGTTATTGTACCTAAATATAGTTACAGGGAACAGGGATATATAAGAATTTAGTTAACTATTGGTTTTAACAAGTATTGTGTGGAATTTTTCAGACAGCGAAGCTCGTTTAGTGTATATAGCATAGATAGTTTTATATTTAAAATTTAATACAGAATATAATTTGTAGTTTAAAGAAGTTATTTTTTGAATTTTAGACGAATATGTATAGTATAAACCTTTAGTAACCTTATCTAATACGACAATGTTAAAACAGTCGTATAATTATTCTGAATAGCTCTGTGTGATACTGTGATATAATTTATTGTTAGGTATCTATATCGATTATTTACCCTTAAAGTAAACAGTTTTATTTTTTTAGCTGCTTTTTTATTATTAAATCCACGTGTTGCTCTAAAACAAGTATTGGTATATTTAATTCTTCCATTCCTCCCCATCTTCAGCAACATTTTGTCAAAACACATTTTTATTCGTGTATAGTCACACGACCACTGTTGTTTTGTATAATATATGATGTTAATTTATAATCGTTGTAACAATTTATTTATACGTCAACATTCTATATTCGTCTAAAGGCATGAACCCTTCGTACGCGAATCCACAAGGGATAGAACCATCATTTGACATCAGCCACGAACGCATCAAAGGAGAGCACAATCACGAACAGAAGCACAAACAGTCACGACAGAAAACTACCACCATTCAGTCTCCCGTAACGAGTACGGCGTCTTCCGAAAAACGCGTAGTGGCAAGTATCTTCTTGATTTTGACTTTTTTTTCCATTTAACTTTTTTTTTACTTTCAATTTTTAATATTATATTACTATCTGATCTAACCTGACCTGTTTTCCCCCGAAATTGATTATACCGTTTAAGAACAACGTCGTTGGCGCATATACACACGAGTATTATACTATACCCGATTCTTATATAGATATTGTGTATGACTATATAGTATAGTTGGTACATTACAACGTTTCTTTGTGTCTGTGAACAGGAAACAGAGAAAAATGCTATAGACGTCTCCCCAAAACCCACCACTTCCGGAAGTTCACGAAACTTGCCTCACCTTCACAGTCTTCTTTTTAACCTCAAGGTGAGATAAAGGAAAATAAAACTGAATTTCCTGGGTTATCACCGTAGATGATTAGCTCCCTTTCATCTATTAATATAATGTATATATTATTATTACACTTTGTTGCACATTCCGTTGACTTTAATACATAATAGTGTTTTATTTTAATTATTATTAATCACACACCTAAATACACACATTCACACACACACACACACACACACACACACACACACACCACACACACACACACACACACACACACACACACATTATTATATTACTCGAATATTATAATGATATAATATTATATAGTTTAGCCAACCCTATATAATACCATCACCACTTTTTGCCTATTATTATTATCTCACAATTAAACCCTTGCATGTATATTGTATATAATATAAGTACGTATTTGGTTTTATTTATTTGAATCCTGTACTTCATGCCTAATATTAACGCACCGTCTATTTCCCTAAACATCACGTTATTTTGTTTGAGTTGTGCCGTTACACGTAAATTTATGAGCCTGGGGAAAGTTTTGTTTCATTTTCCATCAGCAAAACATCTTGTCAATCATTCATACTAATAAAATGAGTAGGCTCTGTGGCCGTTTCAGGGTGTGAGCAACGCACGAGTGAATAGAATGTTTATGGAAGAACCGGCGAACCCAGCTCCAGAAATCGAAACCAGCACCGAGGACATGTTTGGCAAACCCGTTTTACTCGGCAAAGGTACCTATCATTAACTATAATACACAGAGGGATGTTTATTAATATTTTAACAATAATAATAGTATTGTAGTTTTGTGATAGTGATATTGTAACTAATTAAAAGAATAATTAAACACAAGCTAATATTTCCCGCTGTAGGTGACCGGAAGAGCGTGAAATTCGAATGGGTCATCACGGAATGGTCGGACTGCTCTCCGCCTTGCGGAGGAAACGGTTTTCAGGTACGGTTTTGTCTTATTTTGCTACAATGGCGTAGGTATTTATTATTTATATCGTTGGCGATGAAATACGCCACTCGGCAACATAAATTTTAAAAATACATTATTCTTGTTGTCACATAAACGTTTGCCTTCTCGCAGATGAGAGCAGCCCACTGTATGGTCAAACTAAATAATATGACACAAAGCGTGGACAACAACTTGTGCGAGGACGCCCGGCTGCCGACGCCCGTCACCATACAAAAGTGCGAGACAGATGATTGTCCGCAGTGGTCGGTGACCGAATGGAAACCGTGTGAGGAGTCCAAGTGTTTCACCTGGAATACTGGTACGAAAATAAACTTAAAATATCATAGTACCTAAATATTACATAAGCGGTATTTGGTAAAAATGCAAAATGGGCTCACATTTATTCCCCCCCCCTCTCCAACAACATTTACACATTATTACTATAGAGATTAATTATTTTTAAACTTGCTATTTCTTTAGATAATAAAAAACATTTTTGTCTGTTTTGTGGGAGGGAGAGGGAGAAACAGTTTATCCGTTATTGTTATTAAAATGCGCATAAAATATATAATATTATATTACCATCAATGATCAAATTCAGGCACTTAATGGGCGTATTAATAGAAAATAATGCCATGGACAAACCAATTTGGAAATTTGATAATTATTTAACATTGACAAGTATTGAAGTAGACAACTAAATTGTATTAAGATTGGCCATAACCAGGTATTTAGGCAATGTCAACGTTACAGTAATATTAATAAAACTAAGCAAGTTAAACTCAGTTCAGTAGTATTGTGGCGATAACGTTGTCGTAATAAATATGATAACATAATTAATAATAATAGCAGTCGAAAAATGGGTGAATCACTTATGAAGTAAAAAATCAATTGTAAAAAAATAAGAACGAAATTACAACAAAATCTTAACTTAATAGGAATACAATTTGGAACTTGAAGGATTTAAGAAGTCTAAGGTTACAAATTATAATATTATCTGAAATTGACAACCGATATGCTGGTATATACGATATTTGGTCAAGTATTATTAATAATTACTATGTCAACTATCTAATTTTCTGAAGAAATTTGGCATTTTAACATCATCCAAGATATTATGTAGTCAATGACTGATTTTCATCATTGACGGTAACATATTGATCATATAGGAATATATAATAGATTAAATAAACATAAACATATTAATTTAAATATTTTATGTTACCGACAACACAAACGATCACTAGGTAAAGCACGGTTTTACTAGGTAATGAATTTATTGATCGTACTCACTAAAAGCTGAAAAGCATAATTTCATTCTAGTAATTACTATAATTTGTACAACATAGGAAGAAAATTATGACAGTATAAACTAAATTCTGATTGATCCATAACCAAAACTACAACATTATTTTTACTATGATAATTAAAAAATAAATTATATTTAATATATTTAATCATACATTAATTTGTTTATTGACATGATTTATTTTGTTAAAAATTATAATTAAGTATACTTTATTGAAAAAAATACTGATAATTATTTAGATTGTTTATTCATAAAAAAAATAATAATTTAAGAAAATGAACCATTGTTTATTTGCATAACCTGAACTATTGTGCTACCTATAATTCTACTAAATAAATATATCCATTAAAATATATTTCCATATCATGTGTTCCAAATGAAATTACTAAAACAACCATAAGCCAAGCTGTTGTTCAACTTTCATTGTCACGGGTAAGGTACTTTTGAGATACAATTGCCAGAAAAAATGTGCAACTAAAAATGTGCCATCACACGCCAATAAAATATAATAATACTATGTAGGTAGTAGAATATTCCACAAAAGTTACACGATGTGCAAATAATGTATAGTTAAAATTTTCAAACAAAATCAATGTGTGTTATTATTAAAGTATAAACAAAAGTTTAGTTTAATTTAACATAGGTTGATATAGCTAAGTTTTGAATTTTTAAATACGTATTAGAAAAATACAATTGTATTGGTTATATCAATCAGATTTTAGTGTCATGATTTGTACAAAACGTTTTTTTTTTATAAATGGCCGAATAAAATTAATGAATTTCAGCTCTTACTGAGATGATTAGTAAATGGTAGAAAAGCCTAGAAAAACCTATTTGTCTGTTACATAATAATATATATACGTATTATAGCCTCCTAGTTGTTTTCGTCGACCTATAGATCTGCCCGTAAATATTTAACGTTATTTAAATTTTTAAACACGTCAACCCCTTTTTTCCACTTTGCGCAGCGATGCAGAGGCGAAACGTGTACTGTCAGAATTCGGATGGAGCCACTATATCGGACGAGGCGTGCCACGGGATCGAAAAGCCAGTGAACCGGAAGGAATGCTACAACGATCAGTGCAAAGGCACTTGGAAAGTGGGCGAGTGGTCCGAGGTAAGTGTCTGCAGCAGTGAGTGTGTGGCGCGCGCGTATAGGTGCTGCGTGTGTGCGGGTGACGTCGATAAATAATGCAACCGAGGAGAAAAAAAGTGAAAAAGGAAGAAAAAATGAAATAGCAAGAAGAAAGAATAAGGGATAAAAATCGAGTTTTTCGATTCGCGTCGTCGTCGCTGTCAATTATAAGTTATTTGCGACCGTACATACACCGCCGAGCGGGGGGGGGGGGGGGTGTGCGTGTGTTATCTCAATTTGCGACGCGTCTAGATGAAACTGTCGCACGATGGTCGATAAACGCGATGGACCACTTTTGAAGCTGTGTAGAGTGTGTGTGCGTTTGCGTGTTCACTCGTATTTTACCCACAAATCACTAAGATATTAACCTAGGGTGACCATATTAAGAAAATAAAAAAACGGGACATCTGAAACGTCTACCCCCCCCCCACCCTAAAGAAAAATTCTTCCATATACATTAATAATACAGTTTACGGAAAGGAATTCACTGATCGAATGTCAACAGCGAACATTTTCACCTAAACAACTATTAGCAATAAACGCGTAATGCCTATAAAAGACGGAAGAACACGGACAATGTAAAAACGATAACGAACATAATAGAATTAGAATAGAAGAATAATAATAATAATCGAATCAATATAATTATAATATTCATAAGACTACAGGCTTGTCGATACCGTAATACGGGTATTCGTAATAACTAATAATTGAAAAACAAAAATAGCGGACGACCGTCGGCGTACACATACTTTTATATTTAAGGAATAATAATAATAATTGTATAGCGTGTGCGTGGTTTGATCGGTCGGTGCGATAAAACAACGACGACCGAAACAGTCGCGCAGCTGAACATGGTGTCTGTTATTTATAAATTTGGTTTCTAATTTTAAACATATATACGAGTAAAATAGTTTTATATTAATTGTTTCATAAATCGATATTTTTTTCACAAACATAATATAATAATATTGAAATAACGGGATTAAAACAGGACCATCTTCTAAAAACGGGATAAAAAGCGTCCCGTTCGAAGTTTGTCGGGACAACGGGACATGATGACCAAAAACGAGACGTCTGGTCACCCTATATTAACCTATACTGCAGAACATATACCTTCGGTTTCCTGAAATTCCACGAACGACTTTATTTTATTTTTATCCGCATCAATTATTCAACTAGAACGGTCCGGCAATCTGATTACACTCTAATTTTTTGTTTTTACAACAAAAAAAAATAATAATAATATATAAAACGTAATTTGTTATGATAACATGCTCACATTGCCTCTCTCTCAATTTCGCTCCCTTTTTCTTTCTCTCTTTCTCTCACGCGTGAGTGCACGCACACACACATAATTTGCGCGCACGTCACAAACACTGCATAAGTGTGTGAAATTTCGACTCGCATACAAATAAGGTAGGAAATCAACTTTTGACGTGCGTAGACAACACTCGCACGAGTAACGTCAATCTTCGTCTATATTAAATGTATTACCTATCATTATAATATTTCCCCTACAGCAGTATTATAATATTGTATTGGTATACACCGAGGTGGTTTTAAATATAATTTTTGTTTATCTCTGTTATACGCATTGATTCGATTTCTTTGTCGTGTGAAATCGGTAAATTATATCTACATAAACGCGGTTTACGTTTAAAGAATACGACACGCATAGATATATTATTATTTATTATCCATACATACAAAATATATATTAATTTTGTACAATTAATGTGACGTGTTATTTTTTTTTCTGTCCACAATATTTTATTTTGAATAATATATCAAACGCCGCATTAATTTCAGAACGAAAATGTTGAACGTCAAACATTTTTTCTCTAAAAGATATTTTTCACAATGACCTACAATATAATATAAATAATTTAAGTTAAAATCATAAAGTTTGGCAGGCAGTTATTATTATATAATTATACTCAAGCGTTTCAAAAGTTTTTAATTTATCATTAACAATTCAAATTTCCCCCCTGAATTTTCTGTCTCGTTTGAAAAAATATAGTGTCCTGTAATACCTAAGTTAGCTAACTAAGTGTATAAATATTTGATTTTTATTAAAAATATTATTTGCAAATAGATGGTTTATGTTTTTAAACGTTTATGTAGTACTCTAACATATCATAGAACTAATCATAGAATACAAAAATTTAATTTAAAATTTAGCTGACGATTCGTGAATATTTTTTTGTTTAAGAATTTTGCCCAAATTTGGGTATAATGTATCATACTTTAAATTAGTATGTCATGGTGTTTGTTGTGGTTTTATACTTTTATCTGTTAAAATTAATTTAAAAAGGACATATTATAGCTATATAGGTAGGTAGGTGGAAAATATATACTACTTAGTAAACAACACCTATTTTCACATACTCTATACTTAATGTATCATTGTCCCAATTATGGCGGACATGATATTTTGTCATAAATTTTGTCGTGATAAAAATCATGTTTTTAAATGTATATTTGATGATATTATTGTGAATAAAGTAATTTATAAATAACCTATTTACATGGAACCTTGTTTTAAATTTACAATCCTTAGCTATAAAAGTTGAACATTTTATAAATTTTTAACTACAAAATAATTATTAAATTATAAATTTGAACTTTAAATGCTTATAAAAAAAAATTGTGCCTATGCATTTTCAATATTTTTCAACTGCTTTTAGAATGATATATCAGGAGCCTTATATTAAATTTTCACGCTTTTTAACCCAACAAATAAAATTTTATTGATATTTCCAGAAAAAAAAATTGAAAACTGACTATGTCTGTAAACAGCTCCAAAAGAGTCAAATTATTTTCAAAATGTTATCGTGTATAAAAAATGCTAATATAAACATTCATTTAAATTTTCAAGTATCTACGGTCATTTGTTTTAGAGTTGCGCCAAAAACCAAAATCGATTTTCTCGAAAACAGATTTTGCGTAAAAATTCGCGTTTTTCCTTAATTTTTCTTTTGTTTTTCACGTTACTTTTGAAAATTACTGGGAAATGTTTACTTTTGACCCCCCGAAGTACCAACTAAATTCACTTTCCTATCAGAAAAGTAACTGTTGAAGAAAATCCAAGCACTTTTACTGTCCTAAAACGTGATGACAGACACAAAAAAAATTTTAAAAAAAACACACATCATTGTAAAATAAATACATTCATCGCTTCGCTCAGAATCTAAAAACAATAATATTATAATATTCAAAAATAAAAAAAAAAAAAAACGCACATCATTGTAAAATCAATACATTCATCACTTCATAAATAGTTATGGCGATATGGTTACGTTATTATCTAATTATACATTTTACGGATTATAAATGTCAGATATTAAATGTAAACCTACCAACACGCAGTTAATATATTATTAAAAAATAATCATAATACATAATATTATTATACTTACAAATATTTATAATCACAATTCACAGATAATTTATTGACCGATTTAGGCCCGTTTTTATTATGGTATTTAAGTCCTAACCTACAGCACCATTTACAATATAATAATGAAAAGTAGGGTTATTTAACCAAGGTGGTTTTAACTGACATATAATATAACATTGTTCTTATCTACATGGTAAATTGTATTATTTTTATATAGGAATAGTTATAAGAATCTAAAAAAATGCCATGATATAAAATAATAAGGAATTAGGTAGATATTATTGTTCAAACATTATGGATATAAGCATTGATTATACAACACAATAATTTAATTATAAAAAATAAAAACCTACTTTGATGATTAATTTTATTTCAAGTAGTATACTCTATGACGGTTTACAACTTTACATAGAATAATATCTACATCATAAACGCATAAAAGGCGAAAACAAAAGTGCAGAGGAAAAGAGTTGGAGAGCGTGGTGTACTTACGTACATGCCTATCACTACTTGTTAAGACGCCTCAACGCAATAATTATAGGAAAACCAATAATACGCGTGCCGGAATCATCTCAAACATAGACGTTATCTGGGATAAATGTTGAGGGGGGGGGTCAAACTGTGGTAATACTAAAAATCTGTAAGGTTAAACGACACTATTGCCCACTCAGTTAATAATCTTAGGGGGCAGTTGCCCTCCCCCCCAAAAAAAAAAATTACGCCTATGATCCCAAATACACACATAATATTTCATACCGTAAGAACAATGTGTCGATATATTAGAGATATTATATTAATACAATTTAAATAATACAACTGCAGTGGAGACCGAGCTGCACATAATAATGTAGCCTGATTATCATTCTTGCTACCTACTTCACTCCTGCAACTTATAATATAATTACAATACACTACGTGCAAACGCGCGATGTTCGCCATCGTTATTATAGGCTCTCATCTATTGTAGACACAATAATATTTTATACTACGATGTTGATATTTTCGGTTTGATTTCAGTGTACGGCGTCATGCGAAAAGGATGGGCTGAGGTACCGAATATTGCAGTGTGTCTGGTACGGCACCAACAAGCCCGCTGGGACCGCCTGCCGCGACCAGCCCAGGCCACCGGTAATGAAGACTTGCACCGGACCGCAGTGCGCAACAAGTAAAAACACGCATAACTGTACGAGCACTTTCGACAAGGGTAGCGACCTCATTACGTAGGGTGGGCGACAGATGGGAAAAAAACCCACGACTCTCCATATGATAGTCTCATGCACATACATATATATTATGTGATGTGTTTACAATCGCCGATCGTTTAGGGTTTAAATCGATTATTACTATTATTATTATTATTGTTTATTATACAATCGACTTGACCATCTCGTATAAATATGTATTGTAACACGCCGTATAGTTGCATAATATTGTGAATATTTATAATTAATATAAGTTTTAGCCGATATTGTAATAATCATGGCTCTAATATATACAAGATCATTTTATCACGTTAAGGAATTAAAATGGCAGCGTCAGGGGACGACGTATACTGGCTATACTATGATATTATATGCTATATATGATATGGACCGTACCCTTACGCTGCCATTTTATTTTTGTTTGATAACAAAATGGGCTATGTGCAATAGCCTTGTATATTTAAACCATGGTAATAATTAACCATATTTGCGAGGTGTGCGGAGAAAATGCATAATCACATCCGGAATCATATGCGTGTTCCAAAAACCCTTGAAAACCCCTTGCACAAACAGTCTAGAATTCTCCGGATTTTCAGCATTTTCCATATTTTTGGATATAGGTATAGTGGCCAAATCGTCCGTCATTTTCAACTCTTGTATACTCACCCATAATATAGCGTAACGCCTCGCAACTCGTTGTAGATTAGTGTTAAAGCGTGCTACGAGTTTACGACCCGTCATTATAGCTATAGTTTACTTTTTGAAAATTATCTAATATTGTACACGATTTTTGTTACAGAAGACGAATGTAAAGATCACAGCAAACACAACTGCAAGAACGTAAAACAAATGAACATGTGTCACTTGCGTCAATACCAAACACAGTGTTGTCTTTCGTGTGCATAAGCACATCAACACTGTAATTTTATTTTTCTATTTAAAATTTTTTTTCTAAGTTTTAACGTGTTAGTACGTGTTTTAGCATTCATTCCGTTGTACATAATTTATTATTATATACGATGAGTTACAATAAGTATTAAGTGTGACGCACGTCTTGTTGAACTAATATTTATATTGTTAAGTAGGTGAAATATTATTTTAATCCGATTTTGAATGTATGCCGTTGATTACGTATGATGTTTTGTACACTATAGTATATACTATTCGTAGCGTTCTATTTTTTTATTGTTCTGTTTTTAAATAGTCGCTAAGTAGGTACGTATACATAAGCGGAAATCAGCTACTATTTTTGGGGGGGATAGGGGGAGGTGTTAACAACGTAAAATACAAGAAAGAAATTGTTTTCACAACTCTCGAACTACCTGCATAAAAATGTCATAGATGATACAAAATTATTTTATTTTGTTTAATAGGTATAGCGAAAAATCTCGAAAATTTTATAACATTTTAAACTTAAATAGCTAACGTTTGAAAATGTGTTACACTGTATGTTCATATTCATAATTTAAAAATGGCGATTGAAAAGACGTGTGGAGAATTTTATTTAATAAGCATTTTAAGTTCAAATTCACCGACTCCTTTGCTCAGCGCACTGAATGCTCAATGTATTCAATATACAAATACTGACTAAATTGTCGATATGCAGCAGAATCAAGCTCTTCAGTTTTTATAATTTATTTTAAAAATAATAACTTTGGTTACCATTCGCGCAATAACTTAATGAAAAATAACAAACTTTTTTTTTAGTCAACATTTTTACCACTATTACTAAGAAAATATTCTATGCACGACATAGTACTTTTCAATGCACATTTTGGACAATATTCTTATTAGATAATATTACACTATTATTATTTTGTTTTTAGGGGGACTATGTCCCCCATAAGCACATTTCGATTTTCGTCAATGTGTACGTATCAATCTTACAACACAAACGATGATGGTTAAGTAGACATTGTATAGGGTGTTAACCCTAAGTTAAAAACTTAAATAATTGTTCAATGTTTACTTCAGTAAAATACTTAATGCGTCATTATGTTCATATTAAATTTAAACGGGCATTACAGATCTTCCACAATAGTTTTGTTGACCGCGGGTTTCGATCAGTTTTATACCACCGCAATCCTCAATACTCAAATCGTAATGATGATGATATATATTAATAAATATAGTATAATTAAATATTACGTAATTTTATTATAATATATTTGTATTTTCTTTATGATTTAAGTTTAGATTAATAAAAACTACGCACTAATGAAACGACTGAAAAAAAAAGAATCGGGGATATTCAGTATTGTTTTATGTACGATGATTAGGTACGATTTAAATATAATGTAATATAAGTTCATTATTATAAAACCCTATTAAATGTAAATAATATTATTATTCGTACCAAACGTCCCAGATATTATACATTCCAATATTACATTTTACTTCAATGATGCCATGAACTATGGCAGCTATCTTAGGTATGTTGTATGTAGTTACATCCATCGACTGCAGGACGTCTGGACGTGACCTAGATTCCTCGTGTGTCCAAGTAACCTCTTGCATTCTTCTATAAAAAAATAATGTAGAAACCATTTTTAAAACAATATCGTTACATTCCCATACATTTGTCAACAACCTGCATGTTCTGAATGTATTGTCATATGCATAGCAACGATTGTCACGTGTTCAAATTAACGTTCCAATGCACATAATATGTTGTAGGCAGATTTTGATAAACGGTCACGACGAGTTTTTGTTTTTCACGATTGGAGTTGTTAATTAATCAATTTGTGATGTATCAGTGTATCAAGGTACCTTAAATAATATTCGTATCATAAACATTATCCATTCGCATCACGATTTAAGATATACTTAAAATATCTTAAATCGTGATTCGCATTAAGTAGGAACTTTATTATTTATCGTACAACAAATTACCATGCATTTACTTCAGCAGTTATCTCGCGCGGCGAAAGTGTCTAAAAAGTTACGATTTGTAACAATTTTTAGTGTCTTCAAAACATTTTGAAAGTTACATAATATTATTATAAAGTCTATTGTTGCTCGGCCACACAAATATCTATAATTTATATTCAAAATGTTTCGTCTATCCAACGGTTAATCGTTATTCTTACCTACCATAGATTAAAATATAAAAAATATTGTTAAATATTAACAATTTTCAAAATTACGATTAGGCTTGCAATAATATAGTATTATTGACATTGTTATTAATATTTACTTGAGCAGTTGAGCGGCTGTTTCACGAAACAAATATATTATTGTGACATAAAGGTATAATATATTATTAATATGTTATAAACGATATGACTGATAAATAGATTTTAGACGATTATTTGATTACTTATTATGCGATATTAGTTAATTTTACCTTCGTCAGTTAGAATAATGAAATACTGCACAAGTCTGTAATGGCTAATATGTGTATAATTATACTAAATATAGTTATATTAATGTAACCAATTCGTTTTATACCTTCTTATTGTTATTATTATTATTAATATTTACCATTATATCGATTTTATATAACTACCTAAATAATTATCATAGTTATACCTACGCTAATATATTATTATTATGTCAATTTCGTATGCTGATTGTCATTACTTACACGCGGGCCAACGTCGAATAATAACAGCGTTACATATAGGTAATTGTTAGTAATACCATTATTATTTTACCCTACGCCATACATATATGAGTTATAGACTATTAAACTATATTGAATGTATCAATTAGGTTATAATAAATTGATAAAAATCTATTAGTAGCCCAAAATATGAATCGTATAGTGTATGAACCTATACTTATAGGTAAAGTAATAATATAATAAATAAGATGTTTTAAATTTTATTTGTCATTGAATTTCATTATTTTTAATGCATTTGAATCGTAGTTGTTCATTTCGAAATATTGTGTAACATTATTATTATTATTAATATTATTATAAAAATATAATTATTTATACTATATTATTATATTGTACTTTGTTTTGTCAAAATAATAATATGTTAAAATAATATTGTACAGCGTTGTAATGTATTGCTTTGAAATAAATTATATTTAGTTGTGCCTATAATGAACAATTATTATTAGGAGATAAATAATAAGCATGTTGATTATAAATTATAATTTATAATAAAATAATAACAATTATTATTATTGTGCTAAATTAAAAACGAATTTTGTAATGAATGTTTATTCTGTGTCTACTCATTGATTACATTATCATAATGTTATAACACGAAAGTTAAACCTACAAAATAATATAATATTAATTATTATGTAAATTGTTAATATTTATAATTATTAAAAATATAGATAGTTCATATTTATAATTTACCTGATTAATTTTTCTTGTTCATACCTATCTAATATTTTATATGCCTATAATATGTACTATATAGGTCTTATTGTATTACAAATTACAATGATACCTAATGTACCAATACCGATTATCGAAATTGATTATTATTAACGTATAACTTAATAGTGGTATTTCAGTATTTGGCGTTATTTTGTTTTGTAAAATATGTCAATTTTATTTATCATAGTTTGGATGGCGATAAGAATTTATCAACAAATTGAACAATATTGAGGTTTGGTTAGTGGTTGCGGTATTTGACTGAATTTTCGTATTTTAATATATTCATATTGTATGTTATGTTCAATTTTGGAAATATTGGAATACGTATAAAGAATGTGAAGAAAAATAAAACAATAACCCAGTACCGACAGGCGGCAGTACCTACTCAATAGGTCATAAACATCACATTCAAGAAATTAATTCCAATAGGCAATAAGACGTTAAATTCTCATTTTAAGATGGTACATACAAAATAATTATATTAACAATGATTGCCCCGTGCTGTAATGTGAAAACTGCAATATATATTTATTCTATTCTTCTCTTTATGTATTTAGACTAAACGTAAATATTACTACAATAATTGTATCAAGCTAAGTAATAAATAATTTATTTACAATAAAGTTCCAATAGTCTTATATTTTTGAAAGCTAATGCATAATTAGAAATTATATTTTTTTTAGATAGAAGGTTAAGATAGGTATGACGCCATATTTTTTTCTGTACAAGTATTCATTAATTTATATTTCATTATTTTTATGTTTTTTTTTTTTAAATACGGTTTCTCATGAAATTTTTGACTTTATAGTTTGTACAATGGCAGGGAAAAATTACCAGGAAAGTCTTGCAACGCATTTTTATCATCACGTAGAATATAAAATCTAAATATTCTACATATATAAAAAAAGTTTACCAAGTACAGTTACAGTTAAGTAGGTAAGTTACACAGTTTACATATTACACAACAGGCATGGCTAGTTTCTGCAAAAAGTGTACCTTTCCCTTTTCCACCAAAAAAAAAATTATCTAGTATTTTAATAATATTTAAATATTTTATATGCATGTCAGTCATATCATAATTTACATATAAAATTAAAATTATTTTGTAAATTAAATACATGATTCATAATAATAGTTTTTCTAACCACTAGGCACTATCAAAAAGTGTTATATTGACTATTTATTAATCAAATAAAAGTGATATTTTTATTTATAATTATTTTGTAAATGATGTCACACTACCTGTCAAGATTTCCATTTGTAAACTCAATTATAAATTGTTCATTTCGATTTTTTTCTGTCTCAAACTTTAATTATATATATTATTACATTTACATTTGACGAATTTTGTACTTACAACTTTTTTCATACGGCGGAAAAGGTAAATGCGAGCTAAACATTGCGTCAGCATAATATATATTTCATACATATATACATATTTGCAATTACTAACACTCAGCATATTAGCCGTGCTCAACGTAGGGAGTAATGTACGATGTCGATGACGATAATCGTTACACTAGTATGTACCTATATTTCAATTGTTATATATATTTATTATTTACTATTTGAATATTTCATCACATTCAGTTGATGTCAGAATACATTTACCTGGCAATAATGAAAATAGCAACCTTGATGGGTACTTTACGGAAATACTAATACAATACTATTTATCTGGCTAATCTCATAATCAGTAATTATTGTAAATTTATCATATTGCAGGAGTAACACATGATGAACATATTGAAACAGCTCCTTGTAAATAATTTCTGTTTTACCAGTTAGTAAAGCATATACTATCGGGAAACTCTGTCAACAATTAGGAAATATTAAATTAGTCAACTAAATAAACCATTTACAGTATACAGGGAGTTTTAATGGTGATATTACTAGTTAGTATTTACAATATTCTTAAATATTATATGAAAGGTAAAAAGTTGATAACAATCCCCATCGATAGTTTTTGGAATCGTTTTAAAAGTACCATCACAGCCGGCTATTCTTACCTACAAAAAAAAAAAAAACAAACAAGAAATTTAATTACACTGAATAAGTCATATAAATACATTAAAACCATTCTCAATGTATCAACTTACGTTTATTAATTAATTTTTTATGTTTTCAATATGTTTAATATTACAAAACAATACACTGACAATTGTGCCATCAACCGTCAGTGGTCCTAGATAGAATCTTAAAAAAAAATTATTAAATTAATTTAATAATAATCAGATAAAAATAATGTGCATTGTAACTAAAAAACATACAAACTTTCCAGTTTTCGGTGTTTGAAATGTCATGGTAAAATGTCTATTGTTTTCTAATAGTAACAAATCATTCAAGTGGTTTAAGTTTTTAGGTGTAGGTTGAAAAACACATTTCAAATTTTTTTCATCCTCTCAGCAGCTTGTAGAGAAGTATAATTAGTAGCATCTTCTGGGTAACTAATATAATAATAAAATATAAAATCATGGTAGTAAGATTTATTTCTTACTAAAATATTTACAATAAATACTAATAATTAGTACAATTACCTAACAATACTTTCAACATATAAAGTGCGAGCTGAATATGAGTGGGCAGTGTTCTACACATTTGTCACCAAGTACATTTCTAAGTTCTCTCACTTTGGTGTCTGATGCTCGAATTCAATGATTATGCAATCTTTTAAGTGAAAACCCATTGTCCTCAATAATCGAAGAAATAAAAGAGGTAGCTTGGCATCCATTCGTTGAAGTTTCTTTACATTTTAAATAACTAATAAATAAAGTTACTAAATTATATATCAAGAAAAAATAATAAAATTAGACAAATATTAGTAGAATAATAATTATCAAATTGTACTTACAATAACTTATCTGGACACAATATCTATCATAATATACTCACTATTTTCATTATATAATGCACTGTTATGTTTTACAAATTGTGTCGTTTCTTATCATAGGCGTGCGCAGACTTTTCGTTCCGGGGGTGCACACTAAAAATTAGGGCCCACAATAATTTTGAAAACAATTATAGATACAGATTCTAATAAATATTGCATAACAATATATAGGTATACAATCATATAATGATAATCGACATTTAAAAGGAACAACATTTTTTAATTCGTCAATAATTTCATTAATTTAATTTACATTTAATTGATGATTAGGGCCCTTATCGTTTTTGGTGAAGGGTCTGGGGGTGCCCAGGCACCCCCTGTGCGCATGCCTATGTTTCTTATTCATAAGTATAAAGTATTTATTTTTAAATTTTTATTTAAAGTAGCTAATGTTATGTATTGTATATTTCTTATTTTAAATATTATTTATATTATTATATATTGCCCAAGAAATAAACTATTAATATGATTTGTTTGAATGTATGTATTCTAATAAATAGATCAATGTACAATGCATACCGTTAGCAACAACATTAGCTGCTTCAGCTACATAATAAAGAGAGAATAATGTTATTTCTTAAATATTAATACTTTATAAATTCTTATACTTGGTAAGATAAAGTAATCATGATCAATCAAATGCTCTATTGTGTAATTAATTTAATTAAAGTAGAGTAAAATAAATAAACTAATTGAGGAACAGTTTAACAGTTTTTTCAAATGAAAATCGACATACCAAAAGATGAATAATAACAATATATTATACCTATATATATTAATGATACATTTTATTTTTTGATAATGATAACATTTTTTGATCACGACACCATGATAGAGCGGCCACGTTGTCAGCACTGGGCACAGGAATACCGCGCGTACCGTGGTTACCTGATTGCTGATCGTGATGCTACCGGAAAAGCGGTCCGCCTACCACAGCAGCAGCTATTGAATTCACGATAACATAACCTCACAATTTCGCTGGACGTATTCTCTCCTTCGCGATTCTTTTCCACGTTTGGTGATTTTCAGTCGTTCGTGATTCGGACAATTTCCGTTCATTTTCATCGTCAGCTTGCTGTATCGTCGCCATTCAATCATGGTAAGTACAGAAAGACCGGTCATCATTTGACGGCCGATTTTGGTTCGAACTTTCGACGCTTTCCGAAATAACTAAAACGGAACCCTTCGCCAACTCTTTCAGCTTCTTCCAAACGCAGTATAAGACTCACCTTTTTCGGCGGTGGACGCCATATGAGTAGTATTATTTTGAAGTGTGTTAGTCTCTAAGGACGTTTTCGATTGCGGTTGTCATCCTATTGCATACGGCTCCAGCTTTCATCCGACCGTAATGGTATCGTAACTCCAATCGTAGATTATACAACCTACCTAACCTACTGATAGTGATATCCTCAACCCTCCCCAGTGTGCTTGTCTGAAAGTTTAATTTTTAGTCAACGTCAAAAATGCTTGTTGAACGATGTGTTTGATTTCGGTTGATTCTATAATTTTTACAATTATTCTTGTATTAATTAGGTCTTTTGTGTATTAGTTACCGAGTCACAAATCCTTAGGCACCTCACCCATCTATGTGTATTTGTCACTTTTTCTGATTTTTCTATGCACTTTACATGTGTATTGGTTATATTATGTAATAATGTGTATTCAAATATTTGGGTTACTATAAACATATTAGTTGCAAAATCTCTTTATTGTATGTAGGTACCAACAAATTTCAATCATTATTATTTTTCATTAATCCTTTAAAGTATTTTTTTTTTCATATATGTACATTCGTACAATATAATATGTTCACCTAGGTACTCATATTTTTATGTTAATTAATACTTACCCCTTATATCTCATTTAATGCAATAACTCATAAAAGCATTTTGCTACCTACCTACCTAGATATTGCAGTTTTTATTTATATTTTAGGTACCTAGACAACTTCTGAACTTTTTTTGTTCAATTGAACGTTTTATATTTCTTAGTGTTTTTTTGTAAATATTTATCTAATGATTTAGTATGATGTGTATAACAAATGTTCTCATTACTTGTTATTTACTTCATCATTAATTACATATTATGTTAAATGCTTTTTATTTGTTCAAATTTATAGTCATGAGTTCGATAATTTAATAAGTATGTTGTGCTTACTTTAATTTAAAATAATGATTATTTTTTGTTTAAAATCATTTTTATACATTTACGATACACCTGATTGGTACTATTGACTTTTTTAATACTAGATTATTTTTATTAGATTTGTAATAGAATTAGGTTTATATAATATGTACCTAACCAATAAATTAACTAAAAAAAATTTACTTCAATCATATATATTGTTATACAGATGTCGTATATGCACTTTTCGGTGATATACCTCTATAGACACTTGAGTTGCCAAAAGACCATAAATTAACCGGTTACAGTTTGGCTCTCAAGAGTCGATATCGCTACCTTATTGTTTAGACTTTCAATCTTCAACGACCATAAATTAACCCGTTACAGATCAAATTGAAAGAATACAATTAACGTAGGACTACCTTCACTGTTTAAACCTTAAATCGTCAATGACCATAAATTAACCGGTTACAGATCAGATCTAAGGAGTACGTAGAATTGTGTGGCTACTCAAACAAAACGTATAGTTTTTCTGGTCGGAAACACGTTTATTAAAATTGAAAAAACAAACATAAATATTACACTTAATAAAAAGTCCGTACAACGACTGGCGTTCCACACGCACGCTCGTCGTACCTACGTCCTCGTCGACCAATTTGACGACAACAGGACTCCCCGTGCATGCGCGGTCTTATATATTATATTTTGTGTCGCCTCAGCACATATTGCTTCCCAGGCACGACCTATCTTAACATTTTATAATATAAACTATTCCCACCTATATAACATATATTAAATAATAATAATTCGACGACTGTCTACAATATACGACAGAGTAGTTTATAGTATATCTCAATAGACACATAATAGTTATTAAAAAATCATTATTGAATAAATAATAGGTAATACCTAGGTACCTATATCATTTATCCATCTACTTATTGTTTTCTTACTAAAAAGTTGGTAAGGCAATACATATAAGATATATTGTACCTTTTTGTTTTAGGATTTGGAATTTAAAGATGTGGAAAATACTCCTACTGATCAAAAGAGGCACAAAATCCGTATCACACTGACTTCTAAGAACATCAAAAGTTTAGAAAGTGGTAAAATATATTTTCATTATTATTTTATCCATTTTAGTATGTTACCTTGTTCATTGAAATAATAATTTATAGTGTGCTCCGAGATGATTGCTGATATCAAAAAGAGGAAACTGCCAGTTAAAGGACCAGTACGTATGCCAACCAAATTCTTGCGTATCACAACTAGGAAAACACCTTGTGGTGAAGGTTCAAAGACATGGGACAGATTCCAAATGAGAATTCACAAGAGGGTGATCGATTTAAAATGCCCAAGCGATAAAGTCAAACAAATCACTAGTGTCAACCTCGAACCCGGTGTTATTGCTGAAGTTAGCATTGCTAGCGAGTGATGTGTTTTTTTTTATATAATATATGATTTGAATGGTACGACAACTAATATCATGTCTAATAAAAGTTAAAAATTACATCATGCCGTTAATTTAATTTATTTTTTAAAATTATTTTTAAGGGTCCCGGTGCCAGTTTTTCAAGTTGTCCACAATTCAATAAAATTTGAAAATTTAATTTTGTATTTTAGTTACTACCCGATGCCTAATTAGGGGGGTTGATAGGGTGTATTATATCGAAAAAATGACTACGGGAATAACACTCAACCTTTGTAGAATTGTCGGATTTTGATGACTATTTTTTTATCTGAAAAAATAAGACTTCCTACAGCCTGCATCGATTTCTGATTTTGAATTTTATTTCAAATAGTTGTATTAAAAAAATGCTTTATATCTTATATTTTTTTAGACATTAAAAAGTTTGAGAATAAAATATTGAAAAACAGAGATTGATGCAAGCTGTAGAATATTCCCCTCTAGCAATTAAAAAAAAATTATGAAATTTGGTTGATTTTGCAAGGCGGTATTGTTATTCCCGCAGTGTGTATTTTTGAGGACAAAATGGCACCGGCCCCTTAAATAAGTTTTACTGTTGTCGATTCTTTTTTCTTTTTCTTTTTTTGTCTTTTATTCCTATGACATAAGAAAAACGTAATAACTTGAGTTGCAGTGTTTGATAATAATCAAATTAATTAGTCTATAATGGATAAAAATGTTGTTTAAAGGGCTAAATAAATTGAAAAAATTGATTTTTTGTGAAAGAAATATAGGGCTTTCAAAAAGAAAAATTTTTAATGGTCTTAAAATTGTTGTACAATTTCTTTCGTGCTTAAATATAAGTTGCAATTTACATGTGGTATTTACCCCCTGCGATTAAAGTATAGAAAGTTAATTATTTACATGTAAGCTATAAAAGTACAATTTTTAAAAGGTTATAATTAATTTCTTCAGATGTTTGTATGATAATTTCTGTATTGTTAAAAATTGTTTCAAAATGGTTAATAGGAACGATTAAAAATAAAAGTAGCAATGATTTAATAATATACTCAGTAATTTTAGGTCCAAACTTATACTGAATCATAATTTATAATAAAAGAACTAAAGTAAATGTTAAAAAAAAAAAAACAACAATAAAATATAAATTAATAGGTTATAGAGAATGTTTCATAATTATCTTAGTTCTTAAAATCTGTAATTCATAGGATTTATGAAATTTATTTTTACCCAAAATAATGTTACGAGTAATTTTCAACATAGTTCTCTAAATCCATATTTTCCCTATTTTAATAATTTAACCATTAAAATTAATTATACATATTAAATAGTAAATATACATATTCCCTACTGCTATTTATAACTCATTCAATGTTATGTATTTTTATCAGAACTCGTATATTTTACTGTGTTGTTATTTAAGTTCTTGCATTATAAATTATATTAAATAATAATACAGAACCATTCTTGCAAACCAGTCGCAATAGACTAGTTGGTCTTGAGAGAAATATTGGTTGATCTTACTTAAAAATTATTAACTATACCAATTTATGTTACATTAAGTGTTTATTAGCGAAGAAAAACATACAATTTTCTGATTGAGAATTAATAATGAAAAAAGATTATCATTATACAATTTATTATTATGTAGCATGTAATAATATATATAAACATTCAAAACAAATAGTGGTTGATAGTCGACTACTGTATTCATATTGAATTGTAACACAATTATGCACACACAAATGTCAAATTCGAACTAAGCAAATCCATTGATTCTTGTTGTTGACAATTATAATATACTGAATGGCTAGTCAAATATTATAATGGTTTGGCAACAGCCTAAACAAAATTTAAAATTGTACAAACCTAGTTATTAATGTCTGGGTATACTCCTTCCCAGAAGCAAAAACAAAAGTATCTTATAATTATAATATTATTTTGTCCAGAGTTCAGAACAAAGTTATTACAGAGTTTCAACTCTGTTACTTTTTGTCACTATATTTTTAAAACTTACTTTTCTCACTTATAGCCGTTAATTATAATGTTTCGAGACAAAAACCGAAATTAATCATCAATTTTTTAAATTGTATTCATTTAATTTTACCTGCAGACTAACATATAGAATATACTAACTAAATCTGAGTCCATGATTTTACCACAGAATAGATTTAGAAAGTACCTATTCTGTGATAGTTGTAGAGACTCAAAAAAAAAGTTTGTTGGTAATATTGTATGACCAGTGACCTATGGATGAATAAATTGAACACTGTTGGGTACCATTATAACCAATATAATATAATATTATATTATTATCATAACGAATTGTAGTCTTCTCTAATTTATTTAATAGATATCTTTATATTTTCAATTTTGTTATTAAAGTTTTTACACTGTTAAAATTTCCAATTTGTCAAGTAAATTAGTGTTGTTTTTTTAGATTCTGAGATGAGTGTCTTTTGTTATTGATGTGCATCAAATTATATCATATTTTTATCAGATAATGGGACAATGTACAGTTGAAGATGCGTGGCTCTTAAATACGGATTTTTGTAACAATAACATTTCAACATGGGGCAAAAGCATTCACAGGTTTTTTGCATTACTTGTGCTAATTTAAATAGTCACTTTTATTCACCTAAAAGTAACAATTGGTTACTTCTCATTTTTTAGTTTCATTTTTTGTGTTGCAGCCCTGAGTTAAGGTTTTAGAGTATAGTTGTTGATGCGTACCTAACTTAGCATTAAACTAACAAATGGTCCTCAATATATTACACTATTTAGTCTTTAAATTATAATCCATAATATGAACTATTATAATGTGGTTTATTTTTTAGTGTAGAAACATAATTAATATCAAGACTAGACAAGTTAATGATATTTTTTTTCAATTAAATTAAAGTTAAGTTAATAGACATTTTTAGTACATAAATTAAGTTAACTTAACTTCAATTAATAAGTTAAAACGATAACATTTTTAAAAAAAAAATGTATTAAAATAAGTTATAATCACTTGTATAGTATTATACCCATCAAAGTTGTAAGTATCAACCTATGAATATTAATATAATATATGTATAATTTAAAACCTATAGGGCTGTATCATTTTAGAATTCTATTCATATTTCACGCTGCAGGGTTCATATAAAAATAAATATTGTGTGTAAAGTGTTTAGTGCTTACTGTATTGTTTAACACATTTTATAATATAAAAAAATAAATTACTCAAACATTTAAAACTTATAAAAAAACGACTATATTTCTACTTATAAATGGTGAATATTATGTATAACATTTTGTATTTTACAACTATTACAACTAGGTTATTTTAACTATCTATTAAATTTTAATAACAGTGTAAACTGTATGAATAATGGTATAAATGCATAATACACATTTTTTATATATGTACACCAGTATTAGGTAGGTAGGTATTTTTGATATGTTATGGGACTTAGGTTGGCGGGGCTATGCTTAAGACGTCGGCAGCAGTGGGTGGCGATAAGAAACAATATTTATTTAATTATATTACTAACAAATTCCTTACCGCCTTCTATCGGAAATAGTTTTTCACGCAGCAAATTGTCTATAGTAGTATTTATAAGCAAATGTCAATGGCGATCTCCTGTGTTGATTATTATTACTAGTTTGGATAAAGTTAATGATTTCTTACACTATCATCACACCATTCTGAACACAAATAATTTAAATAGTTTGTTGAATTAAACTAATTTAAATTGAATAAGACGACGGACGAGTGTGGGATTGTTACTTGTTGGAAATTTAGGACTGAAACTAAATGTCTGTGGAGTCGCACCAAGTAATAAATTAATATATTTTGTGTATTATGTAATATGTTTGAAGGGATGGAATGAAAATTATGTGCAAGTTGATAAGTGGATACTAGAATTAGATTATTGTAATTATTTGAATATATTTAAAAATATATCACAATAATTGTCAATTTTACAGTATCAGAATCAACCACTGACAGTTGTAGTGTACCCGTTTTGCCTACCTAAAGCGCCGTATTATAATGACTGTTATTACGAATAGGTTTTAAAAATATTGGTTGTAGCATTTTCTTCAAACAATGAGTCATGAGTTATTATGTAGGTACCATATCCCCCCACAAAAATATCTAAATCATTTTCCTCCATTATCAAAATGAGTAACCATCACCTCTTATTATTTATTTTAATATCTATTATTTTTAACCATTCTAGCAATTGTTCTATAATCTATATTGGTAGTATAAAAACCTATTTGGAAATCTATAAACATCAAATTTGAAAAAAGCGGGGTGGAGTATGTTAGCGGTGGTGGAATTTTGTCCATCGTCCCTTCAGTCCTCGGACAGGATAGTGTATTATTAACATATTCGATTTGAATACAATGATTGCATTCGATTAACAACGATTCTGAGCGGACTAAAGAAAATATATGAATCATAAATATGTATTTATAAGTAACCATTAATTGTATATAATATACCTAGTGGAAATTAGGTAATTTTTATGTTTTAAAGTGTTGGAAAACAAATATATTAGAAAAATACATTTTGATGATTTTTCCCGTGGTGTTAAAAAACTATTGAGAAAATCGAAAAATGAACTTTTTTAAGTACCATCTTGATCCAATTTTCTAAATAAGATACAATATTATGTCGAAATCAAAATACTCTTTCCGGTAGAAATTTTGTTTACAGGTTAAAAAAAAATAAACATAATTTTAAAACCACTATAGCTTCTTTGCTCAGCTCAGAATATAACAAACTAAAATTATTAAAAATGATGGCAAGTACCAAAATATTATTTTTATAATAATAATTTTGAACAAATTATAACTTCAAGTTAAAATACAATATTATTCAAATGATCATCAATTTTTAAACCTTTATTTTAATCATTTCATCATTATTTCACCAAATGATGGCACATAGTACCACGGCTGTGTCATAATATATTTAATTATTTTCTATATATATCCAAAAATATTAATTAACCACAATCTCGTTTAATCGTTCCGTAATACCTATATTTCCCGTTATTCTTTCAGTCCTCGGACTGAAATATACTTACACGTAGGTAATATAGAAGCTCTTCGTGAAATATCGCAGGATATAGGAATAACCTGCTCACAACCTTTGTCTTTTATATATATAAATATATGTGTGTGTGTGTGTGTGTTGTTCATGGCCAGACCTTTACCAAAAACAGTTGAACGTATTTTTTGGAATGCGTCCAACTTCGCACGCATTCCGCCCACTGTAATGTAGCTACTTTTGAGTTACCTACCTACTACGTGTACCTACCGTATATATACATGTCGTACAATAATATAATATATATTTTATATACATGTACGTGGATATGTTCATGGAACGCGCGCGACCGGATGTAATCTTATTTCCGCGTACTATACATACACGCGCCGGAAGTGAAAATAGTCGGCGTGCGGCGGCGTAAGTCACGTGTACTTGGGCACGGAGCGTCGCCGGTCGCCAAAAACGTGTCTGTATCGCGTAACCTCATCCTCCCTTGCGCCGGACGCGCGAGCCAATTGGTCCACGGTGTGTACATGTAATAGGGAGTGTGTTAAAGAGTTAAAGTGGTGTGTGTGAACACAAGCATAAGAGTAGATCTACAAAAACTATATAGAGTGCAAAAAGAAAAACGTTTCTAAAAGCGTCGGATTTCCGTTGCCAATACTTCTGGGGGGGGGGGGGGATCAACTATAAGTATATTGGGCGTATTGTGTCGATGTGAGTATGTTATAGTCCGCCAAAATTTTATGATTTTCTTTTACAGAAATAGTGAATTAAAAATAAAAAAGTTTGTAATGTTCAAATCTATGTCCACGCAATGTGTCATGTCCGGTTTTAGTATGATAATCTACAATACTTTGAAAACTACACTACACTAGAATAAAATCATTATTGAATAGCCAATAACCAGAACTATAATTTCTATACCAATAAAAAATGTTTGACTATATATTTATTTCATTAAAACACAGCAATTTTTCTACAATTATTGTGTAATTTTACGATATTCAAGATAATAATTAGGTACCTCAAAATTTAAGCTGAATAAATAAATATAAAAGAGATATTCGATGTTTATAAACCACCATTGATTAGAAATTTCATTTATAACGGTGTGGTATTGATAAATAATTTGAGTCTAATCAGCCTACTGCACTTTTTATATTATCATTCTAATGAAATTGAAATTACTCGATAATATAATAGCTGACATTATGATTACATTTATTGGAGATTTATCTCATTGGAACGCAGTAAAAACTGTTGAACAGTCGTTCCAACTGTTCCCAGCGTATTACTAGAAGAACAAAGATACACACAATATAAAGTATAAACTATTTGAAAACTTACACACTTCTGCAGGTGACACAACTATCGGGCCGGAAGATGAGCAGCTAGGAATTGTTGAATTAACCGCTGAATTAAAAAAGTGTCGAGCAACTCTTACCTATATTTCAGACTCCAGTGTATAATACGCGTGATAATGTGTCTATAGAGGTAAATTTCGTTCTATGGCATAACAGGGCCTATAATACTTAAGTGATTCTTTTTAGCAGTAAACATTCACCATCTCGAAAATAATTAATGTTTTTGATATATGAACTGAGTAAAGTGGCACAGAGAAAATGATTGGCCACAGCAATTTGCTCATCTGAACTAGTGAACTATAATAAATACCCACACACAACTATATATTTAATTACTTGTTTGAGACAAGGTTTTTTATATAACAAAATTGTCATAAAAACATTTTGCTTCATTTTGTTTAAAAAAGTTATAAACTTATAAACAATAACAATAAAAAAAAGGAAAAATATTATTATTTAAAAATACATTTTTGTACTTAAGTAATGGTTTTCAATTATTTGATAATAAAATATTACCAAAACTATTAGTACTTTTCGCCATAATTATTTTACTGCTAAAAGAATATGCCTGTATAGTTTTAAAATCCTCATACCTACGGACATTATTTTATTCTCTGTGAATAAATATTATTGGGTGACTTTATCAAACTCGATTAAATAGGTACAGGTTGCAGAGCTCCTAGACAGTGAATTTGTAAAATATTATACTACTGAAAAATTGTTTTGAATATAATTATAATCTATTGTAACATTATCTACTTGTGTAACTATCGAGATACCTAGTAGACCTATTGTTTAAAATATTAATTGATTATTGTTTCATAATAATATATAGATTAACAAATAATATACTTACCTAACATTTATCATCAAAAGTTTTTATCGAAGCCAATTATGAAGATGTAGGTACTTATATTAAACTTGAATATTTACCACTTAGTAGTTGTTAATCGTTGTGCCTTTATCATCATAATATTAGGTAAATTATCATTCAACTGCCGTAATCGGAACTTTGTCACCTGTATAGCCGGGTTTTTCTTGCTATATATATTGGTTGTTGTTATTTTTTCATGACAGGTAGAATACTTGACATTGACGATACTACGATTGAGCCTGAACAGTTAAAACTTCTCTATTTTGGGATGGACGTCAATATGGAACTTGGCGAAAATCAGTTTGTACCAGTATGCTTAAGTCTTGAAAAAGAGACATTTAAATATTATATAGTGTGTGTTAAGTATTAAAATTGTTTCAACAGATGGATACTACGAACAAATATAATAAAGTTAAACACTTTACAAAAACAAATATTTTTTAGGAAAAACGTTTAGAAAACAAAGTTTTTATACATACCTATTGAATTGTGAATCGATATAAAATGTACCTAAATATGGCATAAATGCATAGAAACAGTTACGTACATTTTACTTTTTACAATTATGACTAAAATATTAAAAGTAAAATTATTTATTTATAATATTATTGTAATGATTTGAATCAAATTTGTATCTTGCTTATATTGAATTTAAAATGGAATTTATCGATATGCAAAATCATAAAATTCACAGTCCTGGATTAAATTTGTGTTCCAATAAGCTGTATAACTAATTATTTTTTACGTCAATAAATGACACTACAATTTAATCATATCGTTTTTATTTTTTTTTTGATTTTTAGACAAATTTTTGATAATTTATAACGAATTTTTTTCTGCAGTGAACGCATAGAGTCAGTGATTTTTATCATAGGTGGCCTAGAAATTAATATTATATGGAAGTTCGTTGGACCAATATATTATTCATATTTCTTATAGTGAATTACAATCATATTTTAATTTTTTTTTAAGTTTAAAAACTAAACAAATCGACTTAGTAAGTACTGTTACGTACTAAGTACCAATATTGTAATTTGTAGCTACCTAAAATAATCAATTTTTAAGTTATGATTTCATACTAATAGTAATGTAAAAAAGTAAGACTAAAAATCAATAAACAATCATATACCTTACGGTAATATTTTTTTGGGTAATATTTAGCCTTTGTGCGTAAATGTAACATGTTACATTTTTGCCTGGACATCGTTTGAATTTAAAACTACCTGTAGTTAGTGAGGGATTTGAAGAGATTGACGATTTTGATTTTTGATACATTGGTATTCATAACTTTATGGATCTATTCGGATCATGCTTATTGTTATAGAAGCCCTCGACTGGCAATCTAAGTCAGCGAAGTGTCTTTTTTTCACCGCTGCAGCGCGCTGGATAAAATGTAATTATATTCCAACAATATACAATTACTCGACGTCGTTGAAGAAAATGCGTTTTCTGTAATAACTAAGATAGAGTAAGACTAGATTAAACGCAGAGGGTAGGAAAAAAAGTAATTAAAAGAAAATTACGAATTAGCAAATTTTTTTTCTTTGCAGCTCATCTATAGTAGGTAGAACGAATAATAAAAACATTTATTTATTGTTATCTTAGATTCTGAATGGAGCGATGAATGTATTGATTTTACTATGATATATTATTAAGTATTTTTAAATTGGATTTGTAATTTTTGTGTCTGTTATCAGAAGGGCTAGGATTTGTATGCAACAGCATGTTTTTTTTGCAACATTCAAATTGAATTTTAGTCAGTAACGTCCGTGATTTGTACCCATTATTCTGATGAAAATAGTCAATTAGAGTTTATGTCAGTATGTCCACGATTTGTATTATTCTGATGAAAATGGTACAATATTTTTATGGTTATCTTATCAGTCATCACCGTTTGGAAAAGTAATACACCTATCTAAAAATCTTCAACTTTGATTTTGGTTTCAGGCAACAAATCGGATCAGTACGTCTTATTAAATTAAACAAGGATAAAAAAATAAATAAAAAAATAGAGCGACATAAGACATTTTTCGCAAAAGAATGTTTAAATCAATAACTTTCTGAATTGAGTCCTTAAGATACTATTTACATTTTCACCAATTATTCAAATTAAAATTTCTAGATATGATAATGTATTTTAAAAATAGTTTTTGCTTTTTTGTGTTATTAAGTAATATTTGAAATTGTTGAATTTGTCAGTGCTTATTTTATTTATGTTCGTAAAATGTATGTTTTTGAGTAAAAAAAAGCATAGTAAATCCAGGAAAGTTTTTATTCTAAACAGTCTGAACGATCGTACCGAGCGAGTGACCTGGCCCGGTTTCAAGGTGCACCAAAAATGCATTTGTTTTCACCTTTCGACCTACTTGAGGCGCGTTTAAAAGTTTAAAGTAAGTTTGTCTAACACGATATGATAACACAATATTAAATGATTTAATTTAAATTTATATAAGATGATAATATGTCGACACAATATTATTAAATAATTTTAAAAGCCACGCTATTTGAAATAACTATTATATACCACTAAAATATAACGATGCGTGTACATTTTTATCAAGGATGTTACATTTTGTCTTTACTCGACAGCAACCGTGTCCAATGGTGTTCATAGTTCACGATAAAAAAGCATACGAAATGCATTGTGATTATTGTACAACTAACTGAATATCAATACATTAAGCATTTTTTTTTTTTTTTAATAAAGTTAATATTATAATAAGTTAACTATACACGGAGATGTCAATATGTTTTTTACCGTTTTTTAATGTAGTATTTAATGAATAATTGTTCTTTTAATGAAATTAATGTCCCGCCTGCTCATTTTAGCTCGTTTTTATCATTGATGAAATATGTATAGTAATAAATGTATAAAATATGAATACATGCATTTGGTGGAATATTAAGTGAGGAAAAAGTAATATAAGCTACACATGATAATATTATCATAATATATTATGTATATAGGTAATCGCTAATCAGCTATAATTAATATTCGGTGACTTTATTGCTTCGTTATCATATTTAAAAAAATATCTAATGGTTAAATTAGTGACCAGGATATTTTATAAACGATCTATGTACCTATATCATTTAATATTTATAAAATCTGCATCGGTTCAAACGGTGTTTGATTCACTTTTTGAACATTTTAACATTTTGAAATGGCTTTTTAAAACTTCATTAATTTGTTATTAAAGTGGTAAAGAGTTTAATGTTAAAATAAAATATAATTTTATCGACTTGATTATTATTCATGTCTGTTTCTAAAAGTTTTACAAAAATATTCTAACCGTATCTTCTTAATTGAACCACAACCTCACCTGACCGACCTGTCAAACATGCACAATAATATTTCATTATAAACCATAAAATAGTTTTAATATTATTATATACATTATTGTATGTTGCAGTTATGCGGAAAGGTTCGGAAACAGTGAGAGGTTTCGAGTTATGTATAGAAAAGTACCGGAAAGTGCATGGAAATATATTAATATGATTTTCACCTCTTGCGTATACCATACGCCCTTTACCTGTCTGCAGTCTAAACTAAAGTTGAATAATAATACGCGATTCAATGAACGTGATATAATGGAAGAAAAAATAGTGAATTTTGCTTTATTTAAAAACGATAAATTCATAGGTAAACTAGAGGTTCAATAAGGTAGAAAAGAATGAAAATAAAAACAAATAGTACCTAGTTTGTGTAATGAATTTAATATTTAATAGTCCTTAAAATCTCAAATTAATTGAAATTAAACCATCCTTAGTATATTTATATGGAATAAATTCGTTTCTTTTTGCCATAAAACTATATACTGAAAAAATTGTACGAATAATTCTATTATACTAGAGTTTAGAATGTAATGAATATTGTAATTTATTGTTATATTTAAATACTGAGCTTTTTAAAAAAATGTGTTAAAACATAATCAATACGACAATACGTATCAACAAAAAAAGTGTATAGTGTTTAAGCGATGACTACGTTGTATTATTACTATTATTTCAGTGTAAGATTGCTGAAATACTTGGTTAGTGTTGCAATTCTACAAAAGATGATAGGTATGCATTTATATTAAAATTTAATACTAAAGTGCAGATTTTACTTTGGGACTTTTTTACTTACGAAATGGTGTTATTGAACGAAAACATTAACACAAATGTTAATTAATATCAACAAATCTGTTATTATTGTAATGCGAATACCGGGATTAAAATAATTAACTATATATATCTCATATTATAGTTACCTATCATCGCAAAAATAAAAAATTAGAAAAAACATTTTAGCCAAGGTTAGCGAAACGACTCTCATTTTTCAAAAAATCGGATATTATAAAATAACTCGTTTCTTATGCGACTTTAATGATAATTTATTGTTGTTATAATTAATCTCGATGACAATATTAATTAAGGGAAATCAACAACACCCGCCCATACCCAGTTGTAGGTATATATATTAAACACTTCCAGAACAGGTGCAGACGCGTTGTCAAAACTCAGAAGCTTTCTCGTTAGTCCGGCTTAAGTATTTTTATGCAGTAAAAATATCAAATACATGTATATATATGATGTGTTTCTATATACGAGTATTGAAAATAAAATAATTATAGGTAAATTTCGATAATTTGATGGCATATTGAAATTATTTTATTTACTTTGTATCTGTAACTTCTGTAGAACTTTCTGGGTATTTTTTAAACTATACCGCACACACTTTATTATCACGTACCTACATTATCAATTGTTAATTATAAATTTATAATTAAAGACACAATTAGAATGTCTTTATTTTAAAATCAAAGTTATCAATGTCTATATAATAATAATTAAAATTTAATTAATAATTAATTACATATCGTTATATTTTCTCAAAACTGTTTTCTGTTGTTTGGCAGAATTTTATTCAAATTAGATGGTATATATCGTCACGTTTTTCTTGTGGTATACTGTTATTCCATAATTTTTTGTGTGCGAAGATAGCGGTGGCATTCCTTTTTTATTCGTTATTCATTTACCTTTTTTGGAGAAAATCCAATGTTGTGTATGTTTCATCATTAAACTGACTTTTAGTAAATAACATATATTTTCACGTTTAGTTTTTATTGATACAATGTCTCTCAACAAAACTCTATTGGTAGATTTTAATAGTTTTTGTTGTGCCTTATAATCTTTCCATTGAAAAAAATCATAATAAAACATTTTTTTAAATGAATTGTTCATCATATTGTATTACAATAATTATATTGGATTGGAAGGAAGTGGTTATTTATTAAGGGGCAACAATAAGCAATTTCTAATCTCGTCGTCATCGCCTTGGATCTACGCGTTAGTCGTATATATTATGATAATTGTTATTTATTTATTAGTGAGAATGGGTTTCAATATGGGCATACCGATGAATGTCACTCTCGTATATGCATGCACAATAATGTGCACTATACTATGCCAATAACTCGCGAATAACAATATAAAAACTGTCACGCCTCGTAGTAAGTCATAGACATCCGATTTCGATCATTTTTTGTTTTTGGAGAGACATCGAAAGGACACATCGAAATTTGAATTTCAAATTTTTATTTCTAAGCCACATAATACGATTTTGAATATGGTAAATGTTGACAAGCTCTTATTTTAATTTTTATTATTTTAGTTATTTTTTGTTTAAGCAACGAAACCAAGAATCAAAGTCCAATGAGCCTTGTGGAAAATCGTCTTCTTTTTAACAAAATAAAAATTACGAAATCAGATCACTCTACGACACGTGTGAGTTTTTAGCAAAAAAATTACGTTTTTAATATTTGTGCAGCGGCGCCGTTGACATGTGCGCGCATGCGTGGTTAGCGCCGTACCATAGACATAAAAAAATGTATATAATAGCCCGGTACCCTTATACAATATTACAACCACACTCACACTAATCGTCAAACGGTGTGGTGCGTGCGCGCGTCCTCAAGATGATCGGTCGGTGTGTGCGTGTGTGTGACGCGTCAAAGAAAAATATTGCGTCAAGCGGTGACTCCACGACGTGTGTTGTGTGTGTGCCACATGTTATAATATTATTATATTGTATATAACACGCTCCTCGCGACACGCCGTGGGATCCCGGCTTTAAAATACTTACGATTTAAAAACTATACCAACCCGTTCAAAATTCGACTTTTGAACGAAGTATATGAAAAATGCACTGTTTTGGAATGAGGAATCAAAAAATATTACAATATAATGTGTTGTAATTAAAGAAAACATTTTTTTTTATCAAGACTTAAAATCATGTAATTACTAATTATTACGTAATTTTAAGCATGTTTATAAACAAGGGTCGAGTGTATTGAAATCGGATACCAGCAATGCGGTATTACGTATTGTAAACAGTATACCGAAAAACAGACTATTTGAGAAATAACCGCAAGTTACCGAAAAAAGTAGATCCGTCAGACCTATCATAAAATATGACAAACGTTGATATTGCATATTGATGATTTTAATTAATTAATACGTTGTCCGATATAAGAATCACTGGGCATATGAAAACGTGTAATAATGAGAATAATATCGACGACGGCAGAAGATCCGCGGGAAAGAAGACGTAACTGTATAATATCGCAGTCGAGCGCTCGAAAACGGTGAGCATGTGTTTGCCTCTAACCACGTGCGCGCACGAGACACGGACGTGAACACGTCACGTTATCCATGCGGTGAAAAAAATTGATTCGAGTGATATGAGCCCGTTAGGGCCGACAAAAATTGCCTACGCGGACAGTGTTTCATGTCCACATGGCGGGGTATTGGTTAAAGTTTTCAACTAGCAATAATCGCACCTCGGATGGACCTCATTGGTTACGATATCGCCACTGCGCAAAGCTGACGATTTCGACGTTTCGGCGCCCTCTTATGCTGTTCCGGGGCCTTGGCTGACGTGCAGACGCCCGTTGGACGACGTCCGCGTTGGCGGAGTCGTCCACCGTCCAGACGTCATCCGAACCATCGATGGCGTCACTCTCGACCTCCGCGTGGCCACCTTTCGACACGGTGAACGATGAAAACCGGACACCGACGTCCGTCCACCGGATTTCGGGACGTCGGTGGGCCGATCGAAAGAGGTCGCGCGTTTGGCGCGCTCTGTCGGCCGTAGACAGTACTGCCGCAGTGAGCGTAACCGGCGGGCCGATAGATATTTTGATCATATTGTTCTATGTTTTGACGGAGACGGCCGAGTGCGCGCCGTTCGTTCTCCAGACGGAGCCACTGACAAGTCGGCCGAGAACTAATTCCCGAATAATAATAATATTATTTGCACGTAACAGAATTAATTTTAATCTGATCCTTTATCCTTAGCCGCTACTCGACTGAATATTATTGTTATAACTATTAAATTCAAAAAACAAATCATAACGGAAAGTAATAATTACTTTATTGATCATTGTAGGTATTATCATAATCGTTGAAAACATATTATTATTTTGTTTTATTCTGTGATATTATTAACAATAATATTTTGTGCGGTTATTTTATTACATTATTATCTTTATTTAAAAAAATAAAATATACAAACTGTACGACTATTCGGTTATTCCTGCCATTTCGTATGATTTTTTTTATCGTTTTTCTTATTTTTCATAATTCCCTTTGCTTTTTCTTTATTTATATATCAATAAATATTTTAGCGTAGGCAGTAGGTACCTGGCCAACCCGTATATGACATTATACACTCACGTGAATACTGCTTAGAGTTATAATAGTTAGTTCAACTACTTTTAGCACATTAATTTAGGCCAATTTCACATCAGCTACGTTCTACGCGAATCATACGTACGGGCCCGCGTTTAGTTTAGATGGGTACATGGTACAATATTGTTTGAGTTCATACTTCATACTTAATAATACGAACGGCGCGTCAGCACGTATGAAATCGAACAATATGGATAGTTACCTAATGGCTAATACTATTGGTTATGAATTGTATAATATTATGAATATTACGGTATAATATTGCTCACTGCGGTACCTACAAAATACGCTACGCTAAATTTACTAGCGAACCTGGTGTTATTATCCAGAACTGACGTTGTAAGACACGCCGAGCAGTCGGTTCTGGATAATAACACCAGCTGGTCACTAGGATCGCTAGTAAATTTAGCGTAGCCAGTGTTAGGTTAGCGTAGCGTATTTCGTACCGCAGTGAGCAATCTACAATCTGCATATCAATATAGTATAGTATTCAAAATCAATGCTATTACCTAAACCGAAACACTCGTTTCGAAATAAATTATCTTAATAGAACGCCACGCTTTTGTGGTTATCCTATCGATGAGATAACTTTCGATCCACTATCCACGCTCGCGGTTTGTCGAACATCGGATGATGTATTTATGTATATCAATTTATTATTGTATGATCTAAGACCTAACCTAAGTACCTAAACAATAATCAAGAGCAAAATGCTTACTGTATCTATACGTTTTATTGACGAAAATAAAAAAAAAACGTCGGTAGATACTAATTTTTTGTTAGATACCTACGCGGTCGTGATGATCTATATAACGGATTAAGATACCCATCTTAATTATATTGTACCTATTATCTTGATAACAATCACGTAACGATGTAAAAATAAATATACTACAATAGAATTTTAAGGCTCACAATGCGCATGTGCAAAAACACCATAATATTTTTTTTAAACAATCTTAAACTATATTATTATTATCATTAACTCAAACGGGCGTATCCACCAATAATTTTGCTTATACGTTCATTCTCGTATTATTCAGAATATAATATAGCCTATAGGTACTTGGCTGATACTATGCGATACGTTCATATTATAAGTTATAACTTATAACAGAGCATATTTTTAAACGCCTGCGTCACGGACTTCTATATAATACTACTATAGTTACAAAAAAAAGAAGTAATATCGGCATACTATATTGTCTATTTGTTTATAGGAATAGGTAGTACTTTATAGAAAAAATATGTTACTTGCGTTTACGTTATCACAATTTATTTTGTCTGTTTATCATATTAATATCTAAACGTAAAACTTGTGTACCTATACGTTACTACTTTACATGCTCAGAATACATATTGTTACCGTTGTCCGTACAAATATGTAGTCCTAGAATTTAGAACCACGCCTTTTTATTCTAAAAATTCATATTTCATTCATCTGGCATACGATTAATTCTTGACGAACATTGGATGTCTATAGGTATATTTTTTTTTATCTGGATGAGATACATATAAATAATATTTTACCTTGATATACTGCAGCTCAACCCTATAATGCTATGTACGTTTGCACGGATTTAATTATTATTACTCGAATGGTTATAATTTCAAAATAATTATTACTCGATTTAAGGCTATTCGGAGCGCAACAAATTATTCACGCAAGAATATTACAAGTTCTACGCCGAATGGAGTATTCTGCAGCACACACTCATTGTGTTGAAATACGTCGCAGAATATAATGATATAACGTGTACGGCCGTGTACGATTGAAGATTGTCAAATTTCAGTATTTTAATGTGTACAAATATAATATTACCTATAACTTATAAGTGTATATTATTATTTATGAGAAATCTTAAAAAAAAATACACGTTGTTGAGAGGATGCTATAGACGCATTATTCATTGTTGTCTGCGTCTAACAAAGTACATTAAGTCATTTTTTACCCAGGACTCAGCAACAGGTCACGTTTAGCTTAGTTTGTTTAAAAATTAGAGTGAATTAACCTAGACATTAAACGTATAATACATTATCTGTGTTTGTATGTGGCCGTATATGGGTTGCTTACAATAATTCGGTTCATTAAACCACGAGTTTCGAGGGTGTTTGTCGCGAATATTTTGCTGATCAAGCAATCATATTTTATAACAGCTAATGAAGATGGTATTAAGACGTAGATATTTTAGTATAAACTGTGACATTTATTTTATAACATATTTTGTTTAGATACGAAAGAGTTCATAACATCAAACCACTCAATCACTGCAGTTTTAAAATATGAAGAATGATATTTTTCTATTTTAGAAAAACGCCTATTTTAGACGAGTTTTTTTATGTGTTTTGTAATAATATAACAATTTCATAGGTGCTATTTATATATTAGATATTCAATATTTATAAACACTTTTTTGGCAACATTTTCTCTGTTTTGCTTTAATCCATTCATATAATATATACAAAAAGATACGACTTCTGCTAGTTTTCGTGGTATTTCGAGTATTTTAAAATTGCGAATTTTCTTAAGCTTTATTGTAAACAAACAATAAAAAGAAAGAAAAAAAACCACTAAAAACGCCGAAAATGTCAAACTACAATTTACAACTTGTGCAATACTGAATTGTTCGAGGTATTTGTTTATTTTCCATTTTCCGTTTAGACAATTGGAATTCGGATCGAATAGTTTTATTAAATGCGTAACTCGCTGAACTCAGAGAAGCGTTTTAAACTACTGACACGTTATATTTTAATGGCTTAATTTTTTGGCGTCCATACACGTTTGACGTTTCACGTGTCGACATACCCAAATATTTTATAATTTATTATGATAATTTGAACATCGGCGTATAATATGCACGCGTAACGCGTTTGTAGCGCAAAACCTGATCGATATAAAATAATAATATTGTAGGTAGCTTATAAGTACATAATAATGAATTATAATTCACTATTTCAATTAAATTTTGTCTACTAATAATAACGCATTACGCTTATTATATTTTTTACTATATATTCTGGTAAAAGGTGTGTTTCCATAATAATATCTTACAAAAATAAGAAAAAGAGAGAAAAGTATTAAAATTTATAGCAAGTTGACTTGCCGAAAATGTGTGAAAAATCACACAAGATAAGCCGGGAAACCAAATACGCGACACAAAGCTGCTATTATAGCTTTGTAATAATAGTATAATAATAATAATAACAATAACGGTTACATAATATAAATAATGATGATAATAGTAATAATAATAGACGTGTCGCGTCGGTCCGTCGCCATCGTTTCTGGCTGATACGTTTGTCGGAAAACAACTGAACCGAACGCGCGAAAATCGTCATATCTTTCATCGTCTTTCTTCACATTCGCCGTGAATTGATGGCCCTTTAACAAATCGTCTACAGCACCTGACCACAACCACGGTCCACGGTTTGTATATTATGCTATTGTGGTGTGACATAGGTATACGGTATATGGTATACCTATATTGTTGTTCTATGAGAGGTGATTTTTTTTGTTTTAAGATCTTTGTTTTTTTTTTTTGATTTTCTTGTTCTTGAAAACGATTTATATACTATTATAATTGAATGTATTAAGTATTTTGTAAAATGTATTTATTTGATATTGTCATCCCTTCACCATTTCATCTCCACACCAAACACATCACCCACTATCGCCGGGTGACGTCACACACACAAAATAAACACTTTGTTCCAGGACCGTAAAAAAATGTTTATAAATGAATTTCACTACATTTAAAACAGGTTGAATAAAGAGGTCGAATAGGAATAGTGAGTGGTAGGAGATTTAGAAATAGGACTTTGGTAATCTCTAAATAATAATAAATAAACTATAATATATATAATATAAATATGATAAATATAATAATAATATAGTTATAGTTATAATATTAGGACAGAGTTGAATTTTAAATAAAGATCAGAGGGATATCATCCTAATAATTTAAAACTTCTGTATTTTTACTCTTCTTGGACTTATTATAATGATATGTGACAAATATAAATCCCTCGGCACCAGCAGCCTAGCTCGCCTTTCCAGAGGCTAAAACAGTGGTGCGCAACCTAGGGGTCGCGAATATTATTAGGGGGTCGCCAGTAATCACCAAATGAAAAAAGTTTTATACTATGTATATTGTATATTATTTTATAGTTTTATACAAAGTAAAATTATTTTGTACCGTTGATGGCTGTGTCAATCGTAATATTATGACATTATGTCATATCTTAATGTTGCGATAACAAGTTCTATTGAACCACGAAGTATATGGGTTATTTTTAAATTGAATTTAATCAGTAATTTTATTTAATCTTACGGTTATTATGAAATAGTCCGATAGTCATGTACGAGCCGTTGAGTTGATCGTATTAATGCTTATAATTTTGTATAGCTTGTAATAATTATTTGTATTTTGTATTATTTTAAACTAACATTTTTAATATTTTAATATTTTATAATATATAAACTAAAACGATATGGATAAATTTTTAATTAAACGACCGAAAAATATCAAACCAAACATAGAATCAATCATGTCTACAATGCAAGCTCAGGTCTCTCATTAAAATAATTAAAAAGTAATTTTATAATTTTAAGAATATTAAAATTTTTGATTATCATTATAATGATACATTTTTTAATTTTAGATTTTATAAAACTCTAATTTTAATGTTAGTAGGAGGGGGGGGGGTCGTATTAAAAATAAATTATTTTGGGGGGTCGTGGATCAAAAAAGGTTGCGCACCACTGGGCTGAAACATACTAAAATTCAACGCTATAGTAAGCCAAAAATGTGCGAAGCCGTGTTGCGACAAAATTAAAACCTATTTAACGTTAAATTCGATATTTGTTTATTTATATTAAAATATGTGTATAAATAAAGAAAAATGTTATACAAGAGTAATGCGGTTTTCGTAGTACCGATCTATGTAAATTACAATATTAATGTAATCGACCGGTGTTCGTGTGTTTTCGCTTGCGATGTGGATTAGGCCTACAGGAGACAATACAATAAAAAAAACGCCCCACGTGTAATAACTCATGCTTTTAAACAACATAGATGATGTGATAAAATGTCGTTTAACAAGCATAGGTGGTGTGGAAACTTACGAGACTATCGAGTGCATCGAAGTAATATAGATAACACAAATACTAATAAGATAAAAAATATGACATTCTTTAACACAAGACCGTGGTAGAGATTAAAGAAATATATTTTTGGAGCTATACAGATCACAGGTGTATTAAGTGCAAATTTACGAAATCTCAGGGGCTGGAGAAGTATTCAGACGCTTTCCTTCATGACAAAATCACATTAAAAAAATTATTTTTTTCTAAGGATCAGTGCGGCGCCATTTGTAAGACTCGTAGGCAGTGTTGGGTAAATTACTTTTAAAAAATAATGAAATTACGGTACTCGTTACTTCAAATATTTTTATTTAAATTACATTTGCGTTACCTAAAATTATTTTTATCACGTTACATTTCTTTTTCATAAATAAAGCAGTGCGTTACAAATAACGTTACTTTTTTTTATAATTTTTTTTTTAACCATATTCAATTCATATGATTCAATTATTATATATGTATTTTACAATCATAGACCTAGTGATAATAGACCTATATTAGTATTATGTACATATGTACAATCATCTCACCTATATGGCTATATAGTCATAAGTCATAAGTCATAATTAATTTTTATTAAATTTTTTTTTAAACCGAAATCTTTTCTTTCTGCTAATAAAATGATAACATTTATTCCTGAAATGTTTAGTAATATTGTTAACTATTATCGGAATCAAAAATAAATATAATTGATTTTTAATTTTTCTGGGATATTCTATACCTGTAATATATTCAAAACTATTATTTTAATAACGTGGAAAATAACGCGTTAGTGCGTTACTTCATAGAAATTACTTTTCAAAAGTAATTTTGTTACAATTGCGTTACTTTAAGTAAAATGTAATAAAATTACTGCTGCGTTACTGAAAAAGTAATTGCGTTACAGTAATTTGTAATTTGCGTTACCCAACACTGCTCGTAGGTATGTAAAAATGTAAAAAACAATATTTTGTGATAAATGATTTCTGTTATAATAGTATATTCAATAATCAATACCTACACTTCAATAACAAATTATAAACAAGGAGATAATGTCAACGCACTCAAATTTTCAAAATCGATACTTCAACCGATACCAGAAAAAAAAACCTTTATATCAGCATATTAATAATAAAATATTAATATTAAAGTATTAAAGTATTAAAGACTGAAAAATAAACAACAAATATGTGATAACTATTAAATAATAATCAATAATTTTTCTTATCTAGGTAATATTTGTGGTATCGGGTATCAGTTGATGGTATCGGCTCATTTTATTTTGTCAAAAATGTTGTTTTTATATTTTCATATATTGTCGAGTATCGGTTTTATATCGGCAGCATATATCGGAGTATCGGATATCGGTAAAAAGTGGTATCGGCCTATCCTTAGCAATAACTACGTATTTGTGACCTGTTCTGTACAACACATTAAATACGCTAAAGATTATATCATAACATCATTATGTTATAGCTGGGAACATAGTAGCGAAGTACCTATATATACATATTGTATTCCACAGTATACAATATAAACCTACGTAAAGTACAACATTTTTGTGTTTATTGATAACTTTTACTTCAAAATATAATGGAAAATATCTATTATTTTTTGGGGGTGTACATTTTAAACTGGGGGTCCCCTCAGCATGTCCCTAGTTGCGCCAATGCTATAACTATTTGAGATTTGAAAACTGAAACGTTCAATGATTATACATTTATACATATTACATAATAGGTATGTGTACGTAATAATAAGGTATTTAATTATTGTAAAATGGAACATTTTGACAAAATTCAAATGTTATAGGATTGTGTTACATTAGGAATATACTAATAAATGGTATAATAATACAGTATACGTAGTATAGCATAATATCGTATACTAGAATCATAATGATAATTATTATTTTTTTTAATGTTTTTACAGATTACAATGAATTAGATTAGTTGGCATTAATAATAATGGTGGAACCTACAAGTCTATGGTCTACGTTCAGTGTTCGGATTAGATAAGTTTTTTTTTATCTAGATAAAAAAAGATACATTTTTTTTAAATGGGTTTTAAATTTAGGTATATTTTAGTTGGGCACTAGGAACATAATAATAATAATGATATAAATAAAAATGATTACATTATTTATAAACTATAAACTTGTTTTGAGAATCTGTATACATATTTAAAATTTGTTTGTACAATTTTGCGATTTTTATCAATAAAAAATGTATCTAGATGAATTTATCTAGTTTTACTAGATTAGTAAAAAAATTACCTAAGATGAACGTTTAGATATCTTGTAACTATTTATCTAGATAAGATAAAAGATGAACAAATAATTATCTAGATAAATTTACCTAGATAAGTTCAAACACTGTCTACGTTACAACTGGACACATAACATAACATATCAAGACAAACGACTTACCTAGAGCCCATCCGTTATACAACTCAAGCGTATAAGTGTTAACTCTAGACTTCATCTCCTAAGGCCACTCTTGAAGTCCAAACTCTCAAAGTAATTTTCTTTAATTCTCTAAATAATTTTTAATTAAATGAAAAAATATATTATTTAAACATTTTTGAGCGCCTTGTTTTTTTGTACAACCCTTCTAAAATTATTGTACGAGTAGGTACCTACGATATTGAATTGCTGTAAAACCAGGCGGTTGCTTTCACTTATAGCGTGTATACGCTTTGTTGCTAATAATATTTTATCCATTTTTAACTTGAATTTATATGTCTAAAGGAACGTAGGTACCTACCGACTACTGAAGAAAAAATATATTACGCACGTTGATGATGCTGTATATTGTATAGTAAAAGAAGAAACAAATTCCTGAAAATAATTATTTTCACTAATGATATATTTTCAGCCATTAATTGCAAGCGAATCTGAGTTTTTTTTAACTTAACATAAATATATATAATGTAATATAGATACATATTATATATACGTTCATAAAACATCTAATTAATATATTATAGAAAGATTTCAAAATTGTTCACGTAAAGATATCGTGTATAAAATAATATACCAACTGTTAATATGATTTTTCCAGCTTCAATTTCTGATAACATATTTGTTTATTCGTGTATAAGGTTGTACACCGTACAAAAAACTATACCAAAATCAATTCAAAATTCAAGAAAAATTTCCAAAAGAGACTTTCTTAAAAATTTAATTATCACGTTTATTTCATTAATTGTATATTTACTTGACACCTATATATACATTGTACAGCTTTTAATTTGTATTTCTGAAAATTTGATATCCATATAATATTACGATAATTAACATAAAATATTATTTATATTCTTTTAATGTAATACATTTATTATATTATTATACCTATATACGATATCGCATTAGAAAGACGCTAAGGTAGATGGTAAATTAATGTTGAAATTGTAAAATAGGTATAGGTAGTAGATACTAGAGCAAAAATTAAACTAAACGGAATTTCATTTATAAATTTTTTTTACCGCGACTTTCCGATTATTCTATACAAAACTGATCTTGCACAGTATTACTCGTTACAAATTAAAAAACGGCCGCTGGCGCCGATTTTGAACAAAGTAATTTGGGTGGTTTTGACCAAGTTTTATTCACCTGTTTTATTTTTTGAACCAATAGCATCCCAATATATAAACGACAAAATGTTCGTTTTTTGTGAGCTCCTCTTTGAAATGTGAATTTTAGAAAATCCTTTTTTTAGTGAACTTAATTTTAGTGGCGCAAATCCTCCGGAGTATAATTTGGTGGCAGCCGGTAGATATATATATATATGCGTATATGGTGTATGTTAGTAACTGCAGGTAAAGACTAAAGGTTACATATCATACTTCTTTCTTATATAATTATACTCTAAAATATGTAATATTTGTATGATTAACTCATAAAATTAATAATGATTAATTGCGGTGAGCATGGGTGTTGATTGGAAAATTTCTAGGTTTGCCCCCCGTAAAAAAATGATTTGTGGCACTGGCGCCTATGCATGGTGGTACAAATGTACCGTAAAAATCTTAAGTATATAACTAATAGCTGTCAAATATGAAATAGCTGATATCATATCTATCTTTTCACTTTTGGCTGTACGCTCATTACGAATCGGTCAGTCACATATTTTTTTATATGACGTATAATATACGTAGGCAGATAATAATATAATTTTATGTTATCTAAAGGTCGATACAATACACGCGTGTGAGCGTAGGTACATCGCAATAATAACAGCACCATTGTCGATTGTAATAATATTATTCTTATTGCGGTAATGCGGTGACATGACGAGTGAAAATACCTCAAACATAATAATATTATTATTATTATTGTTATAAATTATTATTGTACCTACACGACTGGCGTGTGGGGGACGGCGTGTGAGAGGAAACACTGTTCGCGATTGTGCATTTTCAGTGACCCTTTTCGGCGGACGAAGACGTCGTCGAGGTGTGACGCATTCGAATTCGGTGGTGAAGAATCGGAAACACTTTTACGACACCTACCCATAATACAACACTATAAGCGGGTGCGGTGTGCGCACGCCAGTGTGTGTCACAATAACATCTAAAGGCGGGGACTGCACATTACTTATTCAAAAGGCGCCTGCGATATGCGTATATATATATATATAAACCTGTATTATATGGGTATATTATTATGTGTATAATTCGCACAATGTGTACACGCGGCCGAGTTTTAAACACTGCGCGATAAATAATGCATGCGCCGAAGTTATCAATTTTATAATTCGCTTCCGTCGCCCAAATTATTCGTCAAACTTTTGATAAGCTCATTTAATGTAATAAATCCTGTCGGCATATTATTGTGTATAATTTCGTATAGGCAGGTATAGGCGGTAGTTATAGGTACTATACTGTCGACTGCCTCTCGTGTTTTTTTCATCCAAGTACACGTCGAGAACACAAACGCTCTCTCTCTCTCTCTCTCTCTCTCGCTTTCTATGTCTACCTCGCACGCACCAACTTTCGCGTCGTTAATTTAATCGCCAAGTAAAACAGACATGTTTTAGCCAGGCGGGGGGGGGGGGGGTCGTATATTTGCACGCCACCACCGCCGAGTCGCTTCGGTGCGAAGTTGGAATAACGCGTATACGTGTGCGTGCGAGCCGTGTGTGTCTTAATCCCAATTATTGTTATTATACTGTTATACCCGTCGTCCGACTTGGTAGCTGCGTGGTAATACATCGGCCGGACGGACAAGCGGGTCGAGAATTATTATTTTAGTCCGCTCGCCTCTTTCTCTCTCGACCGCGTGCAAACGCTGCAGCAGGTATATACCGTGTGAAAAATGAGCTGCGCGAAAACGTGCGAAACGTCGACGAATTTTCGTTAAATTGAAATTAATACATTTATGGACTTATATATATATTCGCGGTACGACTTAAGGGCGTTTTCCTACACCGGTGACCGCTCGCACGGTGGTCCGACGGCCGATAAATCTCAACCATGTTAAATCCCGAGCCTCCCCGCTGCCGCCGCCGCCGCAGATCCTGCGGCGATGTACGCGCTCCGTATAATATAAGCGCGCGTGTCTTATACATTTATTTCCACATTTTCCGTCCGATGTCCGTACCGAAGCGATTCGTTCATTTTCTTTTCTTCTTATACGCATTTCGCGCGTATACGACTTTTCGTCGACAAAAGTGTAAAATCGAGTCACCCGACGAACAATTCGACCATTCGAGACAATAATACATTATAATAAAACTAAACCATCGCATAAAATAATATCCTATAGGTAAATTAAATAAAATACCTAGGTAAAGATGTTTTATGAGCAAAAAAAAAAAAAAAAACGTGGTTATAGTATTATTTAGGAAAGGGAATTTAAAACCCATCCGGTTTATTATTATAATAAAACTTGGGTCCTGATTTCAATGCAAAGTGCATTATATTTTGGGTGATGACATTGTATAATAATATGCATTCCAAATACCTAATTCGTATCACGTAACAGATACTTCAAAGGTGAAACTTTTATTTAGAATTTTTTTGCATTTTCAGGTAATTTTATTAATTTTTAGTGCTGAGCTATTGTTTGATCACTCAGTGTAATTAATTAGGAAATTCAAAATATTATCATATCATGAAATTTTGTTTTCATTATATTTGTTTCAGACATTTTTGAATTTTTCATCCATACCTATAATGTAAATCTGTCTAAATATGATTGCGATAACGTCTTTATTTATCTTCAGCAATTAACACAGATACGGTACACTACTGGGCCTCATATAAATAACAAGTATTTGGTCGATTGGAGATACACTGTGATCGTATTTATTTCCAGTATACTGTTTATTTATGTATGCCTATAAATTTTGTCTTTTGTTTTGTATTTTACACTATTGCATCGAAAAAACATTTTTTAGTACTTTATTTTGATAGTTTTTGGGGCATTTAAATCCAGGCTCCAGTATAACATGTTATAATACGCATAATCATAGTGTATAGGACTACCTACTTGGAAATCGTGTGACACCAAATCGAAGAAAATAAGTAAAAAAAAACACTACAGAAAAGTTAAACAAGGGACGTTGATAAAAAAAAAACTCAAAATATTACATATTTACTGCGTAGATTTATTGATATAGAGTATTTGGTCTGTTATATAATAGTAGTAATAAAAAAAATTATTTATTATTTCATTAAATATCATACAAAGTTTTTAAATTAAATATAAATATAAAATAATTTTGTTTCCAAAAGCAAAGCTTGAGTTATAAAATAAGTTATCTAATATATATAAAGGTTAAGTATGAAACAAAAGTAATATAATAATATATTAAAAGGTTTAGTTAGTATAACATAGATAAATAATAGGTAGTATTAAAATCTACAGTGAAATATCTACTATATAAATAGAGTTTCAATCAAACAATAAGAAATATTATTTACAAAATATATCGACCATTTGGATTGTTATACATAATGTTAACAATGATAAAAATTAATAAAGAATGTAATCGTGTAGAGTGGGAAGATCGGATCCAGGTTTTATAAAGATTCTTTATACCTAGATCTTGCATCGGATTATGATTGTATCGAAAATACATAATGTAACAAACTGTGACATGAGAGATGAGAATTTATTTGGAAATCATCATATGGAATTTTGAATACAATATTAATTTTATAACTATTTTAGGCTAGGTACTTTAATATGCACAAATCAACTAAAGATTATCTGTTGATTTTATGTTTATAAAATATTGACTTCCATTTAAAGTAAAAATGAGGTTTTCTGCAATAAATATTTTTGGAATAATATCAGAAGAGCATTTTTAAACGTTTTATTTGTAAATTTAAGTGACTAAGTAGTTATTAAATGTCCTGGTGTATTATAGGTGCACTTATATCACCGTAAATGATATTGAAGTTTAATGACTGTGAAAATTGTATACATTAAGTACTCAACAAAATAATATAAAAGAAACATTAAATGAACACAATTATTACAGTAGGATGAGAATAACCATAAGTCAGCAATAACGAAACGATTAAAACGAGAATGGAATTAAACTATTATTGTAATAAATTCAAGTGTAATCTAAAATTATAATTTATTATAAGGTTAAATTAATGTAATAAGTAACAATTAGCAACATCTTAATTATTATATGTATAGGCCTTAGATAATAATGTCAACCGGAATAACAGGTATCAGCGTATTTATAAATCCAACCATTCAAAATAATAATACTTATGCAAATGGAAAGAGGAAAGCAGCTTACAATAACAATAGAAACTTTTTATAATGTTGCCAAACGTCACGCGGCCAAGTACTTTAGGAGCGGCGGGGTGCATAAAGTGATATTACACACCTTCAAACTCAATAATCTTCGGGTGCTAGTGTGCCACATCATCTGACGTGTAGTGTAGCGCTACAATTTTAAAGCTTTATTGCAATAAATTACGATTGGAGCATGTTTATTACCTCAAAACGTGTATCTAGTACCCACATAGGAAAAACGCTTCTAATAAGTACTTGTAATATAGTAATATATAGCGCCGTCAGGTATAAGTACTTATTATAAGAGCCCAAATTTAAATGCCCTAAAACTAGGAATGAAAAAATAACCAAAAATGTCATATACAAATATAAAATGCACTTTTAACTCAATAATACCGTTACAAAATTACCCAAATATGATCGATAAGCACTTAAGTGGAAGGAAAACGATGGTTTAACTTTCGGAATTTGAACACTTCTTTGTATCTTAACTAAAATAACATAATTAAAAAAACGAAATAACGAACTTAGGCACGCACAATAAATAAACAATATACTCGAAATAAACACGATTGTGATGTAACTCCTACTGACCAATTGTTTGTTTTTAAGTAAGATTTGGTAAGACACCACATGCGATAATCGGAATAGATTTGTCGAATGTAGATAGATAAAGAAGACGTTGTCACTCATCACAATAATTATAAATAGAACGATTGACATATGGTACGGATGAAAATTACCCTAAAGATTGTTTGAGAAAAAATTATAAAAATAATATTTCTTGACACAATATTTCCTAATTTATATGACGTACTAAAAACTCGTAAGTGTACTAACAAATTTACTAAACATAAATAAAATGATCAGAAATGCTAAATAGTGCAAAATAAAAGTTTCACCTTTGAAGTATCCTGTTACTTGAAACGAATTATACTATATAGGTTCCTCCTACTTGGAATGTATAATGTTCGAGGGTACCTACACAAAAAATAATGCACATTGAAATCCTAGCCGTAATTATTGTAATATATATTGTATTTTATTATTGAAATTATTAATCATCATATTAAGAAAGAATTATAGGTATAAACGGATTAGTTTAATACACTGGTGATTTTTCATCCGCGATCCTATATAATAACAATATTATACAGGTAGGTTCGCGCACGGCGATTCGTCAGGATTATACCCGACAGAATTACGTGTGTTCTCGTCTATCCTGGCGTAGGGTCGTAACACTGTTGTGCGGACTCTCTGGTATAATAGTCATCAATATAGTTTTGGCCGAACAAAGAGCACCGAACAACCCGATGTACACAATGCCCGAGTACGATCTTGTCATGACGTACAATGCATGTGTGTGGCTGTAGTATAAAGCTGCCAGTGTCGGGGGCACACGAAAAGATTCACACGCGTATATTTCGCGATGATACTGTTTGGCAAAACTGCAGAGAACGATCGCACGACTGCGCGTCTTTGCTATAAATTATATTTTACAGTCGCACTATTATAATATTATATTATGTCACGACGACCGGGCCAGAGACTTGTGCGAGGTCTATATTATTATTATTATCATCGTCATCATCATCGGTTCTGTCTGCACACTCTGGCGTTCACGCGTCGCGTAACGCGGAAGCGCCTTCGTCGCAAAAAAATCGATCCGCCGCGCAGACATTTCGGAATTCGCGAGTCCGATTTCAGTGGCTTACGCGATCGATGTATCGCGACCGAGACGACGATACCGAAAAGCCTTCATCGAAATAACGTTCTCCGGAAAATTTCGTTGAATTTTTCGACTTTCGTCAAAAGTTTGACTTTTGGTGTCGACATTTATACGCAGTGGTTTGACGATTGCGTCGTGAGAGAATCGCGTGGTCGATGACGACCAATCTCGAATTATTCGGCGAGTGGACTTTAGTGCACGTCAACGTACAATAATAAATACAGTGTACCTATAAATAAATCGAATAAATCGGTATATTAGATTTCGTGTGTATGTCTCCGGAGGAAATAAGCGTTTTTTCTTTCGATTTTGGAGACCTATCTACTATAGCTATAGTGACGTTTACACGTTTTCGTCGATGGCCATACTAATACTGTAAAAGTACTGTAGCTGCGTTTACGTTACACGAGGGTCGTTCTATGGCATACTATACAGCAACGGTGTGGATGATGATGATGATGATGATGATGATGATAATAATAAAAACAATAATAATATAAAACGGTCACCTTCCCTGCGGGCGGCAACACGCCAATCTCTGCGGGAGACAACCCTCGTGGATAGTGAACCGCAATAAACTTAAAGACGTATAATAATGTCAGTCCTATAAACCTACTTTTTTTATTATTTATTTAACTTCAAAACATTTAATATAAATATTACAAATGTGTATTACATAACAATATATCATTGAATAAATTATATCATGTTTTTATGTATAACAATTATTTTCTACGGCATAATAATATTATATTGCATCTAAATAATATATGCAATATGTATAATATATATATATATGTGATTCCAATGATTTGATCTACAATTTTATTCTCAAGTAGTTTTAAATAAATTAACCGAGAATGGCTTCTGTCATAAAGGCGCCGACCGCAATGGGCGTATTTAATTTTGACCAAAAACAAAAAAAAAAAATGTTATTTGCCCCATATCTAAAAATTAATTTTAAGTAATTTGTGTCTCATAAAATTAGATAAAAGGGCATTATGTAATCTGAATAATCTTGTACCCACAAAAATTGCAATTTGCACCACTTTAAAATAAATTAATAATAATTTTTTTTTTATATGTATTTAAGTATTATTATATTGTATTTTATTTATCAATCAAGTTCATTCAAGAAAAATATTTAAATGTACATACAGTAAAATAAAAAATGCCAAGTAATTGTAATTTTAGGTATATACGTTACTTTGTGTATAGATGAGTAATATTTCAGTTAATAATAATATAATATATACAAATTTGGAATAGATGGCGCAGTTTTCTGTCGTTGTATAGATTACATCAATCAATATTTAAATGTGGCGTAAATTACATGTTGTGTTACATATGCATTTAATGTACCTATAATTGTTGGTGCAAACTAAAAGTATTAAGTACTATAATTGGCGCAAAATGCCATCTCGTACGGCAACATAACCGTTTGCATGGCACTCTGAAGCGGGCCGGAAAAATAATAAAGAAAAATTCGGGTCGTATAGTGATAGAGAGCCACGACGAAATGTTGACGTTTTAGGTTCGATATGCCACCTACATGGGTATTAAGAACCTATTATAGACTATGATGTACAGTAAATATTTTTAGATGTTTTAAAAAGTAAATAATAATAATATATGTAATAGCCAATATCTGTAGGTATTATATAAAAATTTAAATGTTTTTAGTGTTCCTCCACAAATACAAACTGTTATTGACGTGAAATTTCTAATCTTCGAATTAAAATATCTAAACTACTTTTATTGATTATTTCTGATTTGAATATTCTATGGTTCACTATATTGAGTTATACTCGTAATACAGTAATCTACAGTTCGTTACGCACTGTTGTGTTGTTGTCATTGCGTGTATTTATTACAAGATTTACGTGTGTGTAGTGTAAAATATAATTTTGAAGTAAAAAGCGTGAGTATTAAGTATTTTAATATTATTTTATTATTGTAGATAATATCATTTTTATTGGCATGTAATTCCTAACTAAAAAAACATGTTTATTTTATTTACTACAGTTTCTGAGATATTTTATACTCAACTCCGATATGTGTTCAAAAGTGAAGAAAAGAATTATTTGCGGTGGTTATCTAAAAGAACATCCCGAAAGAAATCGGAAAAGAGATTGGAACTTATAAAAACAACATATTTAGAATTTCAGAAACGCTGTTGCCAAACATATCATTCCATTCGGAAAAATGATTCCTTTTTTTAACTACAAAGACATACCACACATAAATGCAATTTTTGTGGTCTATCTCTTTGTGAAATAGTGAAATTAAAATGGTGTTGAGTTAGACTATGTAGGTAGGTACAAAAATATGTAGTATAATAATTAATAATCGGTAAAATACGATTGAGAACCAAAATTTTAGTAATATTATTCAGAACGCCCAATAATTTATATTATTTTTTTCTAACGTTACCATAATATTTTCTGTCAAACGATTGAGCACGATATTTACTATACTGGCCCAGATAAATAATATCGAAAAACAACTTCGAAACGCATAAAAAAGTAGGATGACCAAGCCAATCAGGAAAGTGGCTTAAGTCGTTTGTTGTCTACAATATTTATGCCATGAAGAAATCATAGATACATTTTTTGTTAATGAGCAGCGGTAAAACAAGGGAAAAAATGACCGAAAAAATATAAAATATAAAATAATAAATATTAAAAATAAATATAATATGTGTTATAAATGCAGTTAATTTATTAAAATTGTAGAATAATAATATGTATGCTAACGTTATACCGGAATTAATATTATAAGGTAACTTATTGTATTTATTAACTAATTATTTATAAGTTTATAATTAATTATTATATTTATTATTTTATGACTTTGGACATTTTTATCACACATTTTGTTAATATCATAGTTATCAATATAAAAACATTTATATTCTATCATTATAAATTATTTTAACAATACAAAATTGAAAACATTAATTATTATTAGTATCATTATTTTTCGTTACACTTAAATGTACAGTAAAAAAAAAAAATCAACGTGCAGTAATTCTATAGCCAATCAAATCATATGGTAATTACGATTTACGTAAATTCGTTCTCAATCACATTAGGTTTTCGGGTAAACGACGGAGCTAGGCGCGTTCTTTGTGAACATTAAGTGTCATCAATCGTTCGGCCAAGAAGATAAATATTGCGTTCTCTGCAATCGTTCGATATATAGACAACGAACAGCAGATTTTTCGTGTCCCACCGTTGTCAGTAATTTATATAGTATCGAATCGACGCAAATATAAAATAATATAATATGCCTACTACGGAAGGATTAAAAATAACGTCCTCGTCAGTTGTACAGTAATGTTGTAACAACATAGTAGTGGTGTTGCGATATTGTGACGACAGCGACGACGGCGATGCGTATAGTTCTTCAACACGTAGATTTTAATCGTGCTTACTTACGCACACCCACGCACCCACACACACAGAGAATCGTAGGAATTTAACGTTTAGGGAGAAATCTCTGTTCGCAGACGCCACAGCCGTCTCTTCTTTTATTCGCGTATTATATCCGTCACCGGTACGCGGCGGCGGTCCTCTCGTGGAAAGTTCATCCGCGCGATCTCCTTGCCCGTTCGCGGAGGGGGGGGGAGGGGGTGAGAAGCAGTCTGCGCGCCTTTTGCGCAGTGTAGTGCGTATAGTATGTGGCGTCGTTTTGCGCGCACTACGCCTGTGGAGTGAGGTGGGCTGACAAAGGATACATATACATAGAAATACGCAAAATCGTATTACAAAAAAAAACTCGTGTTCACCGCTGGTGGTGGTGGTGGATGCGGAAGTGGTACTCGAGGTGGCGGAAGGTCGGTGGTTTGTGCAGCAGCAGCAGGATAGGAGGCTGTTTCTCTCGGAGCGGATAGCTTTCTCGCTGATGAAATCGCATTCCGCGGAACCAAAAACCCGTGACCGACCGACGTCTCGGCCGCCGCCTTTATCGTTTTGCGCGCGTCATGAAAACAAAACGGAATTGTGCGGCGAGACGTCAACGCTTTTAAAAAAATTTTCTCGCATTTTTTTTTTTTGTTGTTTTGTTTTCCGATTGGGAAATTTTTCTTTTCTGCTCCTTTCCACTTCTCTGGACGACCACGCGTATACGAAAACTCGCGGAGGCGACGACGTCGAGCAAAGTGAATGAATAAAAATAAAAAAAATATCATGGAAGACGTCGCTGTACTACTACATACACCTACGCATTTCAGACGTACTCATACAAAAGGAAAATAAAACCGAGCAAACGTTATGTAATGTATAAAAAAAAATATAGAAATGTACAATTGCAGATATTATACGGTCGGGACAGACATCTGCTGCTGTATTTAATATAAAATATATAGATTGATTTCAACCGCAATAATTTTGTATACAGTGATTTTTACTCTGATTAATATCGTTGGTTAGTTAAAATGTATAAATATATTTGATCTTCGCATCCATAACTTTATTTCAAATTATTAAGACCAAGAGTATTCATACTTCATAGTATAAAAATTATAATAGAAGTATAATTATTATAGACGTGGACAAGTCTTCAAGATTGATTGACTGTTTTCTTTTTAGGACCAAATAAAGTTTGGAAGACATCAATAAATTCCGAAGTAAACCAAGATTCGTTTTCAAAATCATTTTATTTATCGTTTTAAATTTTAAATATAACCATAATAGATCCTAAAATAATATTTTCCAACACTATAATAATTTATTGTATCTTTTTTTTAAATAATATAATATGTTATACGGCGTATTGTATAAGCAATATATCAGCCCATTATGTATAAGAAGTTACAGCTTGATACTTCTGTTTTTGTTGTTGTTCAACATGTTCAATGCTTATAATATCTTTACTCTGCAGTTTCATAAACTAATATATAACATTAAAAAGTGTATATCTACAAAATTATTGATTTAATTCAATATACACATTATTTGAGTACGTTGCACTTATATAACAATTATAATATTATCTTACTAAAAATATCGTTCACCTCTTATATAAATATGTACTAAAAGCACATCCTGTCATTTCATTATTCACACCTCCACGAATCATTTTAAAATATGTATACACAATAAAATCATAATATTAGTATTACTCTATACTATACATTGTACTTTAATATTTTGTGAATAAAATATTAAAAAAAATGTATGTATGTACCAATGGTAATATTTATTCTGTGCACAATAGTAACATTTTGTATTGATTAATTGATATTTTTTTTATATGCTTTTATGACTTGTGTTTGTTTTTTTAATTTTAAATTTTTTTATAAATACTGTTTATTTTAGTACCATAATTACGTATATATATATATACCATATAAGGCATTGATTCTTTGGGCCAGCTTTTTGCGGTTCGCCGCGATTACTTTTAATTGGGGGGGGGGGGGGCACCGTTGAGTACTGCAGGGATCCTACCGTTGAGCTGTTGATCCAGAATTTACGTTAAGACGTCAAAATAAATGATTAAACATTGTATTATGTAGGTGCTTTGATTGAATCTGATTGTTAAATTAAAAAAAAGGGGGAGGGTTGGAGGAGCTATTGATGTGCCATGTCATAGTATATGTTAAACAATTCAGTACCACTGGCTTTTTGTAATACCAGTAGTCAGTAATACCTTTATTATTTAAAAGAAAATGTATTGATTGTATAAATAATCGTTGAATATATGTATCTATAACTAGTGGTGGAGGGGAGGGGCAGACTGGCAGAGAGGCCCCCCTTGGTTTTTGGTTCGTAATAAATAACTATTTTGTACATTTGTATTTATTAGCCAATCGAAAGCGTGTAACATCTTAACTATAGCCAATTAGACCGATGTGATATGATATCGTTAATAATATAAAAATTCCTTTACGCATATACTAATCACTAATATGAATTTTATAAATGTTTATTTTAATATTGTTTTAAAATCTTATGTCTCCCACCCCAAATAAAAAAAAAAAACAAAACAAAATCCTATATCCGCCATTGCTTGTAACGTTTACTTTTGGATTATGATTGACAGATAAGTGATAAGTTATCACTGATAACCAATACAAAATCTATATTATTGAAAAATATAGTCGGAAGAACGTAAGCTATATAAAACATTTATAGATCTGAGCTCACGAAAACTGTTTGTTTTTTGTCTAGACGCTCATCGTTATTAAAATATATTGTTGTATCATTACATAATTCGATAATTTCGCGATTTTATCGGATATTCGGATACAGTTAAATTTAGTGATTCTATCCAAACGGGCTTCCATTTGTGCGCGATTATAATTTACAAGCAATACACTTTTTGCTTTTTTTTGCTAGAAATACTTTTAAATAATAAACACACAAGTGAGCGTTTTTAATTAATATTTAACACATTCCAAGACGAGAACAGTTTATAGTTATCGACCGGCGTTGGACAACAACCTGGGGCCGAACCACTGAATGCCGAATGCCCCTATAGGGGCAGTAACTAGTATGGAGATTACGGCGATGGTTAACAATCGACTAGCACTTTCTTTGTCCTCTTCCGTTCCCATCATTCTCGCCATGTCCAACGCTACCGGAGCAAGCGCGGCCTGCATAAAAAATATATTATAAGAAACATAATTAATATAAACTTATACACAAATCGTGTAATAATCGTATGGAAGATCTTAATCGGAAAATGATTATAAAGGATTACATCATATTTTTTGATGTAAAATGCGCTATAAATACGTTACTTACCTGGACAGTTGCTTTGGGAAGCCACGCGATATTAATAAATGTCACTTCCTTAATGGTGAATCCTGCTCCCCAAACTGCACACGACGTTACAATTAAACGCACCTTTAACATAATATGTACACAGCTTATTTTGCAATATTAGATACAAGGCTGGACATTAACAAGTTAAAAAGTTAATTTTATTTTGTTTACATTTTTTAACTTAAATAGTTACTTTTGGGTTTCAGTTAATATAACTATTAACCTAACTTAATTGTTTTTTTTTTCAATTAACTCGGAATTACTGAATTAAATTATTATTTACAAAAGCTTAAATAATTCATTTCGTTTTCAATTTTACTTTATTACATTTAAATTTTATTTTTATGTCAAAAAAAAGTTGGGGTAGTGGGTACTGCAGTACAGTTATTGTATAGGTGTTTGGTAGTCTAGATGGGCGAAAAACATTTCTGATCGAAGACGGTCCGTCAGCCTATATACCTATTCATTAAACATATTTTATGATATTATTGCTATGAAAGTTGTTTATTTTACAATTATTGTTATTATATATAAGTAATTTTCTCGGAGAAATTGCATTTGAATATGTCATTAAGTGTATACAATATAATAATAAAAAATGTAATTATTTTTATGTATCCACGGATAATATTTTTAAATTACAACAAAGTAACCAAAATTGTTATTCTTCGATCAAAATTGAACTCAAAATATCTCTAAAAAATTATATTATATTCTTTAGATTTGTTGGATATAATAAGGAATACTTATAAGAAACCTTGATTTAAATTTTAAACGCTTGGCCATAAAAATTTAATCTACATTTTTTACATTTTTAATTACAAAATAATTTGCGAATTTCGGAGATTTAAATTAATTTTATAAACATTTGAACTTCAAACGCTCATAAAAATTAATTTAGCTTTCCAGTAAACCTGTGAAAAATTAAGTATCTACGGTTATTAGTTTTTGAATCATACCAAAAAACTTAATTGATTTCGTTAAGAACTGCAGGTTTAGAGTAAAAATAATTTGTTTTTATTTTTTTTTCCTGACGGTTTTAAAAACTATTAAGAAATTTTTACTTTTAATCACCCAAAGTGCCAACTAGATTTAATTTACTACAAGAAAAAATGTCGAAATAGAAAATCAAAGCATTTTTACTGCCTCAAGTTTAACACACACATCAGAAAATATAGGTATATCCACCACTCTGCTCAGAATCTAAAATATTTTTGGTAATGTTTGGAGCGAATTGTTTTTTTTTATTTCTAAAATTTTCAGTGTAGTACTTTATTCGAAAACCTACTGTAATTATACAGTCTTAATTTAGTAAAAAATAAAAAGGCTATACAGTTATAATAAAAAAAATAAACTTTTTTAACTTAATAAAGTTAAACAAAAAATTTTTTGTTATCTTTTAACTTAACTAACTTAATAAAAAAAGTTAACTTTCAACTTAACTTTAAAGTTATAACTGAGTTGAATAAAATCATTTTATTGTCTAGCTTTTAATAGATATTTGTTTTATTCATAATATCAAATTAAAATAATAATGTCTATCTTTAAGTACAACCCACTTATAATACAATATCATAAATCACATATTGATATTCTTAAATATACTGACTAGTGATGAGCTTAAAATAGTTTACCACAACTTACTAGCAATCCGGCAACGAGTACCAACAGTCCCGCGACGATTATGTCATCACCCCTGAGGAGTTCAAATTTGACTTCAGTGCCTATGGACGCAAATAGAATCGGCTGGAGCCCAAACCAAATGCACTCGAATACCGCTTCAACCGGGCTTGCTTCGTCGTGTGTCGAAACCGTGGTTGGACTGTCACAGTTTTGCTTTTCTTCCCTCCACTTCCAACCATTGCCCGCCACGAACGAAGATATGATACAAGCCAAAGGACCAGCCCCAGGATACCCGTACCACTGACTGCCGGTCACGGCCAGAATACCGCCGGCGCCCAACAGAAATGCTCTCATGGCTGTCACCGTCTGGTCCGTCTTTTCGTGACACGTGGAAAACATTAGACATTCGTTGCACCTTATCAACCTCACATCGTCGTCGTTTTATCGACCTACTTGTTTTTTATCATTTCCCCCGTCTTCGTCATTGAGTTCGCCTTTTCGGATGGTGTACGATACATTTGCCCACGATGGGGGTGGCACGAATATTAAGAGGAATCCCCACACAAGTCCCAACGCAGTCCCAATGCAAACGTCTTCGGGTCCTTGAACGATCTTACTGGTCAAGTCGCCTGTTTACAAATATCAAAAATTACCAGAGCCCTATAATAGATACGCACAAACAATATACTATACAATTGTACACGAAACGATATAAAAAACGTTGGATTTAAAAAATAAAAAAATTGATCGAAATAATTTGCTATCGAATCTACAATATTCTGTAACGAATGTGGTTTATGTATGTACTATCTATATGATGGCCATCATCACGAATACACTTGGTAAGGCGTTACCTAAAGTTTTGGAACACTCGTGTGGTAATCTCACGTGGTATGTCACATACCTACTCACATTTACTAATTACTGCGGTTTTGAAAAAAAATACTTCTAGTAACGCTCATTGTGCCTGAGTCTAATACACGATGACAACTGAAACTGCATTGGTATACCGATATACAATTGTCACAGGACCATCCCTCTACACCCCACCCAGGAATTTTCAATTGTGGTGGGGAAAGATATGCTATAAAATTTTCGTAAAATACATTGTTTTAAACCTCGCATAGTTAACAGTATTCCGAAAATGTTCGTTCTACAAAATGCACAGTGCGTGTTGTCCAAATCAATGCGTGGGAGTATATAAGTAATTCCACCGTTCAGAGTAAAGCAGGAAATATTACGAAATTTTATATTTTGATACAACTTCGACGTACCCGTTGAAAAAACGATGCCCGACAAGACACCAAAAGCGCTGATTGACACAATGTCATCTAAGCTCGACGCAGCTATCACCAGCGTGTTGACGCCGTTTTTTTCACCGTATCCCATACGTTTCAATCGTAACAGATTGGGCACTAAAACAGCTGGACTGACGGCCGATAAGACGAACCTTATACAAATCAAACAAAAATATGATTTTTATAAAATTCCTAACTATAAGGACAGAGTTTGGAACGCCAGTGACTGGCATGTTTGAATAGGTATTTACTATGATTATAAAAATAATAAGAATTATTAGAAACGGTAACGTAATACAAATATTTGTACACAATAATGTGTTTTTAGATTAATATTAAGTTAGTAGAATGTTATTAATTAAAAAATAAGCAAACTGTTTTAGTTAATATCTTAAAATATTGACTCCTAAAATCTAAATAGGTACAGATTTTATATATTATTAATCACCAGTTTTACCGGTGGATATTGCGCGTGCAACATTTTACCATGCCCAGAATGGTTTGTTAATGGTTATTGATCCAATTGGATTTATAGAACATTATGATAAATAATATAATTAAAATGTACTTATAATTTTAAATTACAATATTATCAAACGTTAGAAATTATTTGCCCACAAAATTAAATTGAATGATATTGATGATTTATAACCAATTTACATTGATAAATAGCATATGTTACAATTAATTCAAAATCGTATAAATTGTACTATAGTTCGTGGTTTATTCAATTAATTAATTATTTTGATGCAAGTTTAATTTCCAATGTATTTAGCTTTACTAAAATAGTAAAATCATAACGTCGATTTAAATTAGTGCAACGGCATACAATGTAATTAAAACACGATCCAATTCATCGTATGACTCGTTGGTAAAATAACTAAAATATTGTTTTAATCTAAGCGACCAGATGTCAAACAGATCATAATAATATAACGCAGTATTTTACTTAGATATTATACATGTCATAATGCACATACACTTCAATTTAGTTCAGGTACATTTTATGCGTGTACGGTCACCTTGATTAATCAGCTTTAGAAAAATATTTCAAACAATGAATAATATAATATGATTATAAGTTATGTCCATATCAGTGGTCACTGGTTATCAACAAGCCCGGATTAAGGGGGGGGGCAAAGAGGGCATGGTCCCGAGGCCCATAGATTTTGGGGGCCCATAATTATCCCCAAAATATATTTTTTTAACGAATTCAATATTTAAAAAAAAAAAAAACTATGTAAGTATATAGGTAAATTATTATTAATAATTATAAAATAAAATTGTATGTATTTTATTTCACGAAAATTTACTTTAAATGAACTGTTTGCCAACAATTTTGTTTGTTTGTTTGTTTTTTTTGAGCCTATTAGATTACCGATTTAATTATTAAGTATATAAAAAGGTAGTTATAAGAACATAATATTTAGCTCTTGTAAATTTGGTATTTCAGTTAAAAGTATTAATGCATATTATATTAAAATCTAGAGGACTATAGTTAATAATCTAGTGAACGAAAATTGATCATTTTACTGTCAAAATGTTCAGAAAAAAAGCTTTACCCGAATCCATCAAAAAATATGGTGGTTACCATTTGAAAAATAAAGTTTATTTTATTATTGGTACAACTGCGTGTTTAAAAATTTTGAAAATGTTATAAAAAAATTCCTGTTAAAAATAGAGACACATGTCTTTTTTTGTTTTAGCGAAATTCCATATCGAGTCATATATAATTGTTAAAAAAAAGCCACGTACAATGACATAAGATACTTCCTGTATATTTTTTGTATAGTAAAAAATTATGCAATAATATAAAGCCGTTAAAATGTAATGATACAATAATTTTGAAGTTAAAGTTGAAAGGGGGCCCACTAAGTGTATGGTGTCCCGGGGCCCAATTGATCCTTAATCCGGGCTTGGTTGTCAACTATCCGTATAGATATGGCAGTATTATTGTTTATGAATATTAAACATTCATACTGAAAATGATAGTGAAATAATTTGTTGTTTTTCACAATTATGGTTAAAAATATCACCAGTGTTGAAAAGTTAATGCTAAGTACATTTCTAAGGTTTTTGAACGAATCATGCATTCAAGATTCTACTTTATATAATATCAATTAATATGATAATATTAATATTATCTATAATACAGAGTGTTCCAAATTGTTAACAATCGATCAAAACAATATACATCACAATTTAAAGCTGTACAGTAGCTATTTTTGGTAAAAATGTTTGGCTAAGAAGAAAAAATAATACAAATTAAGCATGAATACACTGAAAAAAATCACAGTTATAATACAAAAATAAGCCAAGTCGATATCAACTCACTATAGTATGATACATATCCATATTTTAAGCATAAAACTTCAGCTTAAAATATTGAAAATTATTGGAAATGCCAAGAATAAACGAGCTTGTACCGCACGTCAAGGACAATATCTTCTATACTTGTATTATTATTTTAATTAGTACTTATAGTAGTCAGTACACAATGTCTACACATTACAAATATCTATAGGTTTTGTATTATATACTATTAATAAGTTACGGTTAGTTATTAATATATACGAACAATGAAAGCTATAGTGACTAACTCAGATAAGATATGATCTGTGATTTACGATAAATTGTCATTTAGTAAAATTATTGTTATTGATTGTCGTGCGGTGAATTATTTACGATAAATTGACGAGTATCCGCAGTTGCCATTGTGACACCAAATATGGTAGAGCGAGTATGACTGGAATTCGAATACCGTCCCGATATCGTTCGTGTAGCGGTAGAAACATAGGCAGAGATTGGATGGGGGCTTGTCCCCCAAAAGTTATCTGAATATTCTCTAGATTAAAACATTAATAACTTTTTCATGTTATAATTAGATCTTATTTTCGTGTAGGAAGATTTTAGTGCACCTTAAAATCAAATTATATCTCAACCTACAGGTGGAGGGAGAGGAAATATAACATTTGTTCGAGTATAAACATATTGTGCTGTATTCGATTTTATATCATATACCTACTGCCATTTACCAATATAAATATTCAAAATCAGTTCTTATTCTTTGTGGAACGTACTGTATTTGTTAAAGTCCTCATACCGTATATACCTATATAGTTATTGAAAAATGAGAAAAGTTTGAGGTTAAATGAAATGTCGAATTATTGTTTTTCTCCAAAAACATAAACCGAATAATTATTACTATTACTTACTCACCCCAGCATCAGACCCCATTCCCAAGAGAAATTGGGCAAAATGTAATGCGCAGCCGCGGCCGCGGCCACTGCCTCGGCCACACACGGCAACAGCGCCAGCCTGGTCACGGCGCCACTGAGCCGACGCAACTGGGCTGCGTTCATTTCCAAGCCGCCTTTGATCAAGATCACCGACAGCGCAGCTTCTCTGTGAACAACAACAATGACACGTGACGATCAATCGAATACGTTAAAACAATATTATTATAATTATTATGTTTTATGATGTCTTAGAATTTTTTTATACAATATTTTGTAGACGGGTGACAATATAGATTATACAGGAAACAATGTTTTTTTTTAATACGAATTGTTGCGTTAAAAAAATCACGAGTTTTAGATTAAAATGTTTAGGACAAGTTTCGTTTTGGGTTCAGGACTTTATAGCCACTACCATTTGCTATTGGAAAAAAATGTTCTTTGGTTTGCTAATAACTGAAAGACCACGTTAACATTTATCACAATAAGATTTAGACTTTTTGAAAACAGTCCAATAAAATTAATGTCGCTTAACGCATAGGTACTCTGTTAGACACTGTTTGCACTCCTTGCACTGTTTATTCTACTAGACACGTTCAATTTTTAGATATTAATTCATTCAGAAACCACTTTCAAAATATATTTAGGTCCTTTTTTTAAAATTTATTTAAAATTTAAATATTCTTGTCCCGTTCAAAATATGTAACCAGCTACGTGTCTTGTGTAAGTTTGCCACTCCTGCGTGGAGTGTCTATTGGCGACGGCGTGGCGGGGTGTACAGATCCAAAAGTTCAGCAAGTGTCAAATCGTGTCAAGTCTCTACTCTCTATAGACATTAAAGCTATATTTAAAATGTTAATATGCCTATAACTCAAAATAGTACTATTATAATTATTGGTTCTGAATCGAGTAAAGAGCTGTTGTTGAGAAGTATAATTTATTTTGAAAGGTTCACGAGTAAAACTTTTCCACTCTTACTAGCCCCTTTCCTTGCCCATTCGTAAACAAATTGATTGTATATTTATAATGATTATGAGGTTGGGAAATATGGATGACTGAATTTATCCGAACGTTCGTTATCCAAGTTAGGTATACTTGAAACGAGTGTAATGACTCAATATAAGTTACCTTGTAAGACATTGTCTGAGGAGGTTTACCTATGACAATCAAATAATTTTGAAAAGGGGGATATGGCTGATTTTTCAAAACATTTTATTTCATTATAAAAATATAATTTGTAGTTTATGATATTTATATCATAATAAATATTGAAAAAAAGGTCATGGGGTCTATATACTCTCGCTCCCTACCATATTTCACCACCACTGTTCGTAATACACATGTAGTTTATTAAAATATAAAACAGTTGTTATGCTAAACTAATCGCTGACTGTGACGGTTCTAATACAACATATTATATTATTGTATTTTCTAATAACAATTTATTATGTTTTTGGGCTGGGTACAGATATTTGTATTTTCTAACCGATTTTGTGTAACTCTTGGTTTATCACCATAAAAACGAATAAAATGTAATAATTACCTAATTTCCACTTGGTGAATATACAATTAATGGTTACTTGTTAATATACATATTTGTGTTCATAATTTCTTCGAAGTGAAAAATATCGAGGCACGCCGCCTTTTACTATACAAGTAAATTGCTGAACAAAAATTGTGCACAATTGTTCCTAATAACTGTAAAAATTTAAAAAAAATTAAGAAAGATTTTTGTAATGACTTCGAGTGATATAAAAGATATTTTCGAAAAGGTGATATGCTGTCTATAATTTAAGTTGATTAGTGTTCACTGTCAAATATATCAACCAGTACAAGTAGAATTTGAACAGCCGACGGGAGAATAAATATCCAACCTAGTGTTAAATTATAATCTACGATATGTTTTTCTTAAAATAACAAATTATGTATAAGAACCTCAAAATCAAGTTTTAGAGTTATGACAATTATATTGCGAATTAGGCCGACGATATGCTATAATATTATTGGCTGCTTAACTCGCGTGCGCTTCGTAGGAAATTTATATTTAAACAAAACAAAAAACCGAACACTATCCTATCGTCATTACCGCATAATTGCCACCAGGTGGACGCACCAGTTGGCGGTGACGGTGTATAGGCCAAAGTTTTGGAGAGCAATGCCGGCCACCATCATGCCCAGCAGCGGCGGGAGGCCGCCCACCACGTCCACGACACAGCCGGTGGCCAGCCCGGCCACGTAAAGTATGAATATGGACGCCACGCTGCCGCCGGGAACGGCCATCAGAGCCGGCGCCACGTTGACGCGAAGCAGACACCAGGCCACGGCCACGGACAACACGACGGCGATAGCGTCCGCCGAAGTTGCCGGCCACCGGTTATCGGACCAGGACAACAGCGACGACCACCTCGAAGGCCGGTCACTGTGGTCGGCGATGCGCACGTTGTACTGTTTCCGTGGCTGCAGCCGAAATTGCGCTTGTGCCGCCGTACAGGAGCCGTTGTTCTCGTCTGCCATTGCTTGTGGTCGCTGTTCGTCTGCGGCGGTTGAGAAAAAATTATGTAATACATTCAAGTCTCACGGTTAATTCGAATCTCGATAACTCAAAACCACGATAGTTTGAATTTTTTTCTTGCCCCTTTAAGTGTTTTTAAGTGGCGTTTGAGGTATAAACTCGAAAATATATAAGTCGTATTTATTCCTATTCTCCTTGAGATTCGAGTTATCGAGAATCGACTGTATAATATGTGTTAACAGAACGCCACACCCGCATCACGTGTTGTCCCCGTCTTACAAAAGCGTTCTGACAAATTTTTAGTTAAAAATAATTAATTTTACTCCTTTTTTATTTTTTAAAAAAATTAGAGACAATTGATTATTTATTATAAAGTGTAAAGGTAAGATTATTGTATTTAAAATTTAAAAACAATTTACAGTTTTAAAATTCTCAAAACTTGTTTCGTAATTCAAATATCAATAAGCCTCTGAAGTGCCCCGGATAGTTTTCTTACCTTTAAATTTTACTATATGTTAATTCGGTGTAATTTTATTTGTTTAAATACATCTGAAAGTAAAATGGATGATTGTAAATGCACAATTTGCGATGTTGTACGTTTCTTAACGGCGACAACACATGCGGGTGTGGCGTCCTCAAAATATTATTTGAAGTAATTTTATGATAACGTTATCTTATTATTATTACAGTCAAGACGATGTTATTATGTCGTCGGATCGTTTGTTGTACTTTGAAAGAGATATTAAAAACTTAAAAAGGACGTGCTACAACAATATTATTATGAACTCATAATAATATTTTGGTTGCACGCAAGAGCGCGTCCGGCCCGCAGACGTCACTACGCGTATATGAAGAGTTGGCGACGTTTACGACAATATGTCGACGAATAATATTATTATTATTTGTCACACCCTCGCACAGTCGCACGACAGCGGAAAGAATGGGAAAAACGAAACGATTTAAGACAACAGCGAAAAGATTATTTAACGCGATGATGCCGAACACGTGGTGGGTGCGCGGGTCGAGAGATTGAATGTGGCAAGTGCCAACAAACAAATATTACGACATAGGTACGACGCGTGAGTATCGCGACTTAGTAATAATACAACAACCATCAAGGCTGTTCAAGTTAACAATTTTTTTTGTCGCTCGTCATGTCGAGTAATATGCATATTACATATTGTTTAAAAGTGTATGTTTAGCTTAATTATGTGTTTGGATGAGATTGCCAATTTCTATGGATATATATTTGCTAAGCTTTTTAAAACAGACGTACGTTATATTTTGATCCCGATTGAAATCCAGAAGTTGTATATCGAACAGTATCGGGGACAGTCTAAAATTGAGTATTTAAAATATTATACATATTGGTATATTATTTATTTAACATTATAATTGATAAACTATATTTACGATTATTATTTATTTATTTTTATTAAACAATGATGACATTTTATGAGATTAATATTAAGAAAAGAAATTAACTTAGTATGACTATGGAATCGACTAACTGATTAGTAATTGCAAATCACGGAACAACCGTTTTTAACTGTTTAAGTTCGAAGTTCCTTTAAAAAAAAAAAAAATTTACTCGTTACATTATATCCTAACTATAACTTTATAATTCGCTTTTGCTCGATTCACTTGATTCGGAACACTTGTTTCCATAGATTTTGTAACACTCAAAACAAAGTTGTAACTGCACGCGAGAATCCGAGGTCTTTATATAGTGTTATTATAAACGATCGATCCAACTCCTGTACTCGGCAAGTTAAGTGATGAAAATATTATAATAATGCACCAATATAACGTCGTCTGTCAGTTTTTGCAGCTACTCCGACGATGGCGCCTTTCTCTCGCCAGTATGGAGCTTATGGACTTTCAATGTAAACTAAAAACGCGTACGATACGTCTCGTATAGGAACATGTCGTATGTCTCGTATGACTCGTATGTCCGTGTGAAACGGGCCTTACTTATGCCAATTTTTTCTACGAACCCTGCACACGCCACTCGACAGTAGTACACAAGTTTGTGCTGTTTACAATTTCACTGTTATTTTTTACACGGGCGGGTACTACAGTAAGTTAGTGATGGAATAGGTTACAAACGGATGTGTGTATATGAATGTTTGTATGTTCCAGCAAGAGTGCATAACTACTCTGGAACGCCTGCAGGATCGTATTCAACCAAACTTGGCAATCGCACTATTTACGCTCTGGATTAAAACGCTAGCAAAATGTTAACAAAAATGCGTGCATTCACTTCGTATCTAAGTTTTTGTTTCCCAATAGCTATGCGATTTTGTGAAAATTTCTAATAGCGTGGGTGATTCCTTGATTTATGTGTGTTAAACTGTCGGTTTTCAAGGAATAAAATATTGCTTCACATTTTATTAAGTAAGTTAATGAAGTATATTCATCCCGTTAAAAACGCTACGGTTAAATTACCCATTGCAGCATACTAAAATACCGGGAACGATTTTGAATTATTCGATTTTATGTTTACCAGTTAATATTTGAGTTCAATTTTTTTAAATCTCACTTGTTTAGTTTCATACCCTCTAAGAGTTAAATTAATATCTAACTAATTAATTTATAGGTATTAATGTATATGAGATTTCAGATTCTGAGTGAAACGATGAATGTATTGATTTTACAATGATGAGAATTTTTATTTTTATTTTTTTGTGTCAGTCATCACCTTTTAGGACAGTAAAAGTGCTTGGATTTTCTTCAATAGTAACTTTTTTGATAGGAAAGTGAATCTAGTTGGTACTTTGGGGGGTCAAAAGTAAAAATTTCCTAGTAGTTTTCAAAAGCGCCGAGAAAAACAAAAGAAAAATTAAGGAAAAACGCGAATTTTTACGCAAAATTTGTTTTCGAGAAAATCGATTTTGGTTTTTGGTGCAACTCAAAAACGAATGACCGTAGATACTTGAAAATTTCACTGGATGTTTATATTAGCATTTTCTATACACAATAATTTTGAAAATAATTTGACTCTTTTTGAGCTGTTTACGGACATTGTCAGTTTTCAATTTTTTTATAAGCATTTAAAGTTTACATTATGACAAAATTTATCAAATTTATAATTTAATAATTATTTTGTAGTTAAAAATTTATAAAATGTTCAATTTTTATAGCTAAGGATTGAAAATTGAAAACAAGGCTCCACGTAAATAGGTTATATATAAATTACTTTATTCACAATAATATCATCAAATATACTTGGTAATATCATAGGCTGACTGACCGTTTTCGCTCAGAATCGTTTTTCTTATACAATAATTTATATCATTGAATTCAAATTTAACACCATCCATTACAGTGACCCACTTGTAACTTACTGTATAGTAGAGCGACATCCACTTATCCACCTTTTATTTTTTTATCCCATATTGAAAATATTACTATCGACTGCAAAAGCAGCCGAATTCAGTTGTTACTGACACCATTTTAGATTCTGACGAGTGGAGCGATGAATGTATAGAGAGTTTAAAATGACGTGTGTCAATCATCACCTTTTGGGGTGGTAAAAATGAGAGTAGTTTTCGGTGAAAAAATGTATCTAATTAGAAATTGATACTTTGGGTGTATAAAGTAAAAAATTCCTAGTACTTTTCAAAATAAACGGGAATAACATAGTTTTTTTATCTATTACCTTATGTCGAAAAAAATGTTATAGCATTTAAAACAAGGCTCCTCATAAGGTTTTACTATACTTATTTAAAATATTAAAAATACATAAACACCATTTTTTTAAAAATATTAGTTGTGTAATTTTTTATAAAATTCGTCAATAACATAACAATCTTTTTAGAATCGTTTGTCGTGTACAATGATTTATCATTGAATTTAAATTTAACACAATATACACCAAGTCCTAGTCAACAGCGGAGCGGTTATCTACTCTCTCCCTGTTAATTTTTAATTTTTTTTACGCAAATCCTATTAAAATATAGGATTATATAATATTATTTACTAATATAAGTCGTTTATCTTAATTTTAAAATCATTTTGGTTGCCAAATATATTTTCATAACTAAAAAGTAACATGTAGCAATAAATATTAATTATTCGATTGAAATATATAATATTTACTATTTTATATTTATCTACTATCTTATCTTAAAAAGTAAAAACGTGATTAATATAAATCAAGCTATGCTGCAATGTTTTGAATTGGTTTCTATTATCCATGTATTGGTACACCATACACATATTTATTATTATTTATAGGCAAACAGTAACTTCAACTAGTTTGTGGGCGTGCGAGCGTTCGAGTTATATAAGAATTAATAACAATAATATTATAATTGCGACAATCAAATGCATTGACGCCAAATCTTCGACAGTACTGTCTGCGAAATAATAAAACAATGCCATCTTCTCCCTTGATCATAAAAATGTTTATAAACATAATAATATATACTTAAACGCGTCATTCGATTGCGAAGGCAGTGGTCGTGGTAATGAACAGACGCGACGCCGATGTGGCCATAAGGATACGAATATATACGACACAATAATAATATGGATACGATTAAAATTTTATTTTTTTCTGTAACGTCCTCTTAAGATTATTCTAATAACACTCTAACGGTTTCTATTCTCTTGTTTGTCTTTGTACGTTACTTATATTTTTTGTATCAGTTATTATTGGAGTATTGAATATAATAATGATTAAAAAATCATTGTTCTTTTGAGTTAGAATAACTATGATTTTACGTAATCAGCCACTGACCGATCCAAGATCAGTCAAAATGTTACTATTTTTTCAGTATGAAATCGAAATCCCAAGTCACGTTTTAATTGGAGGAGCTATTTTTATAGTAAAACAGAAATGTCAAATAGGGTAGAACTGTTCTGAACAGAAAATGTATAATTTTTTTAAATTCTGTGAAACCAAATAAAGTTGCGTATTTACATGCGTAACTGAATTTATTCTAAGCCATATGCCAACAAAAAAAATCAATCGCTTGGATGAACTCTGGAATCGTGTTGTCACATGCTAAGCCTTTGTACAAAGGAATACTTGAAAGTTTAAATAGTTGTGACTATACGTGTATGACAAATAGGAGTACTCAACCACAATATACAAAGCAAGCATAGAATAGTTAAAACTTTTAAAATCAACAGTCACTATGAATACAGTTCCCAAACACTTGATGTTATATCAATAAATTATAAATATTTGAGATACTTGAAAATAAAAATAAAAATTAAATTACGAGTTATGATATTATTTGAAACGAAACGAATCATAAATAAATAAATATAAATTAGTGTAGATACACAATAAATTATACTCTGTCTCAAATAAGAGTAACCTTAGGAGGTGGCTTCGGTTCGGTGGCGACAATATGGGTGTGGTCAACACGTGCTGAATGCCGGAATGTCACGCTCTTAAGAGTGTCACTTTATTGTTCTAACAATAACAACAAGTAATAATAACATTATATTATCTTATAATAATAGGAATTTCGTAAATTATATTTCACTAACATCAATATAATATATGAATGATCATAAAAAAAGAACCACTTAGTAACCTTTACTTAAATACAATACTACATAATATATTATATCAATACTGTTGAGTGATGTATGTACAATATGTATAATTTAAAATTGTATGTCATTCGGATTATTGCATAACAAATCAAACCTTAACAAAACCGTAGCGTGCAAAATATATAATATTATTATAAATACGAGAATATCATGTTAAATTATACGTGAAATTGAAAAATATCTTAAACGATTTTAAAGCTTACAGTTTAAACTCATTGATCGACAAAAGATACAAACTTGCGAATAATTGTATTTTGTAATGCATGCGCTCGATTAAAAGTAAAATATTATAAACGATGATACTGGATATTATACTTATATTATAGTGTATATAGTATGTGCCTATATAATAGTATCGTTATTGATCAATTTTAAATATTTGAATATCATGTAGTAGTAAGTACTCGCAAGATATGAATGTAAGTGCAAATACACAGTTAATATTATAGGTGGGACCATTTTTCTTCAAAAGTGAGTATCGCATTTCTCTAAAAGAAAAAAAGGAAGTAAGTATTTATAGGTACGATTTCCTCCATAAATTTCATTGGACTAGATTACTAGAATCAATACGTCTATTTTCCTCCAAATATCAAATTAAATTGAATAGTATAAATAATAATATTATTCTAATAACATAATATCTGATATTTTACCTGTATTTAATATCTATAGCCTACGTTTTAGCTGACACCGACTGCCTTAACTGTTGTGTGATGTATTATTAAGTATGGCACAAACAGTCGATAATCTCGAAACATTGATCAAGCTTAATAAATTATTAAGAAGCGCACAAACGGGTATGCGTTCATACATACGTTTATTGTAAAATTTGCATCAATTTAATTACAATATAGGTATTATAAGTTTAAACCACAAATTCCTAAAAATCAAACTTTCCAAAAAGCGTTTGAATAGTTATTTTAAATAAAAATAACTTGAACCTAATACCTAAGATATTGAATAGAACAAAAGTTATTTCAAAAGTCAGATATTTGTGTTATACCCATGTATTTGTACCTACATAATAATATGTCATACATGCATTAATTTGTTTGTAATTTTATTTTGGTTTACTAATAAGAATATATAATTATTGATACCAATACAGTAAACATTTCATTTTAGAGAAAGTATGATATTTTGGCATAAATTATTTGATTTTTATTCATTTATTTAATATATCTTATGTATAAAATTATGAAACAAATAATTTGATTTATATTTTTGTAAAAGTATAATATATATTTATATAACATGCTTGGAATGAATAATATATTAAAATATTGACGATAATTTCAAATTTGTATATTATTATATTCTAATATTATTATAGTTATTATCATAAAAAATATTTCACTATATTTAATTATCACAGTGGTTTTATTTTTATTTAATTCATATTTGAAGCTTATAAATAAAAATACATAAAAAATAATACTAGGCCAAAGTATAAAAATCATAAAAAATCATTAATTTATAAAAAAAACTTAAATATTTTAAATGTTTATGATAAAAATATAATAAACCTTTTGAATAATTTGAAGATTTACATGAAAGTATTTTGACTGAGCATACAATTTTTGATTAATATTATAAAAAATAAAAATAAAATAAATTTTTTTTATGAATTTCTAACTCAAAATAATTTGTACATTTTCGTGAAGTTTACATATTTTGTCAACAAACTGTAATTTTAATAATATATTGAGATCCTTGTATTAAATTGTCAAGCTATTTGATCCAACGAATACAATTTGATTGACATTTATGGAAAAAAATGCTAATAAAACAGGAAACTGAAAATGTCCGTAAACAGCTCAAAACAAGTACTATGGCTTATAGAAAATAATAATATAAACATTCAGTGAAAATTTCATGAATCTACAGTCATTTGTTTTAGAGTTACACCGGTTTTGTCGAAAACCGATTTTGTGTAAAAATAATTCCCGTTTTTTCTTAATTTTTTATTTGTTTTGTCCCGGTGCTTTTGAAAACTACTGGCAATTTTAAATTTTTACCTCCTCAATGTACCAACTAGATTCACTTTCGAAAATGATTCTGAACTTGAAAATCGAAGCATTATTTCGATAACATATCGTGTATATACAAATACAAAAAAAAAAAATATCACGGTAAAATCAATACATTCATCGCTCCACTCAGAATCTAAAATTCAATAAAATAAAATTCAATATTTTTATGAAATATTTCAAACCACAAATACTACCTGTCGACAAACCGCCATAGTTCGATATATCCGGATCGTATTTATCAATAATACTAATTTTCTCCTCGTTGTTTGACATAATTTATTGGTGCAAGACTCGAAAACGTACGGTTTTTATAATTATAAAATCATGTAACTGTTGTTAATTATGCGTCGTAACATAATAGCTGAGCTGTTAGTAAACTAAATATTATAACACAAATAAATTATGGTACCTGCGTTTTATACCTGTTTACACGATTATCATATTATCGCGGCGAACATAATAAACTACTATCGGGAAAAAATGACAGCTGATAGTGTTGAAAATCAAAGTTTTTTTCTATACAAACACATTTCATTGCCTATCATCGTGTTTTACACAGATTATAAGACTTCTGCTGTTGTTAAAAGTACCTACCTATGTCTGTTGCACATAATTGATAAAAGATTATTAAACTATTGTAACAAATTTGGTCAAAGGCCGCGGAAAATACGATTAAGATAGGCAACGTTAGCAATGCCGTGAGATGGAGATATACTATTGGAGATAAGGAAAAATAACTATTAACAATACGTTCTTACTAATATATTACATTTTACGTTCCTGCAGTGTTTTGTTAAGCTATATATATTGTTAGTCTATATAATATAATATGTACAATATACCATAATTACGCTGATAAAGTGGATAAAACGTATTTTTAATTCCTTTATTGCAGATACAGTTAGTTAGCTAGTTTATCTTTAATTTATCATACCTAGTATTACATGATATTAAACTTATTTATATTTTATGGTATCTACCTAATATTATATAGATGGTACAAACAACGTAGTGAAGTAGCAATTTCGACCATTTATATGTATTCACAAGTTCCAATAAGAAAAAATAAATTCTCAGTGAAATTAAGTTAATATAACCATAATATTGTGCAGGTCATAGAAATATCAAGTAGACAGGCAATATCAATATTATATTATCATAACCATTTTATTGTCATTATTTATTTTGGTTAATAATAATTATTATTAAGGCTTAACCCTCGGTTAAAATATACATGGCGGGCGTTGGCTTAGAATAAAAGTGTTCTAAATCCAATTTTTTTCGAAATTTACTTTTTAATACTGAATGCATTAAAATAAATCATTAGGATTTTCAAGGTGCACATTTTAAGCTAAAAATTAGTTTTGTGGGTACATTAATAAAGAAAATAGAGGAAATGAAAAGGTAATATATCATCGAAAATCATTATTTAGGAAATTAAACCTAGTGTTAGTTAGAACTTTTTCAAGCTAAATACCCAATTCAGAAAAAAAGGTTCTATCTAAAAATAGTAAATATGATTTAGGATGAATACGTTTTATAATGTAATAGGACATCCAATGATATACAACATTTAAAAAAAGTATTTATGGATACTTTCAAATTGCATACTTATAACTATATATAAAAATCAATTGAATCTAATTTTTTCAGCATTTTTGTATTTTACATTCATTTTTTAGATCTTTTAACATTGTATCATTTGGTGTAGGTATCCATAAATAACTCACATTTACCAACGGGGTGAATTGAAAATATAAAATATACAAAAATAAAATGGAAAGTATTTGAAAATTAGTATATTTGATTTTGAAATGGGAAATAGGTATATTTACTTTGCGAAAATATTTGATATATACGTATTTGAGTACCTACTTAAATGTAATTGTTTGAATATTTTTACTTAAATACTTTACAAGTCTGCATGCATGTTGGTTCAAATGTACATAATAATGTGTTGGACACAGGCAAACATTTGCACGTAATATAATTTATTATAATTGTCAGTGTTCCCTGTGGAACAGACGTAGGTCGGCGACGGGCAGTGAGGGTAAAGACGACGTATAATGCAATCATCGTCTACAAATTGGTTAAATCATTCATCCCCGCTATAGTGGCTTCGTTCATGAAGAAAATAACTCGATGACTCCCCCTCTCTCTCTCTCTCTCTCTCTCTCCTTTATTTTTTTCGCCATCGGACGATCTCCAATTTTTTTTTTAACTGCACCATTACCTATTCACTGTTTTTTTTTTTTTTGTTTTTTGTTATCCTATACATACATACAACCTTTTCTAAACTGAGTGACTATATTGTACAGGGTAAGACGATGACAAGTCGTTCACGTAAAGAAAATCAACCATCTGAAACCACACAAGCTGCTAAAAGTCCGGTAGACGTATTAAAAAAAACAATTTAAATTAAATAGAAAAGAAAAGACTTACGCTTCCACGGAACCTGAAAGCCTGAGTAAAACTGAAGTTTCGCAATCAAGACGAAAATTATGGTTCAATCATATGTTTCTTAGAAAAATCTACATATTTTGTGTATTTTTAATGAATAAAAATACATCAATAATTAAAAAAAACAGCTTAGTGGGTAACGCACTGCTGTACATTATGTGTCTACTTAGTAAAGTCACTGTAATAGTCAATGGATGTGTTAAATTTGATTTAATGATATAATAATCATTGTATACGAAAAACGATTCGGAGCGAAAATGGTCTGTCATAATATTACCAAATATATTTGATGATATTATTATGATTAATCATTAAAGTAATTTATTTTACTATTAGTACTGCAGTAGGTAAAATTCATTTTTGCAAAAAAAATTGCATTTAAAAATGTCACTGTATACAATATAATAAAATGCTTTAAAAGTTTCAAGTAGTAAATTTTTAAATCTTAGATATACATAAATATTTTATTTTTTTTCTCTAGAGTTATTGTGGCGAGTGACTGGGAGAGATATCCGATTGATTGTTGGAGTAATTATTACTGTGGTAAAAATAAGATGTCATGTTGGCGGACTTACATTTTACAATTAAAAACAAATTTAAATTAATATGATTGACTGGTTGTTTTGTTTTCGGCTTAGATATTAAATATGCATAATTAGGTGTTTGTTAGAGTAGGTACTTAATTCTACAACAGTTTTCCGACGATTTAAATAATGTTTGAAGTACAACAGATTCTGGGAGTGAATTAATCAGAACATTCATTTGGACTTAAGGAATGATAACTCAATTTTTTTACTATAATTCTCATCATTAAGGCATGAAAATAATATATATATTATTTTAAATATAATCTAACAACCGTCATATCTAGTAAGTTATTTTGTGTCAATATTGATTATTGATAAGTACCTAGTACAATTCAATTATTTATTGATTATTCAAACTATTTTCAAAAGTATAACTATAATTGACAACAGTTTATACTGGGTACCCTAGTTATCATAATTCATTCATTAAAAAAAAAAAAAAAAAAACGATTAATATTTTTGAAAATATATTTATTTTTTTATTTTTTAGTCAATTAAAACTATATTTTTTACCATTTATTTCGTCGTAATCATTTATCTTTTTTAATGACAACATGCATTTTTAATCCTAATTATTTTACTAAGGTTTTTTATTTGTTCAGTAAAAACTAACCTTCCGTCTGAAATATTGTTGAATTAATCAAACTAATATGAGCTTTTTTAAACAGAAAAAAGTACTTAACATATAAAAATTGAATTTTGAACTAATTATATCTTAGTGTTATAGCACATAAGTACTATCATATGATATTATAAATTCTGTTATATATAACAATTTATTTTCTTTAAATAGATTTAAATAAATTCTATGAAATGTTCAGTAAGTTATTTGTAATTTGTTTTTGGTTTCTTATATAACAACCTAAAATAATGCATTAAAACATGAATGTGCTTAAACATAAAGTTAGTTATCAATACATATTATGTATTCAATTAGGACATTTATTATTCAAACATATAATATCTTCGAACCATTTGCAAACAATAATATCTTATAGTCAAGCTTAATTACAATGAGTAACCATGCTTTTTTTACATTCTTGTATTTTAGCCGAATATTATAATAATTCTATAATGTTAATACAAAACTAAGTTAAAAAAGATTGAATTGTCCTACTTTTGTTTGATATTGACAAAAAGTATGGAAAAAACTCTTTAAGTATTCTAAACTATAAGTGAATCAGTTTGTTACTATGTTTTATATTTTCATTAATCTACAGCTTCTTAGTACTTACATATCACACGGATAGATAAGAACAATGTCACATAATATAGACATCATTTACGTCTAGTTATTTTCGTGAGGTTTGAAAATAGAATTTTTTTATTATGATATGATAGAAACATTATAGACAGTTAATAATGTCTTCTCTATTTCTCTATTGTACTCATTATATAATTTTTTCATCGTAGTTCACGATTATTTTACCCAGTATTAAACATACTAGAATACGCAGTATTGATAAGCATTATATTCTTGTCAAGTTTTTATTAAATTAAATTAATATTTATTAGGCAATAGGTATTTAAACAGAAGATCAATGCCGGACAGTACCTATTACAAGTATATTTTTGAGTCAACAATTTAGATTCTGAGTGGAGCGGTGAATGTATTGATTTTACAATGATGTGTGGTTTTTTTTTATTTTTTATTTTTGTGGCTGTCATCGCCTTTTAGGACAGTAAAAATACTTAAATTTTCTTCAACAGTATCTTTTCTGATAGGAAATTGAATCTAGTTAGTACCTTAGGGACTAAAAGTAAAAATTCCCAGTAGTTTTCAAAAGCGCCGTAAAAAACAAAAGAAAAACGGAAATTTTCACGCAAAATCGGTTTTTGAAAAAATTCGATTTTGGTTTTTGGTGCAACTCTAAAACAAATGGCTGTAGGTACATGACATTTTAACTGAATGTTTATATTTGCATTTCCTATACACCATAACATTTTAGAAATATTTTGACTTATTTTGAGCTGTTTACGGATATTTTTAGTTTACATTTTTTTAGTTTTTTTCCTATAAATATCAATACAATTTTATTTGTTTGTTAAAAAAGCTTGATAAATTAATAGATGGCTCCTAGTATATTGTTTCCGGTGATGGCTGTGTATAATATACATTTTAACTCACGTCCATGAAGGTAACCCATCCACTTTATATGGTACGATCCAAATCAATACCAAAAGTTAGCAAATAGTTAGCGGAAATTAGGAAATTTAAACATTTTAATATGAGTTCATTTTGTGGTTAGTTCTTATAACTTATTATGCAGCATTAAAAATAACAAAAAAATTGTTACTCTATTATTATGTATATCATAAAATACTTATGTATTGCATTATTATCTAATTATGAATATATTATCACTTAATTTTAAAAAGTAATTTTATAAATTAAGTTTAAAATAGATTATCGCATAATTCAGATATATATAAAATAAAATAGAATATTTTTTTACATAAATTAGTTTCAGTAATGACTTTTAATACATAGATCTATGTTTTATTTTCGTTTTATATTTAAACAAAAATAAAATAAAAATACACTTATTTTTTTCTTCAAAAAGTTTAACGTTTAAAAACAGTATAATAATTGTGTTCGAATTGATCCTTCTTAATTGGATATATTATTTATTTAATGTTACATGTTAGTTGAATATGCTGCCATATAATTTAATAGAATGATGTTTAATGTGATATAAATTGAAACAAACAAACGAAACTTATGAGTTTAGTGAGTTGCTGTAATTAACTTGTTTTGGGGAATAGTCTTTGTTTATTCCAGCAAATACAATTTCGTATTATTAAGTATTGTATTATTATTGAATACTCTGCGGTACTATTTAGTTGATGTTTAACGCGGTGAGAGAAATTGTTATAAGTTATCTGGTTCTGGGCAATAGTCTGGGACCAAATAACTGTATGCCAAATGCACCTACGGGTGCCGTCAACAAAATGGATATCACAGCTATTGTTACCAATCTAGTTGCACATTCGATATCTTCTGCTGTTCCCAAATTCCTTGCGATGTCCAAAGCCACCGGTGCCAAAGCAGCCTACAAAAAAAAAAAAAATATAATAATCAACCATATTTGATTAAATAGAAAAATAATTACTACAAATGAAAATCTATAATAATATGTCTAATACTCTAATCATCTGTTGACGTAGTGTTTCTAGAAATGTTTAAGTCACTATGGCTGTACCAAAAATTAATGTTTTCCACAAAACACAAATGTTAGCGACTAATAAGGTGATGACGACTATATGAAGTATTGAACGTACCAACCTTTAATTATTCAAAGCTATACTAAAATAGTATGATTAGATCGATACCCGTGGTAATTCGATAGAGTAACGTCTCTATAAATATTATATATTTTTATATAGCTTTCAATAAGAAGAAGGTTTAATAATGTATTTATAAATTATTTAATTTTAAAATCAAATAAACTAAGATTTATTATACATTTGAATGTTCTCATGTTAATACTTGGTTGTCATAAACCTTTTACACATGTATACTAATCGATAAAACTAAAGTTTATTCTCTCCGATTAACAGAATGTTTATTACAACTGATTCAATAGATCATTTTGATTTAGTTTACGATGATTCATCATTTTTATGATGTTCTCAATTTACATAATAATATAACCATGATTTTAGATTTTTGTATTTTCATGAGATAACTCTATTGAATATTGTACAATATATGTATATATATATTATATATATTGTGCCACATTTTCAGACGTATATAAATTGATAAAAAATAATGTATTTCGATTTACTTTACCTGTACTGTAGCTTTTGGAAGCCAAGCGATATTAATGAATAGTATTTCCTTACGACTGAAACCTGAACCGACCACTGAACACGTGGTGACCATCAGACGAATCTAAAAACGATAATACATACTATCATTGTATACTTAAACAAAGTATTATAACGAGGTATATTTTAGATTCTGAGCAGAATTATGAATGGAATTATTTGTAGATAGGTATTACGATATTATGTGATATTTTTACCCTATATGATGCCATAAGGTTTAAGATCATATTATTAAATAATGGATGGGTTTTTACATAAAAGGTGCACTAATACATTTTCGTTTATTTTCAAAAGACGCAAAAACCATATAAAACTATTATTATTATTCAGTTAATTTAAATTGTTTTTTTTTATTTATGTTTATTATACATATATATAGATAGGTCTAGATCGTGTAAGTGTTTATTGAATCCTTTTTTAAAAATGAATTTGTTTATACGTCTTATGAGACATATAACGCATTCATATATGATACATAATAATAATATAATCTCATTTCACTGGGCGACAGTCAAATTAACGCTAACTTAGAGTTTTTGAAAAAACTGGTGGATTGTCGTATGATGCTCCTTCACTTCTTTTATTGGTCAATTTCAAAGTTCCTTCTCGCACTAATAGACACCATGTTCCTTTCATAGTCCCTGAGCGCACTATCAGTTATGGCAGAAATAATCCCTTAGACCACATGATACAGTTGGCCAATGAAAGCGACATTTATCAAAACTGATAAAATTATAAATATGTGTTACTGCTTCTACTATATATTATATACTATTATTATACTTATACTATTATTGCAATTATTATCTTATATAAATGTATTTGTGTTATTTGTATAAATGATTTAAATTGTATATTATATTATGTTTTAAACTGTTGTATAGGGCTCAGCCCGTTAATAAAGAAAGAAAGAAATAATAAACCTATTTAAAACAAAAATGAAAAATGAGTAAAAATATTTTTATTATATTATTAAACGACTTGTGCTTTTTTGTATAAAAATTAGTTATCTAGACTTGTGACGAAATGCATTTCAAATTATTGTAATAATAAGACATCTTGTTTCCACGAAAGTACTAGCATTCGATGTAGCGGAAAATGCCGTATAATTTCACACAAAATATAACGTATTATAAAAAAATTTCAAAATTTGACTTGTGCAGTTCCCTTTATTTGAAAACTCTCCATTTTAAGTCTTAATCGCACGTATCTTCAATACCGAAAAAACATCGTGTAAAAAAGAAAATTTCTATATTTGATGCACAAACGTCACATACCACGAGTCCGAACGCGAGTACGATCAGCCCGAGGAGAATCATGTCGCCACGTTTCAGAAGTTCGAACTTGAGGTCGGTGCCTATGAACGCGAACAGCACAGGCTGCAGACACGTCCAGGCGTGTTCGAACACCTGCACCACTGCAAGCTCATCGTCATCCTCGATTTCCTCACCATCTCCTCGGTCCATTTCGGCGGTCGAGATCACTGGGTTGTTGCGTTTATGCTCCGCTGACCGTTTCCTCCAACCGGTGCCCGCCACGAACGCCGAAATGATGCACGCCAGCGGCCCTGCTCCCGGATATCCACACCACTGACTTCCGGTGACGGCTAAGAATCCACCCGCGCCCAGTAGAAACGACCTTTTGGCCGTCACGGAATTTTCTATCTATATGTTCCGGTAACAAGAACACAGGTTAGGAACCGCACCGATTACCTAATATACGCATATCGATTATAATTGTAATGTTAATATTGAATCAGATAGGCGCGTACTCGGAAATGCGGGAAGAATTATCGAGAAAATTAAAAAAAATTGCACATTCTATAAAATTATGGTGTTTAAAGCAGAATTACAAAAACTTGTGTTAGAAAACACGTGTTAGAATTGCCTCTTCTTTCTCCATAAATAAAATGTAAGTTATAGCCTATTAATTATTGTGAGTACCTAACTATAAATTTTTTCTCAGAATTTGGAATTTGACCTTGTAGGTACTCCAACAGGGCAGCACCCATCTTCAACTCCTCTAAATTAGTCCTAATAGTTTATAGGTTAAAAACCCTTACAGATTCCAAGAATGGACTTACAATTACTGACTATTAAATAAAGGCTGTAACTATAACAATCGATTAAGGAAGATGTTACCATAGTGGCGGGAGTGGGAAACTTCACACACGTACCTAAAATGTTTCTATGAAAATGTTATTACTAAATAAAGTTAATATCTGATCTATTTTCGCTTTACATATTTTGGTTAACGAGGTCAACAATTCTAATTCTTGAATAACAAATTTACTTCTGATTTGTTGGTATTTTGAACTTGGTTTTCTCGTTTATTGTATATCATGGCCCATGGTGATGGAGGCACAAAAATCAAAACACAACCCCATATAAGTCCCAACACGGTTCCAATTGCCACGTCAATTGGTCCTTGTATTATTTTACTGGTCAAGCTACCTATTAATCACACAAAAATAACTTATATTAAAATCAAAATTACATTCATTATTTCATTATTTTACACTAATATGAAACTTTTAAAAAATGTAAGTTTAACCGCACATTAAGAACATCCAGCATATCCGTACATCCATATTAAGAAACAACTAAAAAATTTAAAACCTAACCATTAAAAATTAATTTGACTGTAGAACGCAAGGATAAATTAAATATTATATTGATATTTATAAGGGAAATTAAAATTTTAAAATAAAAACAAGACTAATTTAGTACATCGATAACGTACTGCACCGAATGTCATTATTAAGTGGTGAATGTATTGTAAAATTAACATTGTAAAAAAAAATATACTTATACAAGGTATACATACCGTTTGAAAATAAGACACCTAATAAAATACCAAAAGCGCTGATGGATACAGCGTCGTCCAAGCTTGAAGCAGCAATCAACAGTGTGTTAATACCTTTTTCTTCGCCGTACCCTAAGCGTTTTAGCCGGAATAGACTTGGAACTAATACGGCTGGACTGACGGCTGATAAGGTAAACCTTCAAATAGATATAGGAATGAACATTTTAAGTGAAAATAGTACAAATAAAATCTGTCCGGTCAACACATTTTGGAGGACATAAAAATAACTATAGAAGTTTAATTTAGTACCTATACCTTTCTAAATTGGATGTAGAATACAAAATGTATTTATTTTAATGTTTAACCGACTCGAGCCTATAGACCGAAGTAAAATTGCAAATATTAATTAAGTAGGTATATTAGGATAATATAACAGTCAAATATCCGTTTTTAACAAAAAATACACATTTAAGAATATAATGTTTTTCATCAACACTCTAATAATTAAAAGAGAAGAGAAAAAAAATCTGAATACAATTGGAACGTAGAAATTAAAAACAGCTCAATAGTCAAGCTAAGGGTTCTGATTAGCAAAACGCATAAGACAAATAAGAGGGACAATTTAAGCAAATCGGATGATGACAATGATGATGGGTCACGAAATAAATCAGTGTTTCATGTGCTTCGGACGAGAACCTTAAGTTCATATCTGATTCTATAAAGTAAATAAAGAGTGTCCAGAGGGCCAGAAATCAAATCAGGAAGGAATCAGCTTACATTATTTAATATTCTAATAAAATAGGTACTCACCCGAGTGTCAGACCCCACACCAACGAGAAACCGGGCAAAATGAAATATGCGGCTACACCCGCGGCCACGGCTTCGGCCACACATGGCAACACCGTGAGTCTGGCCACGACACCACTGAGCCGGCGTAACTGGCCGGCGTTCAACTCCAGGCCGCCTTTGACCAATATGACAGTGAGCGCTGCTTCTCTGCAAAACATCAAACAGTCAGCTGTAGTTTGTTTCTATATGTAACTGTGGAGCGAAAAGGTCCCTCCCTCCAACTTCTCTGAGATTTACAGGATAATTTAGTTTCATTCAGTTTTTTACGAGATCTACAGAAAATAAGTAATACTTAATGTGCCTACTCAATATTTATTGATAGATATTTATATGGTACTAGCTAGCTATATGGTACGTGCTAGCTGTATAACACGACTTCAACGGGAAAAATATGAAAAAATAAAAAATACGGTGCTATAAATGGTACGGCATATTGGCGTCGGTGTACTTCACTTTGCAATGAGCTAGTTTGAATTGGATATAGGCATATAACACTTGTAAATTGTAATATGTGCGAACGTGATTTAAATTACCTACTTACTAAACTATTATAAACGAACTTTCATGTATATATAAATCGATTACATAAATACGTGAATAAAAAAAAATTCGATTATCATAAACCAACCTGTGTAAGCCACCCTATAGCAATCTATAGGGGTTGAAATAATGGGTTGAGTAAATAAAAATTTATCCAACTCAACGATTTCATGACAGATACACAGACGTACGATGTTTGGCTTATTAGCCGCCATCGATGTAAAATCCCAATTCGTCAATTATTATTTTTAGTTGTGCGGTATGTCTCTGAAAATTTAAAATTCTATTCATACAATTTACGCGGCGTTTGTCATTCGACGCGAGGCGGCTCACCTCATGGAGGACACCAAATGGAAACACCAACCAGTGACGTTGTATAGACCGGAATTCTGGAGAGCGATGCCGGCCAACATCATGCCAAGCAGCGGAGGCAGACCGCCCACCTTGGTGATGAGCTTACCGGCCACCGTTCCGGTCACGTAAAGCACGAATATGGACGCCAGACTGCCGCCGGGCATGGCCATCAGCTCCGGCGATACGTTCACACACAACAACGTCCACGCGATGGCTACGGCCAGGATAGCGGCCGTGACACTGGCCGCTGTGGCCGGGAGCCGGTTGTCGCAACAGCTCGTGGATGCCACAGCGTCACCGCCACTGACGCCTGTTGCGCTACGGTTGTCCGTGAACTGCACTCGGGCGTCGTCCTGATTGTGATGCGGTTCCGAGCCGAACCTAGCACCGTTCCGGTCACCCATCGTATTCCTGTCGACCAAAAATTATACTGAGTCGTTAATATACGCGTAATAATATAACTATCGTCTCTCGCGTGATGAAATTTCAAAATTTCAAAATATAAAAAAAAAGTCTGAAGAAAATTAGATACAAAATTGTACAGAGCTCTGTTAATCATTGTAATAACGAAACTTTTTTCAACGTCATTACTAATAAATAGTATCAGAATAATATCTGTGTGCGTAGTAAATATATGTGTCACATAAATTGACTATGTATCCGAGCACAAGTCCTTTTGCTTAGGTTAGTATTAAAAAAAACTAATGATATTTTTATTCCAAATTATTTTAAACGTTAAAAACGCGACTATAATGTTATAAAATGTTAACATATTACCTACACAGTTATATGTATTACATATATATATATATATTGTATACTATTATATTCCTACAATATGAGATATAATTTTAATATTGATAAAATAATGTTATTAATTTGGATATTTTTCATTTAGTTAACGTCTACTGGACATAATATCATATTCATTTGATACTTTTCTCGGTTACCGCATTTGAGTTAAGTGTACTCTGAATCCTTTGGGTCATACTTCATCGTTATTCAAACGTGTCTTCAAGTTGATTATAATAAACTTTCTTGCATCTTTTGAAGCTGATTTAGTCATGCCTTGTTTGAAGTGCAAATATATCATGTTTTAAATTTAAATTATCTGATATTATTTTTTAATTTTTTTCGAATTATTTTCCATAAGCTACGAGTCATGGGGAAATGTTTTACTATTTATGATTAATATTGTAATAGAAAAAAATATGTGTTTTTACTATTTACTGTTATTTCACCATTTCTCATATTTTCATTCATAAATTAATAAACAAAAACCACTAAACAGATATACGATTGTGTATAACTCAAAACTATTTATCGAATCAAATGTTTTCAAATTCATATTTTGTAACAGGAATACTAAACTATGTTTTTACTGGAGTCACATACATTTGTGACTTATTTTAACATATATTTTATGTTTACTTTAATATTAATAAACGAACCTTATGGATCGATGATTCTCGTATAATAAAAATACATTATGTTATGATTTATTGCATATATTTAGAGTAAATTATAACTAAGAAGATATGATTTTGAACTTAAGTTTTTTTGAAAAAGTTTAGCAAGCCGAAGCTGGTTGAGTAGGTATGGCCGTTACAACTGGACAAAATGCGTACAATGTGCACACCAATATAATTCTTATTATGTACACTATTATTATTACCGGTTTGAATTTCTTGTGTTTTTGAGCGGAACGTTTCAGAAATAAAAACGATATTATAAAACCCTTGAACTGTAATAAAACGAGTTTAAAAAAGTTGACTAAATAAACTTTCAAAAGTTTTATCCTCTGGGAAACTATCTAGAAAAAACAGGTATAAATATTTAAATAAAACGTTTTTATGTATTTAGATTGGAATTAATTCAAGTTTTTAACAGGTAAATTCGGCTTTTTTCTACTTAAAAAACAAACAATAAAAGTAAAAGCCGCTTTAACTATTAATATTGCTTTTAAAAATTTGTTCTGGTCTTCGTCATTTATACCAACAAAAATATATTTTACCGTCAATCACTATTGATACAGGAAAAAATATTTTTTTATTTTATTTTGTAACTTACTTTAAAAATATATTGTTCGTTTTAATTTTAATTTGATTTGGTGTATAATATATGACCTCAAAAATATAGGAAACAAACAATTATACTTATCATATCATAGTATACATTTTTTGGCGTTTGACTTGAAATAAATACAAAATTAGTATAGTAATCTACCGAATAAACAATCACAACAACACCGTTATGGCTCAGATTCAAATGCGAAAACATCAGTAATAATGTTGAGATTATGATATATTTCAAAATGCATTAGGTACCTACCTGCTGTCTGATATTTTATAACAATATTATAATATAATACTTATTAATAGGCGTTTCGTTGTGTACGCTTGTAAAATAACATTACTATTCATACGGTTTTAAACGAAAACTGTACTGTGTATTAACTTTTTTACTATATTACGTTATACTATATATCCTAACGTCGTGCAATATGCAATGGCCTGAAGTATAAGTACGATTGCAGTTTGTTGGTGGTCCGATTGAAAACACTCGACCGTAGCTGGTTTGGAGATGAGAAAATTCGTGAGCAAAACAGTACAAAAAAAAAAAATAAAAAAAAATTGAAAAGTTCCTTTTACGAGCGCGCGTATTATTGTTATATAGAACAGAGTGTATTGTTGTAGTGGGGCGTGGGGAGGGTGAAAAAAATCCTATTAAACGGGAAGTCATGGCTGCGTGTAGCGTGTAGAGTACATGCAAAAACGAAACGGTGAATAAAAAGCTAACGATTCGGCCGCACCGACTATACGACAAGAAGCTCTTCGCCTCGATTGTATATACACGCCGTCGAGTGCTCACTAATTTACATAAGTTTAGCGTACAATCGTGTTCCACCCCTCCCTGGCCCACCCTATCCATGCATCCCCTATTTCGCTCGGTCCGGGAGACACCGTGCAAAAGACATCCCGCGAACAAGTCATCACCTTCTTACGATCATTCGGGGAGGTTTTCTTTTCTCGTGCCTTGCAACTGCTATTGCATACCTAATGACATTATACGGCCGACGGAATTGGTGGGCATCGCGCGCGGGTGTGAGGCAGAGGTGGGATGCCCAGACGACGCGAGTATAATATGTATATATATGTAGTCCCGTGCAACATCCACTCCAGTCGGAAAACAAACGACCCGAAAAAAAAAAACCCCAACGAACTAAGTACACACACTTACACATATATATATAAACGAGCGAAATAAAAGAATAACGAAATAGACAAAACGCTAACGGAATCACGATTGGATCGAAGCTAGCTCTCTTTCTCTTTTTCGCTTTTCTTACATGTATAATATGTGTACGGAACGCTTATACGTTTTATCTCTCTACTTCTCTCTCTCTCACTCTCTCTGTCGCAAACGCACGCATACACGTTTTTTTCTGAGCAGTTTTTTTCTAGTTTTTTTCGTTTTTTTTTTATCAACCTTTTCGACGAACAGAAACAATTACACGTTCATTCCTTTCCTCCCTCGCGCCTTTCTAAAGTAATCGACCATTACGCAACACTCGCGCACACCAGCGATTTAACAATTTAACTCCTCGACGACACTCGTCAATTCCCACTCGTATATATATACACATTATATCCTTCCGACGAATGTAAAATGGTTTTCGCATTCTGTACGCCGGGCTTTTGTTTTCCAAGACCCCGCGGGTCGGTATACGATACACGCACAATAATATATTACCGAGTGTGGCCGGTCTTAAACGTTAAGAGTAAAATTATTTGAATTACATCGGGACATTTGAATATTTTTATTTTTATCGCTATTATAATACACTTTTTTCCATGTCATTATCGACTGGCGCATAAACCAGCCATATATAGTATATATTCATCTTGACATCCCGTCATTATACTTGACAGTACCTATACTCTTACATACATACGTATACAGTAGGTATTTTACGTTATAATATAGTATGCGTACAATTCACATCCTGTTTTCTATATATTAGTATTGGACTTGAAAATTAATTCTGTTCAAAAACTGTAATGACGCCTATCGTTTAAAAGGTCGTAATATAAATCTCCAGCTCGACTTTCCGATTTCCAAACTTTTCAAATAATAATGCAACAATATTATAATATTATGACATATACACATTTAAGATATATAATAATATGATACTTTGTTTCCCATTTAATCGTTTTAAAATTGATTTTGCATAAGAATAAAGAACTTTTTGAAATATGATTCGGATTTATCGGACATGAAATCTGCATTGTATTTTTGTTTTTTTTTTAAGCTGAAGGTTGAACTATTTGGAATACATTTTGTACGGAAAAATTAAAAGAAAATTACTTTCTATTGTTTTATACAAGTAAATCCTTATTTTTTTGGATTAAAGACACCATCACATTATAAACGTATTATATTATTATAACCATTTTAAGATTTTTAAGGAAAACCGACGTCTGTTCTCTTTATTAAAAAAAGAAAATGTCAACTGAAAATTATAGTTACAAAATTATATTTTCTCTACTTTCCTGTTGTACGTTATTTAATGTGTTTATATAGTAGATAATTATCATAATCATATTCATTACTTACTTGGAATGTTGATTATAATAGAGGTTTTGTTATACTTCAAATAATAATAATATGTTTAAGCCTTCAAAGATATATTAGAAATTCATGATAAAACTTTTTTTTATAGTAACTAATAATATGTTCATGGATGGATTGGATACATTATAGATGGTTCGACTATATTCCACGGTAAATATATGGTATTAACAATTTTATATTGAATCGTTGTACACACACAATACGTAGGTATTAAACATATATATAAAAAATATTGTAATCTTTGTCAGTCTCCAACAAACAACAAAAACGAGTTTTTAGTTTATAGTGACCTTACTTCAGTAAGTTTTAGTTTTAGTGTACGTAGCTGTGGAGTGTTCGGATTAAACGTTCAATTTAGACAAGTGCAGTATAGAAATGAAAAAAAAAATTGGAAATTATCCAAGAATGGCGTGTACGAAGAGCTTGTGATATTATTATGTATAATAATATTAATATGAAAGGCAATTTTGGTTAAGGCAATGGTCTGCACATGGATCACTTCTTACCAAAATTATTCGTTTATATTTGATACTTACGTTATGTCAAGAAGTTTAAATACTATTTACGAAAACATCTTTGTTTTCTTACAAGTAAATGAATAATGTATCAACCTATATTTTAATTCGGAAAATAGATAAATTATAATACTGTACGTAATTTTAAATAAAAAAATAATATTATATATACATGGATTAATAGTTCAATTATATGGGCGTGTTTAAAGTATATGTTCACAAATTCGTTTGAAGTGAGATATTATATAATACATTTAGGTCTGTTTCAAAAAAAACACAAGTCGATTTTCTTATCCGAGTTTTGCTGGTAAAATAACATAAATGTATTAAAATCTTCAAATACATAACAGTGAATTTAAGACCATATTTATTTATATTTATTGCTTTAAAATGTAATTTTATATTCTCTAGTAAAAGTTGTAAATCTACGTTTAGAATCTTATTGAATAAACATTTGCGTCAAATTGTTAAGTAATAATGTTTGTTCAATTGATAAAAATTCTGTTATACCTTAACAATTTACCTGGGTATTTTATATATTTTGTCCGTAATAAATTATTGATGTCCTCGATAAATAAATTACATTGAAACAAATGAAATGATTTAAATAAACAAACATAAATTACAACCAAGCATAGACTATAAACTAGTCTATAACTCTGTAAGTCTATTCGACCAAGGCCTAAACGACACACTTTGTGTATTAAAAAAAAAGAAATACATTGAGTGTTCAGTCCAAATTTACAACTTAACTATTATTCGAAACCACTATTTTAATGTTTATCATTATATATTATAACATGCATGCTCGTGCACTGATATTAACACAATAAACAATATTATAAAAATATCATTGTCGAAGTTAATTTAATGTAGTACAAAAAATCGAAAATGTTGTGTTTTAAATTTTGAGCCAACTAAATGATAGGTATGTATTTATTGTTAATCTGTTCGACGTACAATGGATCGGCAATAAATACACGCAATTTATACCACATTATGTATTTAATAACCTGAGTATAAATGGTACTTACGAGTATAATTGGGTACCTATCCTATTTATTAATATTGTCTGAAAAAATTAAATTGTACGTCATTATAATAAAATCCCAATATATAGACATAAAACATCAAGAAAATTACTTCAGTAGGTATATTATCCGCGATGTATACGGTATGGAATGTTTGTTGAATAGGTATACTTACTCAGTGAATAACGATATATTTTGTAATCGCCTTTCGGATTTTTTTTTTTTCTTTAAAAATTCAAACTGAAAAATCACAATTTTTGTTCGTTCAATATTGCAATATAACTGCAGGCTCCACGTTAAAAATATGCATTTGAACAACACTTATTACGACAGCAATAAATACGCGATTGAATTGCGGTGAAGCGGATCATGATGTTACCGATGGGATCAGCTAACACAGACTGACCAGTATTGCTGTCTAAAAGGAATAAGTTATATTTTTTTTTACATATTATCACGTGGTTGACCCTACCTCACAGGTTAGATACATTATATGATACGCGTAAATCAGCGGAATTCGCGAGTAGGTATATTAATTACTTTTATTTTACTATATTTACACATGTTTGCACGGATAAATGATCACCGTGTTATAGAATAGAATTGAGTAGATCTATTCCGAAAATAGACAGTGTAATAACTAATAACATAGTACAACTATAATATCGTGCGTCATTATAATATTGTATCATATATTTTCCAACTGTGAGAGGAACGTGAAGATTACTGGTTTTAGTGGTTTTACATTAATCGTGCATGCATATACATTATATTAGGTATGTATTATTTTCGTTAAACCATTAAACAAGTCATTACTTATTATATGGTATACCAGATATGTAATGCATACGTATTTCCTTAAGTTAGTCTCATAGACCATAGTACCAACATATTATAGTCGTGATGTTTCGCGGTTACCAATTAAAATGTTTACCAAACCATTTCAATTATAATTTTTTCGTTACTCTGCAGAAGTTCTAAAATCACCCGATTATTGATTTTTGTGTGTCTTATAGACTATTAATAGCAATTATCATAATTTTCCGTCTGTACCTCGTTGTTATGTTTTTTCCTTGTCAAACCTGTGTCAACGAATAAATAGAATGTGCGTTCTTCGCACACACACCCAGTGCATGGTTCACTTACTAATACTGACATCACTAACTAATTTAAAACTATAAGTGTAGAGGATTTACAGCCCCTTAAAAAGAAATATATAGATATATGCAATCACGTATTCAGTTAAAAACCCAAAAATATGCACTTAAATTTTTTTAAAGGTTTTATTAAGAAAATTAATATAATTGAAAATACCTACTATGTATCAGGATTAATTAAGGTACCTACTGACTACCTAGTTTATATATACTTCATAATATTTACAAATAAATAAAAACAATTTTGCCTTAATATATTTAAAATACTAACAACTACTAAATATACAACATAAATTTACAAATTTTTTTTTGTCGTAACATAAAACAAATTTGTATCTCGTCATCGAAGTAAATGATAAATTATGTGATGTTTTTGCACAACGTGATATATTTTTTATGCGAAACAATACCGATAGATCTGTTCTACCTGAACAGACTCCTTATTACCCTACATAAGGTGCTTTATTGTGCAGGTATAGCTGGTGTCTGATTAAAAGCAAATAATTATTATTAAAATAAAAGACTGACATTTTAAAATGTATATAATATAATTCAGATGATTAGAAATATTATACATTTGTGCAAACATATCAATATCTCAAAATAATTAAATCAAGTTAATAAAATTTAAAAAACAACTGTTACACGGCTGTCTCAATACTTGCATCAGTCATTTGGCTCTGGGCAACAGTCTAGGACCGAATAGTTTTATGCCGATCGCCCCTAAAGGTGCCGTTAATAAAATGGAGAGCACGGCGAGGGTCACCAGTCGAGTTCCACATTCGATGTCTTCTGGAGTTCCAAATTGCTTTGCCATATTTAACGCAAATGGAGCTAAAATAGCCTGCAAATAAATTAAGAGCCAAAAATGAATACGCTAATTGTATTAAAAAAACATAGGTTTACAAAAAACAACATTGTTCACATAATATAGTACCTACAAATGCCTAGTACCTACTTTTGGTTGACACGTGACCACTTACTTGTATCGTAGCCTTAGGGATCCAAGAAATGTTGACGAATATGATTTCCTTACGACTGAATCCAGAGCCCAATACCGAACACGTAGTGACGATCATACGAACCTAAAACAGATATTATGAATATTTCAATAGTTATTTTATTTAGATTTTTATCTATAAACTATTTAATATTATTTATTTAAGTTATATTGTAATATTAAAAAAAAAATAAAATTCCCAAGTAACTTGATGAATTACGAGAACAGAAAAGTTAGTTATAACATGGAAATGTTCAAAATTATTTCAAATTGGTATAAATCTAGTTCACTGACCTTAATACCCCTATAGGGGGCGGATCAACTTTCTATGTGATATTTTAGAAAGCCACGTATTCGAAAAATTATCTATCATATGTAGATTATCTATAAGTTAGATGTATTTTTCAATTTGTATGCTATTTTTTTTTTAAATATTTTTTACGGCTTCATCAATGAATCATTAGCCAGGAAAAAACAATTAATATTTTATATTTACATTACAATAATATGTACATTCGTCATAATAATTATACATTACAAAATATGTAATAATAGTTATAATTATAGTACATATGTGAAATATTTAAATTCGGTTGTACAGATTAGTATTTTTTATGAAAATACATTAATCAATTACAGTTTTTTATTGATACAATATCTTTAAAACTTGTTGGCTGAGGAAAGATTTTTCTCTCTTCAGCTATGTATGGCCATTCAAGGAGGAGGAGATGTTACATAGATATTAAAAATGTGTTACAGAATTCACACAAAGGTCTTGCTTCTTTTTTCATTGAATGAACGTGGTGATGTTTGTGTAGCTGATTTTTATACGTGACCATATTTTCGTGACAGCATTTTCGATATTGATACCTATAGGATATTTTTCATAACTCATGTTGTTGTACTTAATACTTATAAATACTAATAAAACAATAACCAAATTATATACACATAATATGGCTACATATATCTAACTATATAAACGTGAAATGAAAATTTCCCTTCAGGCTAAACTCTGGAATTACTTGTCAGATCTTCTTGATTTTTTTTTCAAACGAAAGAGTATATCACGGAGAAGGTTTTTATGAAAGAAAATTTTAGGAAAAGTAGGAAATCTAGATGTCAAATTGCAATAGTGGCGGCATCTGTCCAGAAAAAAAGAAACTAAATGATAAAAAATGTAGTTTATTGTTGCAGATTAAAATAATAATAGTGCATTATATTATATTGGTGCTATTGGTTAATCGGGAATGTTTGTTGATTTGTATTATTTTTTTTTTTTCAATATATATATATAAATGAATGTTTGTGGGTAGAGTAGAATCAGAATTTTTATTCTGGGCAACAGAAAAGTTCAGATAAATTTTGAACACCATACACAAAATATTAAATAACGAACAAAGTTTGAGTCCTATAGAGTTGGTACATTTAACGGGCAATGAAGTGCACGGAATCAGCTAATACATTAAACATTATACATAATATTATTATATAGGTACATTTAATAAACCTTCATAGGACCTACATCTAATATCCAAATGATTAGATTACCAGTTTCATTTGACAAATAACCTTTTGGTTTCGAACAGATAATTTTTTGAATACACGACTTTTCGAAGATATGATTTTTCAACGACATGAATTTTTGAACATACATTTTCGAACAGTTAAAATTCTCCTCCAACAGTAAAATAATAATAGTAAGTATGGGTGTTGTATTAGCATTTTTATTTCTTGAATTTTTGAATAGATACAATAGCTCTAACATCGATTTTTGTGATGGAATTTCTATTGTTAAATTCTAAGTTCGCAGTCTATAAAATAAAAATATGTATTTGCGTTCGTAATATACTAATATCATTTGACTCCATAATACCATAAAATACGAGTGTTATCATGAAAAACGTATTAAACAGTAAACGCACGTGAAAATAAAAATATAATGTAATAATAAATATAAAAATAATAATAATAATATGAAAATTGATTAAATATTTATACGTACTGCGATTCCAAACGTGAGCACAAGTAACCCGACAAAGACCATGTCAAAGTTCTTGAGTAGTTCGAATTTGATGTCTGTGCCCAAAAACGCGAAGACGGATGGCTGGAGACCGGTCCATATGTATTCAAAAACCTTTTCGACCGGTTTTCCTCTGCACTGGTCCTCGTCATCGCAATTTTCTTCTTCCAAATTCGCTGGGTTACTGCGGGTTTGCATTTTCAATCTCCACCTCCAACCGGTACCAGCCACGAACGCCGATATGATGCACGCCAATGGACCGGCCACAGGATAACCACACCATCGGCTGCCAGACATCGCTAGAAATCCACCAGCGCCCAGCAGGAAAGACCTTTTAGCTGTTATCAATCGGTCCAACCGCTGTTTTGGAATACAAAAACATCATGTAGTCGTGCAGTTACAGATAAATTTATAATACAATCATTGAATCTTTATAATTTTATTCGGCCATCATGCTTTGACCACCTTGGATGGGTATAAGAAATTAAATATTTCACCATATTATTATGTTATTCAGAAAATAATATTTATGCAGTCATTAATAAAAACATTTTATATATTAGGAACTTGGCTAATAGTAATAAATTGGATCATTGATTTTTCGATGTTATCATTACTAGATTGTAATATGTATTGGTCCAATACTATATGACAGTATAGGTATATCTACACTCAAAGAATAAATTTAAGTACACAAATCAAATTTAGAATATGTTTTTAGGAACTAATTCAGGGGCACATTAAGGGGGGGGGCAAAATGAGCAGTTTATCCAGGCGGTAGAGGATACAAAAAGTCTATAATATCATTTGTAACATAATAAAAATACAATATTATTAATAAATATTAATTGTTTTAGTTTAAGAATTTACTATGTCACTTGTCGGAATATCTAAAATCCTAATGAAATCAAATTATAGGACTATTATAGATACTTATTGGGAGAGGACGCTTTTGTGGTCTTATGGACCTTGTTTTCGTAATAACTACGTGATATTTTTAATATTATCGTATATAATATATTTACATATCATAGGCGATAGGAAGTGATAAGCTGTTTGTCATTTGTATATGTTATTTTTCCAGTAGCCCGTGACAGATCCACCCCAGCCGTCCTAAAAATGTATAAGCTGTCTGTCGACAATAGCCGCCGCATACAATTATTAAGTACCTACTACTTCCACTCTGTAGTTTACTGTTCGATTATATTGAATATTGTTTAAACTTTTATCATAGATTCTATCGTTATAATAATATCATGGTCTTAACATATGGTGTATACAGCCTATATATCAGTCACGGTGTAGTGACCAGTGATTAGTGTTGTACACTAATTATTATACAGTTGTATTTGTGAATTTGTGTGTTTGGTATAGCATAATATATTTTTCAAAATGTAATAACTTGTATAAATTGTATCTGGTTCATGTATTTAAAAAATATTATAAAAGACAATACGTTTAGCAAGACTAGATAACTGATGAGTAAGCATATAGATTTTTTGTAAGTGAAATGTATGTGAAAAACGTTCGTTCGAGCGTAGCGTATACTGAATTAAGGGCCGGGGGCGTCATATTTATGTTTGCTCTCCCATCGTCCCTTAATATGACCCTGGGAACTATAATAATTAAAGTATAAATCTTAAAATCCATAAAAAGTTATTCGTTGTCTATTTAGGTTTAAATGTAGGTATACTAAGTATTAATAAAAATCAAAAATCAAAATATAAAATTAATTTTGAATAAATTTGTATTTATTAGTAAAAAATCAGCTAATTGTTATGTAAAATGTCAAAAGAATTGTTATGTCCATTTACTTGCGATTTGTTGGTGTTTTCGGTTTCTTGATTTTTGTATATTACGGCCCACGGCGATGGAGGCACAAAAATCAAAAAGAAACCCCATATGACTCCCGCTACAGTTCCTATGGATACGTCGACGAGTCCTTGAGTTATTTTAGAGGTCAAATCACCTGATATAGTTATAATAAACGTATACAATAAAAAAGTGAAATTAATGGTTCGAATAATAAAAATGTAATAAAACTAATCATAAACGACTTGTCCACTTAACTATAAATTTTAACGTATAGTTTTACTTGCCCAACTTCCAGAATTAATTAATTAATTAAATATATTATTATGCAAATCAGTTAAAATATGTGTTAAAATTAAAATATTTTTTTTTTTACATTTTATAGTTTTATATTAAACGTACAGACTACTGACTAGAATTAAATTATATACTATATAATTGTATATACTATACAAATTAAACATTAATTGCTAACTACAAATCCAAGTTACTATAATAATATACAGTATGTAGGTACTCACAATAAGCTGATAAGTTTAAAGTTAAATATTATAAGTCATTGCTGGATGACGTTAACGTCACGAAATTATGTTAGTTTCATGTTTACGGTCACTCATTGTATACCTACTTACCAGTCAGAAATAGGATAACCAATGCTATCCGAAATGCGCAGATGGACACAATATTGTCTAGGCTTGACGCGGCAATTAACAGAGTGTTAACGCCTTTTACTTCACCATAGCCCATACGTTTCAGTTGGAATAGGCCCGGCACTAATATGGCCGGACTAACGGCAGACAATGTGAACCTTTAAAACAACAAACTGCAACTTATCAAAGATAATTTTTGATAGACAATAATTATTAATTTAATATTATATCCGTATTATTGAAAATAAAATAATATAATTACATTAAGATGTCTATATCGATGTGCAAAACTACAAATCACTCTGCGTGCGTGCTGAATTATAATAATAATAAATAAATAAAAATATTTTAATACGATATATATATATATCTTAATATAAACAACAATTAACTATGTATAGTAATTTCGGACCATAAATAAATATCTTATCAATAATCATAACTATAATATTATGTACTGGATAGTGGTCACTAAAGGTCAGACACAATGAGAATTTAAGGTGTTCCAAACTTATGTTTAGAAACCTAAAAATTACATCTTCTCAGGTACGTGGGAAAACATAGAATCATAAATATGTTAAGCGGGAATTTATTTATGGAACCGTTTTTAGAGATTGCTATGGTAACGTAAATATATTTTGCATAGGTTGCTAGGTTAAACCTTGATGGTACTGTGACGTGAAATTATTATATTATGCATTGATTGCTATAGGGACAACCTTAAAGTACTGTAAAGAAAAATTGGTAAAAAAAATAAGATTGTACGCAGCCCAATAACATAATTTATTAAAAAATTCGCTAATTAAACGATGTAAACTAGAATGATGAATCTATGAATATAAAATATAATTTTCCATACACCCACTACATAATGGAAGCCATTCATTGTATTTCCAGATCCACCCTGTAAACAAAACTGCAGAAAATGAGAGTATGCACTAACGCATACAATTTCTGAGGTTCCTAGCTTTCTCAAGTAACAAAGTGATTCGTGAAGAATGCCAGATATGAACTGGATGGTTTTATCTTTTTGCGCGGCCAGCTTTATAAGACATTGGCACAGGAGCCTATGGGACTTCAGCAGGATAGTGCCATTTGCCACTCAACTCGTGTGACAATCACGTTATTGCACGAGCAATTGCGCAAGGGTCGACTTCTTTCACGAATTGTTGACCAGAACTGGCCTGGAAGTTAACACCACTGGACCTTTTGCTCTGGGGCATTTCAGTAAAGCTCATGTCTACGAAAACAAACCACAAACCATAGAACATCTTAAGGAAGAAATTCGCCGTGTCATCGGTGGACTTGACTAGGTAGACATGTGATTTTTTGCTCAAAATAAGTTTTTCAATAAAGTTATAAAAAAATAAAGCCACCGCTCTTAATGTAACACTCTGAACCACTCGTGACCTATTTCGCATACATCTGATCGTGTCTGAAGTGGTGCATAATATATATTATATAACGTTGCAGTCTATAATTAGTCATGAGTGCAGAAATAAGGAAAACCGAAAATGCGATGCTACATAATATTATATTGAAATACAACAATGATTACGATTAATAGTGATATATATATATGCTGCACTCACCCGAGAACCAGACTCCACTGCCACGAGAAATCGGGCAAAATTAGATATGCGGCTGCCGTCACAGTGGCGGCTTCGGCTAAGCACGGCAACAAAGTGAGTCGGGCCACGACGCCACTGAGACGACGCAACTGATTGGCGTCCAACTCCAGTCCACCGTTGATCAACGTAACGGCAAGTGCGACTTCTCTGAAAACCAAATGATTACAATTCCGTACACTGTTTATGGGCAAAGAAGTGAATCAATGTATACCTAACCTATACGCTTTACCGATGTCTATTATATTAACCGAAAAAAAATAAACATTTTTATTATAATCAAATTTAATGATTAACAGATTAATTTAAATGCATTATGGTAAAAAAAAGTATTAATCACAGTGAATAAATAATGTAACGTGAATTCAAAACATAATTTTAATTGATTTTTTTGTTGTGTTACAATTTAAGTAATTGGACCTTTCATAAATATATATATATATGAATCAAAAAGATAAAAGTTTTAATTTATGATAAAAGGACATTTTTCGAAAAATATTGATTATTTCGTTTCATCTTCTTCATCCCTCGACCCTGCTTTTCTGCCATCTGAGAGGCGCTATCTTTATCCCACCATAATTTTAAGATGACTATATCAATCTTAATTATATCATAGCTAATTTTATGTTTAGTAGTAGAACCTATTTCATTCTGGTATTTCTAATTTTAAAGTGAATTTACCTATGATGAAATGTAAAGGTCAGTTTATTATTCAAGGATCTACGTAGGGTTTTTGATATTTTAAATTTGAAGCCAGTTATGACGATTTTAAAACAATTTTTTGTAAATTTTAAAATGCTTATCATTTCTTGCTTCAAAATTAAAATATCAAAAATCGGTATTATTCTTACATTACATTTTGGTAATACTATAATAAGTGAATTCACTCTAATATTAAAAATACTTAAAATGTTTTATCCTAAAGTAAAATCTGCTATGATATGAGTTAGAAAGACGGAGTCAACACAATAATGCGGGTACAACGTCCTTTTAAGAGAACACCACACTCCCACACCATCAGTAGTTTATCCGAGAAAACGGCGTGGAGCTAACTTACTGAAATAGTTTTCTTGGTAGTTCTACCAAATTTTCATAATGAGAAAAACTGTATCTATGCATCGTGGCGTTTTTATGACCGAAAGATTGTCCGATTAATTCGTTCGTTCGTATTCATTATTTTTGTTTTTTTGTTAATATATATTAGATCAGTATCAAAATAACAAAAAAGGTATGACCCTGATAAAATTATTTTCTAATATGAAAATTTGGTAGATCTGATGTAAATATTAAACATGCTGGTATGTCCCGTGTGAAACCTATAGAAATAAGCTTGTTGGTGCGACATGGGACCACTTTTAAAATACTTTGAATTAGTATTGAAATATATTTAAATTCCAAACTTTTATATTTTCACAAACTTCATTATTATTGCCTATATCAAACTTCTGAAATAGCGAGTGTGTGTCTTATAATGGTTTTTATTTTATGTATAAATATAATACGTATTATATATTTTATACATAAAATAAAAACCTACCTAGGTACCTACCATAAACAAAATAATCGTACTTGTAAAGTATTTAAATACTTTTTTTGTAATTTAAAATACAATACACTCGCATACTCTGAGAAATAAATATTTAATACATAGGTACTTTTTTTTTTGTATTTGTATTTCAAAATACAAATTACAAATTAAAATTGAAATCTTCTTCGTAAGTTCATATACCTATATTAGTAGGGACCTACTCAAATATACTCTAGCAAAATATAACATTTATAACTTATGAAATGATAGTATTTTACTATTTATTAATTTTGTACTCACCCATTTTATATTTATATTTAGTTACATAACTTGTGTTTATGTTCAAATTTATTAGTCAGTAATTATTTGAAATAAATGTCGATTGAAGTGTTGGAAATGTTTATTTTAAAATAATTTTTGACAATAATTAGTATGAAAACAGTTCTTTCACCTGATGAAGGATACCAGTTGGGAGCACCATCCGGTGACGGTGTACAGACCGGTGTTCTGGAGCGCGATGCCGGCCAACAGCATGCCGAACCGCGGGGGCAGGCCCACGATTTCGTAGATGAGCTTGCCGGCCACCGTGCCCGTCACGTACAGCATGAATATAGACGACAGACTGCCGCCGGGCACGGTCATCAGCTCCGACGACACGTTCACGTACAGCAGTGACCACGCTAAGCCCACGCCGACGGTCGCGGCCGCGATGTTGGCCGCGGTGGCCGGCAGCCGGGCGTCGCACCATCCCATGGCGGCCACGTCGCCGCTGTGGTCATTCCGCCGCTGCGGTCCGTCACCGTCGTCGCCGTCTTCGCGCAGTTGAAACTGCAGTGGTTGCTCATCCGGTGAGTCCGACATCTCGACTGCTCCTGTCCGGTACGATGTCTGCTGATAAATTGATTACTTCACTGTGCGCGTGATTGTTTTGTTATTGTTGAATATTATCAACTAAAAAAAATAAATAAATTATTAGATCTAGATTAATATTTATCACGGTTAGATTAAAATTGTTTAATCAATCCTTTTTTATCTAGCTTTTACCAACCTATACTCGTAAATAGTTTTAAATTATAATCATTGTTGATATATATAGTGTCCATGTATAGTATGTTTTATGAAACTATAATTCCAAACTAAAGCTAAAAACATATTAAATAAATGATAAAATATAGGTACCTACCAATATTTAATTTAAAACCAAATCGCTATTATGACGTACAAATTGCTTATCTAATTTTATCAAACATTTGTGAAATTATTATAACATAAAAAATTCTGTTCACTTTATTAAAGTTTAAAATACGACAATTAAAACACATCATGCATGACGCATGTTTAATAATTAAAATTTAACTAGGTAGTTAAAATTCAATTGATACCTTCAGGCATTGTTCCATGATATAGGTTAAAACAATTATGTATGCTAAATGCTATCAGTTATTGAGCTTTAAAAAAAAGTAGAAATCCAATAGAAACGGTATTATATCTATTGAAATATTATTTGAAATATAATAATTGAAAGTTCGTAATGAAACGTATATCTACGTGTATCAAAGGTATTGATCGTCTGAGTTAAATTTTAAATTGTTTTTTATTTAACTATACTTTCGTTATTAGTCATGTTAAATTTCAGAAATTTAATAACTTTAAAATAATAAGTACTTTAATGATGAAACATAAACATGTACATTTCTGAAACAGTGCTTATAATAATTTCATGAATTTGAAAATGCCCTAGCAATATTAGCGTACACATTGGTCTACCAGGTATACTCGTATATTATAATATTATATTTATTTTATTGATATATTACAATCAAATATTTGAGAGAAAAACATGTACACATTTCAAAAATGTCATACTAACTTCTTGCTATTTTGTATTGTAGACAAAAACACATTTAGCCGAGTTTACAAACCAAAATGCTTGGCGGTGAAATGGAGGTTTGCAAAATCGTGTAACTGTGATATTAGTATACTAATCTTAAACTATTACGTACTATTAACCCGTACATGGTACACACGTCCTTTTGGTGCCTTATGATTGCTAGTTGCTACATTGTAAATGCCGCGTTTGCACGTTGCTTTTTTTTTACATAGACTATGTTTTTGGACTGGGTACAACTTTTTTTTTAAAGTAAAATATATTTTGTATGTACTATTAATAATTTATCAAACAAAAATGAACAACTAAAATCGTATTCAATTTCTGAGTAGTTTCGTATTTTTCATTCTTCAAATTGACAATTGACAAACGATAACTATTCGGGAACAAAAAATTAAAGTGTTATAATTTATGTTTGTCAATATTAAATATTGAATTATAAATTCTATAAGCGCGCGTAATTTGAAAGTATTAATAGTACCAGATAATTCGATAATATTTATGAGACTGACCACTGACGCTTGGAAAGACAAAATATTATTTGTGTGAACTGTGAATTCACATGTGTACCAACGACGGGTTAATTATATTACGTACACAAACAGTATTGGACCGGTATTAGATTGTGTCTAACCTAACCTTTATTTTGCTTTTGATAGAAAACGAACACACTATTGCAATTATTTTGGTACGAAAAGTCATATAGGCAGTACGTTTGACATGGGCGTGCATAATTCCTTACCTCACATCCACGTAATATTATAATAACTAACCGAAGAACCACCACACAAAAGAGGAGTGTGTAATTTGCACAAATAAATAAAAAATAAAAATAATAATTTGTATCACATCTAAACATTAATTTTGGTAATTTGTGCCACACAATAGAACTAGATAAAAGAAAAGGCATAATATAAACTGTGCAATCTTGTACCTATAAAAGTTGTTATTTTCTCCAATTTAAATTAATTATTTATATTTTTTTTAAACTTATTCATAAGTATTTTGATTATCAAACAAGTTAATTTTAATAGATACATTTCAAGTAAAATGTACAAAGAGTGACATTAAAATGTAAGATAGTTGCAGTATATGGAAGGTATACCTACGTACTTTGAATATAAATGAGTAATATTTTAGTTAAGCGGACGTTATCCATGCGTTTGTTGTCTCCGTCTTTACAAACGTATTAATTGCAAATTTTTACTCACTAGTTTCAATAGTGTGCGGTTAGTTTTGATATTAGAGTAAATTTACTATTAATTTTTTAGGTAAGAACATTATCTGTGCTTAAGCGTTGACGATTTTTTTGATACTTTAATTTTCAGGCAAAAAATGAATAGGTATGTGAAATATTACAAATTAAAAATGCTCATATCTCGCTCAAAAATTAAAATGTCGAATAAAATCCAACGCTTAACCACAGGTTATGTTCTCACCTGAAAGTTTGATAATAGGTAAATTTACTCTAATATCAAAACTAACAGCAAACTATTGAAACTAGTGAACGAAAATTTACTTTGTGTAAGACGGAACAACAAAAACATCAGACGCTGCCCTCTTAATAAATAATAATAAAATAATATTTAAGTATCAAGAATATTATAAATTATAATCCATTGTCCTGCTGTTGTTCCTTTTATTAATAATCCACGTCATGTATTCACGTTGTATGTGCTATACATTACTGATGAGAGTTCGGTACATTTATCAGGTAAATTCCAATAATTGAAATTGAAAGAGTGCCGCAAATTACTGAAATTAATATTTAGTTGTGGTGTGCGTGTGAATTACAAATGCTAAAAGTGGTGCAAAATATATCATCTACCCACAAAAATGAAATCGTCCGTACTTTTAACTACTGGTATAATAAATTTATAAAATATAAATAAAAAAGTTACGTACACGGTACACTGCCAAGATGATCGTCCAATAAAATATCGACAAGTGTGATACAAACAACCGCTAGGTAGGTAGGTCAGTTAGTTAGTTATAAATTACAATAAAATATTAGATATTACTATGCTTTATACGAAAATTTTAGTTGTAGAACGTTGCATTTAATATTGTAATTTTTAGGTGCATAATATTATTCATTACAAAATGTGATATCATTTTGATGAAAAAAAAAAATCGAAAAACGCTAGAAATCACGATAAAATAACTGTACTTACACCGCCGCCGCTGTAGTGACGTATAAAACTATCATAAATATCACGACGTCATCGTACCTGCTTGGCTGTTCTGACACGAAAAACCGGTCTGTCCGTCCCGCAGGGCACCTAACCAAGCCAAAAAACCGGGGCCAATAATGGGGGGGGGGAGGATCCAAGGCGGCTCGAGCACGTGGTGTTTTCGTTAGCATAATGCCATAATATTATTTTTATTATAATAATAATACGATGCGCGCCAGTAACATATTTTCGTTCTTAAACAGTCAAACGTAATGACTATTATTATTGCTGTTGCTGCCGTTGCGTACGCGTTCACATAATAAGGCGCGCCGAAAATAATACTCGTCGTGTGTTTATTTTTAAAGATATTCATTTTTATACTAATTCGCGCCAACCGCCTCACAACCTCCCAAAGTCCTCACATGTGCCGGAAATAAATGTTGTGATACTCAGATGATAATATTTTTGTTATAATTAGTACCCATAACGACTTCGGGTAAAAACGGTATAAAATTCCGTACATTTAAATTAGCCATTAGAATTGTGAGGATTTCAGCGTATTTACTGTTGTTTTCTCTTCGGCTGGCCCCCGCGCAACATTGAGAAAACGAATTCACGCAATAATTTTTTTAAATGTTTTTTTTTTTTAGGTACATTAGGTACTAATCACTTGATACAACAAATTATATTATAAAATAGTATTGAAGGGATGAAATATTGATTTGGTCTAAATATTGTCTCAAAAAAATTATGCAGTATGTTGGTTGTTGAACTAATTGTTGCCAAAAACATTACAGGAAGTAATTATTAATAAATTGTATTATTGTAATTAACTTATAAGTCAATACCGACCGTCGATGATCACTATCATAAACCAGCGTGAATAGGATCGTGGCATAAATGACTTAAAATTAGTATAAATATTTTGAAATTTTCAATGTATAGAACCTTTTTTTTTTGAGTAATAGTTTAATGTCTCAAGTTTTTAAGACAATTATCATTTGCTGAATATTAACAATAAATACAACATAAGTCGTTTGAGGTAAAATCCTTATTTTACGTTTGAATATTATATTATCAGTTCGTCAAAATTTTAACTTCAAAGTTCAAACGCTCAAAAAATTATGTGTTTTTTCGAAAAAAATGTACCTTATTATTAATAGAAAAATCAATATTGTTAAAATATGTCTTTAGAAATAAAGGCTGATACGCAATTTCTATTTTGAATAGTATTTTCATACTAAGCAAAGATTTATCGTGGTAAATTTAATTCAATTTTGTTCTTCAAATCGAACTAATCACATATAGTGATACCTATTCAATGGCGAAGTACACCCAAAATCTTCTATGCAGGCATACAGCTAAGATAATTTTTAATATTGTTATCATAATAAATAGTATCACATTCGTAATTTACTCATCGACAATATTGTGCAATAACTAATTTTGATTAGATAAAACATGTATCTAGGTTCCTTATCATATTATTGTATAATTATCTTGTCTATATGAATAATACAATTTGTATCTAACTGCTATCCAAGATAGAATTTATAGTTTTATAGATAAATTTGCATGATCTTTTAAATTAATTAACATATTTTATTTATAATTGAATATTAGATAGTTATATATTAGTAACATATTATTTTACATTTTTTCATTATCTATCTATATTTTTTGAATTCGGTTATATTATATTCTATATTAAGGTAAAAACAATGATCGGAGTACTATACATTGCTCAACGGCAACATTATAGTACCCAAAGCCGAAAAGGACTAAATATAATTTAAATGACGTGCAAATAATACTCCAGTTTTACGATTCATAAAAATTTTAAAATACAAACAAATTACATAAAACCCGTATAGAATTGTTGAGCTCCACAATAATATTTAGTATTAAGTACCTACGTATACACAATAGAAAAATAATACGTGAGATGACATGCAATATTGTCAATACAATATTAATATCAGTAAAATTTATTAGGTGTATTTTAAAAGTAAAACAGTGTCATGGATATAATATACAATTGTAACAATCAATATTTATAAATATAAATATGTATATGTATATATATATATATATATATATATATTTATAATGCGATTTGTTTTTTAAATAATATGCTAAAAGCGTATTTTGCAAATACACGAAATAATACAGTGTAATGCAGTAATGTTATTACATTGATAATATTGTTAAAATATGAATCATTTACCAGTTTTACTTTACTCTCGAAAATGTTCTCTTTTACATTAGTACCTACCTATACAAAAACAATTCTATTTTTTGTGAAATTACCTTATAGAACTGGAAAAAAATCCTATTTCAAAGGTTTTAGCTGTGTTGGAAATTCTTTTTTTTTATTATTAAATTATCATATATAACACAATTTCTAAAATTATTTCCTTTGACTTTATTTTATTTTCATTTTTGCATAATTTCATATATTTAACACACATTCTGCATTTAGTTTTGAATGAAATCGTTTTTTTTTTTATTTTTACTTGAGTTTAGGAACGACAAAAATTTCTTCTGCTTGACATTTTTGTTTCTTTTTTTTCATTTTCTATATAATATTACGGATACTAAGAAGATTAGAAACTTTAGCAAAGGTGTTAATATACCCTGTTATACAGGTATACTATTATATTACTAGAGTTACCATATTATTTTTGGATAAATATTGAAATCAAATTTATTATTTTAATCAGTCATCTTTACTTACTTTATAGTTATAGTATTTATAACTAAAGAGTTAATCAGCCAATGAACAGATTTATAATATTTTATTCCTAGTAGATATTACAACTATACCTACAGAAATACCTATCAATAACAACATTAAAATTAAAAAAGTATCTTGTATTTTGTAACCTTCAAGAATTGAATACCTATTTCTGTACAAAAATCGCTTACAGATGATAGATGTGAATTGAAAGTTTAAAGTTGCGATAATACCTACAACAGATAAAATATATTGTGATAGAGTCAACCGAAGAAATTGTGGATTGTCAGGTTCTTTGGAGTGATTTCCTGCAACAAGCCGTTTACTTTTCTTATATTATCAATAACTGCTGACGAAGTGTGCTATTCATTTATTATGGGTCATACTATTAATTATTATTATTGTTACCTTTTGCCAATATTGTATGACAAAATAAAGAACGTTACACCCTGAGATCGTTCTTCATTGTGCAGGTTGTGCTCATTGTGTTTATTATTCGACGTAAAATAGTGAAATGGATAGTATAAACTTAACAGCAATCATTCTGTGGCTGAGTACACTCTTTTAGTCATATATTCTTACGGTTATTATTTGTTTTGTCTTCGTGTACAACAGAGATGTACCAATTGTGTCTTGTATTTTAAATAGGGATAAAACACGCATTAGCCTGTGTCCCTTCATTTTTTTTTTGCTTGAACAGTATTTTATTTAAAATCCCCTACCCTATTTCCAATATATTATGTTCAATTTTTAAAAAATCTGGTTTATTTTTAAATTTTAATAATGGCCTATTAATAATACACCAGTTTTAAAAATCACTGTTGAATGATAATTATTGTTTTTTTAAAGTAAGTACCTAACATTAAAAAGACATATTTTATTAAAGTAATATAATTTATACTTAGTTATGGTTATAGACTATAGCCCCACAGACGAGCCTGGATGTAGCTATATTCAATCCGTAATTTCGTTCAAATTAGTTCACAAACCGCCGAGGTACATCAATGTGGATTGCTTGTGAACTGAGGTACTTACACTAAAACTGAGATACACCGATACGGCACCATATTTAATGTTTGCTCATTTTTTCCAGGGGAAGTCAGGTTATACGGCTAGTTTTATGCACAAAGTGAATCTCAAAGCATGCTCACCCGTATTTTTCTTAAATTATGCAGTTATTCAAAATTCGGTTTTTGGACCTTTCAAATATACTTACTTAAAGACCATATTTTCAAATTATAGAGTTTTTTTTGTACTAGGTACTCAAGAAGTTTCCTGTGGATATACAAACTTCTATTTTTCAAATGAGATCTCCCTTTTTCTATTGTAAATTATCTAGTGGATATTTTTTCTGAAATTTTTGACGTAACAGAATTCAGTATCATTATTCGAACGATTAGTTCTTGTGTGAGTAAGGATAATAGCGGTCCATATTATTGAGTTTAAAAAATATGGGAGCTTTAGTTATTTGTACGTTTTAGGGATAAATATTAATCTATATCAACATTAATAATTTGTAAAAATGGTTCAAGTATAATAAATAGATACTAGATCTAATATTACATAATAAAGGTACTTTATATTTTTAAAGACTATTATCCTTAGTATAAACATTTTAATAACTGAGTAATAATAATAACTCGTTGAAACTTTGAATTAGTAAGTACAATACCATCTTAAAATTAATTATCCACAAAATAATTTACTATAAATAGGGAGGTTTTTATTTGAAAAACATAAGTTTTTAATATCACTGTAAATTTGAAAATAAAGTTTTTAAGTATATTTAAAAATTCTAAAAATCAAATTTTAAACAACTGTGTGTGGGGGGCAACCTGCCTTGAGCAGCCGTGACGGATCGACGGCGTAGTGAGTGTCGTCAGATATTGCCCGCTCATGGGCGATCGCTGGCATATGATTACTGTCTCGGCGATGTACGGACACCATGGACGTAAGTAGGGTCCTCTAATGCATAGGGCTTGAGCCCGAAAGGTTTCAAGAACAAAATGAGTGGGAGACTTGTCTTCTATTAGTACATATACAAAATGTTATTTATGATACGAGTGAAAGCTATCACAAATTAAATGTAAATTTGTTTATTGAATTATTGTATACATTTATCTATATACAGTTTTATACAGTCATAAATTACATATTATATTATATGGTTAATTATATTATAGCATTCTTCTTTCCTTCTCAGAAAACTTGTTTATTATATATTCATTATTTATTTTGTTAGATAACTGTTTCTATATGTTTACAATTTATTATAATAATAATTACCTATATGTTAAAATATCCTCAGGTATCTTAAGGAAGTCTTAAGGGCTAAGCCTTCCTAAGCCCCCCCCCCCTATTTACGTCCATCACAAGCCTACGGCGGTAGTGGACTATATATGAAGAGAACGGAAAAGGTGTAGGAACTTAGGATTATATTATAATATTGTGCTGTAAAATGATTGTAACACGAAATTTTGATGGTAAAAAAAGTACGATAATAATTCAACATACGAAAATCTTAATAATAATGAACAAAAAACGGTGTTTATTGTGTAGTGTTAGTATTAATAGTAGATACCACTAATCAGGCGTACAAAACGATTGATAATAAAATTATATATTATATAATCGAGCGATAAAACGACAAAATGAGTGATAGTAAAATTATATATTATATAATCTAGCAATAACGAACATAGGTATTACATAATAACCTAATCTTTACGTGGAGACTCGGGTCGGTGGTAGGAACTATGGTGACCGGGTGATGTAGGATGCTGGTGGCTGGTGGATAAGTGAGTGCGTAATCCTTGCAAAAATTACCCGAGGTTGTACATCGCGAACACTTTCAGAACATAGGACTAAACGGCTTTTTATACTTATTCTAACCTAGGGTGGTTGGTCATGTAGGTAAGTATAAGCTAATGACGCGGTAGAATACGTAAAATGCACTACTACGGTGGTATGACTCGGTGGCGGAGCACATTCCACCGGAACAATACATTGTATCGTCGTCACGAACACAAATAAAACGGTACAAACGGCTCGCCAAACCAGACAGGACTAAAAGGTCGCGAGGGAATTAGGTCATCCGACATATAGCAAGACAAGTCTCGCGGTACAGTGATAGACAGCGACCTTGACTCGTGTTTCGGTGAAAATAGTTTAATAGAACATGTGTATTTGTGTCCAGCCGCGACGGCTTATCAGGCACCTACAAACTGCATTATTGAAGGTAAGGAGAGTGAGCATGCTCGGTGAATCACCCTATATTTTAACCAATAGGAAATTTGTTTTTTAATATGTAAGTATACTTTTAGCATTTTACAAGTTCCAAAATTTTACTTTTGCACCACAGGGATCCCTGAGTTTAAAATCCGGCACGGCAGAGGTTTCCGGCGTATATAAAGTTTAAAAAGAACTACTTTATCGTCAATAACGGTAATTTTTCCCTCTCTATCTCCCTGTGTTTTTTGTGTTTTTCCTTTTGCTCTCTCGTTTTCTCGCCATACTGCAATGGGTGTGTATTTGTAACTATTATTATACTGCTACACTGTACTACGTTCCGGATTTGATTTAAAACCACACACGATCGTCGCTTGCGTTATCAATGAACGTCATCTCGTTTATATTCTTTTTAACCGAGAATCCTCTTCGGTCCATATACATAGCTGATGGTGCACGTATTATAATGATGTGTAGAACGACCGTCGCGTATAAATATCTGGCGTTATGTTATAAACTGAACGTATAATAATATTATGCCAGAACAATATAACCCCCACTCCCGTGCTACCCACTATAACGTATTCACAACCATGCGCTGCTTTTCTTTTTCAATATAATTATAGACATTGGTTAGGTTTCCATGATACGATACACATTGTAAATGCGCATATATTGGGATAATGTATGTATTTAGTGTTCGGCACTTTTCGTTTTATCACGATGCCGAACGAAAAAACGTGTGAAAAATCGCAACAAATTTTTACGACCGTCGTAACGTCCAAGACCACTACCGTGCCGCCCACCCTTTGGTATAAATGGTATCTATCTATCATAGTATAACTTCATCATCTCGTTCAACCAGACGATCATCCCTCACGAACGTCTATAGATACGTATTTATTTATAGGTTCATAATTTCAATAACAAACACTCATAGTCTCAGAAGCATACAAATAAGCTATTATGAAAAAAAATTATAATTTTGAATAATTTATAAGACGACGTTTTTGAAACACACATTAAAATCTTTAATATTTATTACAATTTTTTAAATTTTTACAACATATTTTGAATTTCATTTTCTAAAGCAGTCGCACACAAAACGTCGCATTCACCACAAAGGTAACTTGTTTAAATGTTTTATATTAGGTATATTATTTCCTTTTCTCCAAATATCAAAATGTTCTTTTTGTTAAATGTAATAAAACAACCGTTAGTGTTAAGAAGATTGCATACGGACAATTATTTCAACCAAAATGTATGTACCAATATTTTGTCAATTATACCGATGGACCTGATATCGCGATAAGACTTCTGAAAACTGATTTGAATTTGTTAATATGCCTACTAGAGATCGATCAGCCTACTTTTTAAAATGTTGTTCCTAAACTTCTATACATTTTGTTTGAATATTTAAAATTTTGTAAATTTTAAATGTTGATTATTCGAAAATAAAATAAAATATCTTAAAATGTGGCCTGATTGATATCAAGTAGACATATTAAAGAATCCAAAATAGTTTTCAGAATTCTTATCGCGTTATCAGGTCCATTGGTAGGATTGACAAAAAGTACATACAAATTAGTATAAATTGTTTACCGTTCACTCGCGCAACGCAGCGCGCAAAGCGGTGACTTGTACGTGCGCGTGTGGTAGCGTTCAGCTATTTTATTTACACACACTAATGATCACTTATTACACACACATTTATAAGACCCACATACATATAATTTGAAAATTGTCTATTTTGAATATCTTAAAAACTGTTTAAGATTGAATACACTTATTATCAATATTGTAGAAGAAAAGTAATGTTAATCTATGCCTGTTTAAAAGTCAACTTTCGACCATAATTACTTATTCAATAATTAAAACTCAAAAAGTAAAATATCACAAGTATAATAAGCTAAATATTGGACATTGAAAATAAAATATCGAAAATTGACTCCTATACAAGCCTAGATAAACTTCTTTTCTTCGATTTATATAATAGGTGTTCATACTGTAATATCATTCAGTAAGCTATACTATTGGAAATACGAAACTAAGTTTCAGTATTTCACTAAAATTCACATTTGTAATTAGTGTGTAAAGTGCTGCGTTACTGCCATGTACGTGTACGTGCGGGTGCGCTCCATTATTTATTTTATACACAGTCACCCACACTAATGATCACTTACTACGCACTCATTTACACGACCCGCATGCAAACAAATAGAAAATTGCCTATTTAGAACTCCTTAAAAAACGGTCGGTATTCATACCCCTTATCACAGATCAGCGGCTAACCTGATAAGATTATATTATAATAGACAAACTACTCTTACTACTAACTCTTGGTGTGAATCTATTTATTACTCGGTAAATATTATTCTAAACATAATTTAAAAATAAAATTTTTTCTATATAATATCATTCTAATGGGTCTTACGATATACAACTGGAGTGTAACCAAAAAACTTAACACTAACAAAATTCAATTAACATTCTAGTGATTTGAACTCTGAGTGAATCGTGTGATAGTCCTGACTTTTGAACCATTTAAATTTCCTAATATCTTTTCTTAGATCTAACGACCAACACTATTCAAAAAATTCCTACTAGACGACTATAGAAAGTGTTCTAGTTGTTTAAATCTTAACTAAATGTTATCCTGGAAAAAAATCAAATCTAGACAGCTATTAAAGTATTACCGTTGGATGGCTGTATTTTTCATGCATGTCAAGTCATGTCACATTTACAGATTATATTGTATTAAATAATAAAGTAAAAAAAAATATATTTGAAGCACAATATTTTTTTGAGGCTGTTTGACGACTAAAAGTAAAATTTAGTTTGAATGGTTACTTAGTTACAACTTATAAGTTTAAAGGTTTTGAAGAGCAGACAATAGTGGTCCAACTTTAAAAACCAAAACTAAATATCTATATATACCTAATTATAAAAATATAAAAATATAGTTATTATAATGTTATTCAAAAATATTATGTTTTATAGTTTATTTAAATTGTGTAAACAAATAATTTTAAAAAGTTAATACTTCTTCAAGACAATAAGTGTTTAAACTAACTGTTAAAATAATCATCCAGTGTATAAGTTATTTATTGTCAAACACTCAAACGTAAATATAGGTATCTTTATCTGGGCTTCCGTACTTTTACTTATCGTTTTTTCTCTTCTATTTATTCTTCTGAATTTAAATTATGATTATTACCGGCAATAAATAATGATTTATCATAATTAATCCACCGTCGCGTCAGGATTGCCTGTCCATTCACTATGATTTAATGCGATTCTATTTATCAAAGATAATTCGTAATTATATAATGATTTACTTTATCATCAGATACCCATCAATAATACATATTGTAAATTTGATTTGTGACGAATAATATTAACTGTATTTTGTTTCGGTTACTGGTGTGCTCTTTAAATTGTCTCCTTTTTCTTATATTTATTAATTTATTTGATAACATATATTTGTGTATATATTATTTTTGTTATTCTGTTATTATGTATTATTATTGTTATTATTATTATCATCATCATTATTGGATATAATATATGAGCTAAATATTATTTTAAGACTATAATATTATAATAGTATTTTTTCATTTTTACAATTCATCAATAATTTGGTTGGTTTTCATCTTAAATTATTTTTTCAATCATAAAATGTTAGTAAAAAAAATTAATAATTTACTAGTACTTTTTATGTTTCTATATAATTATATATAGCAGATTAAAATATAAATTAAATTTTCTTATATTACTTTGAATATAAATGTATTGGATTATTATATCGCCAAGTTATAGGTAGAAAATATAATATTATCATAAACTTATAATGTATATAATATGCAATAATCAATAACCATTAATTTACTAATCACCATCTTATATCATTATCGGATACATCTTATCTTGTAACATTTTGATTTCGATTAATTATTCTAAATACCTGATTTTTGTAACCTACGGAATTAATAAAAAATTACATAATCAGCAATCAGCATTCAGCATAAATAATCAATTTATAAAATACATAATTTTTAAACAAAATAAAAACGAAGGTGCCTATATTATTTTATTAATCAAACCAATAAAATTTAACTTTAGGTAAGGTTAGGTAACTTAGGTTATTATGTATTGGTAAATAAATAGGACGTGTTCACGGCAGGGAAGTAAAAAAATAAAAATGTACTGATAAGCATTAACTGAAAGTGGACTGATATTATTATTGACAGGAAAATCATATCAGAGAGCATTCCCTAGTATTATTTTAATAACTCAGTTATTTATCAACTTTTCCAAATATTGTTATTTATATAATATAGCATTTATACCAATAATTGTATTATTATAATACATTAATTATATTCTAAAATGTATATAAAACAACGGTGATCAATAATTTAGTAAAGTGTATTTTTAAATAATAATATTTAATATAAAGTATAAAATATTTTGGTTTCATAAAATAAGTAATATACATACCTACAAAAATATTTTTTATCTCATAGAAGTAATTATATCATTAGAATAATATTATTAGGTACATAATAAAAATAAATTGCTGTGTTAAACCGTGTAATTTAACATGTCAGTGCCAAATACCTAAAGTTTGAAACAATATTACAAACGAAAATATATATGTGACATACAATTATTATTATTGTGGTGTACTGCAGGTGCTATATTATTAACATATAAATATGATTCTTGGTATCCAATGATCAGTAGGTAACGGTATACCTTCTTACTTTTCACGACTGGCATGAACCCTGAAATATAATATAATTATTGAAATATCTATCATTCAGTTCATACCCAATTGTTTATGTTATAACTTGATATTTATTATAAGCTATTATAATATAGATACCTACCATCTGTTATTTATATATTATAATTATTAATGAATAACTCTGTACCTGAGAGGCAGAAGGGACCAAGTCCATTATTGTCATTTTTCAGGAGAATCAAAAAACCGTTTTTCAACTATTTTTATTTTACTTAAATGGGGCGGTGTAAATTAAATTTAATGATTATACCAACGAAGTTTGTTTTAAATTATAGACTATAATATTCTCAATAAGATAAATATTTTTCCTTTTAATTATAACTTACCTATAATTTTTTTTTTTACGATTTAAATGAAATATTTTGGACTTGAATCCATTTGCTCAATGACACAATGACTTGGATCATAATAATCTCTATATTTTAATTTTGATTATTTTCAAAATATTATATTATAATATTATAATATTGACACTTGTAAATTGTAATATTATAGGTAAAAATGATAATGTTATTTTTGAATAATTTACTATTTTTAAGTATAAAGGAATAACAGTAAAGTTACAATGTATTCCAGTTAGAAAACAAAATATTGGTCAATTATTATTACCTACTTATGAATTACATTTAAGAAATAAGGCCTTTTAGGCATTTTTTTAAATTTTAAATGATTTGTATGTTATAAAAATTATAAGACGGTTTTTATTTTAGTATCTATTAATTATCGATTTAAATTTTTTTCAAGTTCAATATATATTTTGAATATCATTAAAAGAAATAGTTGATTTTATTATCAATTTTGATTTCTTAGATGATTTTTTTTGATATTTTGAAATTGATTTCAAGCCCTGTTTTTAATGTTTAAATAAATATTTGATTATGTTTATATATTATAAATTTATTTTGACATTGCATTTTAAAACTTACCATTAAGTTGATTTTAAATGTTTAAATAAACATTTGGCCATGTATTACTTCATAATATAATTACATAATATTATATTATTGTATAATACAAATTATAATACTATATTTTAATATTATAAACTATTGTGAGACGTTGGTAGTTGGTATATAAATAGTTCTTTTTTGTATATCATAAATTATTTTAAATAATATTACGTGACTCAAATAACACAAAAAGTCTCGATTTCACATTTTCCAGATATTGAAATAATTAAGATTGCGTTGCATTGTTAGATATGCGTTGCAGCGCCCGTATGGGATTGTACTAATTTATTATATGTGGCAAGTTTTGTGATTGGTCACATATAAAATATTTGTCATATTATATTTATTGTATTTTGAAATTACCTGTGTGTACATAACGTACTACAATTATATTTTAAAATGATTGAATCAATAAAACCCATCAAATTTTAACCCCATTAGAGTTATATGTGAATGGCGGTGGAAGGGAAGCATAATATTACTTTATTGCAGACAACGCGATCCAATCGTCTTTCAAACACTCAAATTGTACATTGGCAAAATGATTATGTTCGAGATGTAAGGTTTTTTCAAACGAATTTTCTGAACAGAAGGGGGAAGGACTGACATTTTTAGTAGTTGACAATAACGCATTTTGTAAAGTCTTTAGGGTTCGTCACGCGCCCCGTATAAGTTTCCGCTGTCGAAGGGAAAAAAACAATAATAATAAATCGAATAACTATTGTCACGATCTAAATCGTTCCGCCAAACTATTCTCCCGAGGTGGACCGAAGCCAAACATTTGATAGCACACTAAAATACAATTTGTGCACTCTTCTTTTTTTTTTTTAAACAATGACCATGACCTCCAACTATCTAAGCCTGTCGATATTAGTTAAACATACACAAACCCCAATATTGGTACATAAACATAATGTAATATAATATAATATTATTTACCTATAACGTTATTTTGTTTCTGAAAGATGTAATTACTATTTTCAATTAATTGAATCGTTCAACCGTTTTCGGCTTTGACCGGAACAATCTATAAAATTCAATAAACCCAAACTATATAGATGTACATACATCCCATAGAGGTACATGATAGTATAGTATTGTATACTGTCTATGAAGGTTGTTTGTAAAGGGATTTTAAGCGTGTTTATGATATTCAATATTACTCATGTAATTTACTGGAATACCGAATAACTAGTTGAGCTACGCATTGATACTCAGTATTCCACAAAATTAAATTGCATTTTAAATGTATTTTAACTTCGCATACGCTTTTGTATAATTTATAATTGATATACTCAAAAAATTAATTAGTAAACTTTAGGTGGCTGGTTTGTTGTCGTTTCTGGAAACTATAATAAAATATACACCCGCATAATATAATATGATGAGCGGTAACTGCAAGTTTATTTTAAAATACAGAAAGGCGCATAGGTTTCATGTAAGCATAAGCCAAAAAACAAACAATAATGAATTAAAAACTTTCAACGATACTGAAAAGTTACCATTAAAATATTGACCAATATAATTATTTATGGATTTAAGTTTTATTATTATCGTTAAGACCAATAGAAACTTCATACCTGTATTGTTTTTTTTTCAATTTGTTTTTCGTTGAAAGTTTTTTTTAACCATCATTAAAAACCAAGAAGCAATATAACTTAACATAGTATGTACGGTAAAAGATATTATTATACAACAAAATATGCAATCTATATACAAGGGTTATTTTGATTAAAATTGTATTTTCAGCGAACTGTATTATGTTTTTAATTTTTATAAATTTATATCGATTAGGTTAGCATTAAATGTTGAAGTTAAACAATAACCTGAACAATTTATTCTTCGGAACATATCAATACAATATTAATGTTAATTGTATTTTATTTATATTTTGGAAACTATCTGACTAAATGTACCTATAATAACTCTAGAATATTACCACATTATTTTCATACCTCCAGCATTGCTTATATTGATAGGTTACTTATATTATTTTCATTATTGCCTATACGTATCTTCACGATATTATTTAACGTAATCAATATAATTTTTTTATATTGTCTATACTCTATAGTCTATAGTAGTATGTAATATTATTTTAATATTAATGTATTATATATTTATACTATAGGAATATAACTCATAATTCATAAGTCATGAATTATGAGTAAATATTATAAGAGTAATACGTAGACTATACGTCTATATCTAATACCTATTACCTACCATATATTATTATGAGTTATGACTACCTATAATTCGATGAAACGAATTCGTTAATACATATTATTTAGGTACCTACGAATAGGTGGAAATTAACAAGGTACCTACTACCTAGTAAAACATTTGAAGTTAAGATAGTTAACTAGCTACTGAATTGATTAATAAATTTGATTTTAACTGAATGTACTTATTATATTTTAAATTAACTACAAATAGCGTAATTTATTATGATAGATACTTTAATTAGTTAAATTAATTAGAAAATTAACTAATGAAGTTAAAAAGTAAAAATAAATTTACCAAATTATTTACCCCCATGGATCATGGCTAAAATAAATTATAATTATGTTAAGTTATGTTATGGCACAATATATTGAAGTAAATTATACTATGCATAATCGTATTCGTTCTTATTCAGAAACGCTAATGTTGAATAATATTAAAGTGAATATAAAAGTAAATAATTATATGAAATATATTTAAATAGTCTAATTCGCTTGGCAATTCTCAACCTTCGATAGCTCAGTTGGTAGAGCGGTGGACTGTAGTGGTACCAAATCACAGATATCCATAGGTCACTGGTTCAAATCCGGTTCGAAGGAAAATTTTTGCAATTTTTTCATAAATTTTACATATGTATTTTTTTAATAGTACTACATAATATTATTATTATCATTGGTATTTTATTTATTTTCGATCTTACCCGTTTAAAAAACATATAATTTCTTTATTTTTTAATGAAAACATTAATATTTTTTCATTTGGTCAAAGGTAGTAGATAATAAAATTTGAAATAAAATTGAAACCGGAAAAATAGTACCTATGTTGATTTATTTATTAGTTGCATTGATTATAAAGTATTACTTTTTACTACCAAACATTTTTTGAAAATATAAAACAGATAACTTAGGTATGAATAATCTATCAATTTCTAGAATTCGAGTACCTACAAACAACATTAGATAGCACAATATATTAAGTTATGAAAAACGTCAACAACAAACATTATATTTTTACATATTACAATATAATACATAATACCGTTTAGCATTTTAAAATATTTATTGAATATTTATTAAATATTTATTGAATGTTTAGTTATGTTTTATGCAATCCAGTTGATGTATCATAATAAGTTATAGATCACAAAAATTAAAAATGTACTTATAAATTAAAATATTATTTCACGCGGTTAGTGAAACATGTGAATCCAAATACACGAATCATCTGGATTATAATACAATATTAAGTATATAAACCAGGCCGTTATTTAGAGTTTTACTGAAGTTCAGAAGTTACACTGTTTCGTACTTTCTATGCGCTGTTTAATTGTGGATACAATTCATCAGTTACAGCTCAACCGCGTTGGATGACTCTTGTTTCTCGGAACTCAATTAAATCTATTTAAATAATATTTAAGTATGATATTATGATATTATCATCAAACGAAATTAAAGTACGACAACGAGCTGACATACAAATGCAGTTTGTACCAGCGATGAAGTAAAACAAATCGTGTGAATATTATGCTATTTAATTTTAGTGTATTGTGTATAATACCAATAAAGTATAGGTATAAAATATAGTAACTCTAGCCAAAATTTACTTTATTTTATTATAAGTTATCATTTTTACTCAAGTCCACTATTTGTTATACCTACGTCTCGGTAACTATATTATAATATTCCTATAGATTTGAATAGTCCTGTTTGTCGTTCTTACGATTTTTGTGCGGTGAACGATATTCAAGATTTTTCTTTTCATCATACCTATATAAATACTTCACGTGTTAACTAAAATTCATTACGTATTTGATTATATTTAATTTAATCGTATTATTTTAATACTTAAAGTTCAAACTATATTTGTTTAAAGTATCGCATTTAATATACAATATTATATAGATAACGACGTATCTCTCTAAAATATGGTTGTATATTAATTCTGTATTAGTACTCTTTGTGGCAATACCTCCTTAATTAAATGACTTTTTTCACTTGAATTGCCTCCGGATGTTTTTGGAGGCAATTCGAGTACATAAAAACAGTATATCTGAATTGCCTCCCATAGTCTCGTTGTATAAATTATTAATTAATATATCGATAGTGTCTATGTATACTATTGATCTCAATATCGATTTCCATAATGTTAAAAAAATATACATTTCACCAATATTTTCTATAGTGAAACCTCTAATACCGGATACCTCTAAATAGCTAACACCTCCGTATAGCAGACATTTTTTTTGAAACATACTACAAACAGAACCCTTTGAGTAACGGACAAAATTTCAGTGACCAAGACAGAGTCTGGTATATTTACTATTCAGTGGTTTCAGTATTGAAATATAGTTGCTTTTGCCAGTTTAGGCTCATTTCTTACTTTATTTTTTATTATTTATTCTGATGTTAGTATATTACGTAACATAGGCATAATTATTTGTTATTATAATATCCACTGTTATTACCAATTATTATTGCTATGTTGGCATATTTATTAAAATATTTATAATTATTTGAATTATTGACAATAAAATATTTATTTAATCATTATTTTTATACCTATTAATATATAGACACTTGCGTATAGGCCTACTGAATTATTATTATTACACCATCACTTTTTTTTTTTAACATTCGACATTGACTTATTATTTAATTTATTCAATATATCAATTTTTCATATAGTGTAAGGGCGAACTTATATCCTTCTGGATTTACCATCGTTTGTGCATTCATAATATTGTTTTTAATTTAAAAAAATCAATATTTCAGATTCAAACTAGAAATCAATTACCTAATTATAATATGTATCGTAGGGAATTCCAGAGCAAGTGAGTCTCTACCTAGATGAATGGCAATATTTGCTTATTCGAGTACCTAACCCTTAATAAAAAAATTCACGAGACGCAATTCGAGGGTCAGATGGGAGGCAGTTGGAGTGTGCCCGTTTTAAGCATACTCGAGTCGTACGGCCAAGTTTACTCAACTAAATAAATGTCTCGTTTAGAAAACGATACATTTTGACGTAGAACGCGATTTTCATAATATAATAATATTATGTTACGATGATCAATATACGCGTGTCTAGTGTTTACCACATTTGCCGTCCACTTCGGTGATATTATATTATTATAATATTATTTATTTTTACTATTTATATATAACGCGTTGTGTTGTGCAATATCGTACCTACTATAGTTATCAAAGTTCGAGTTGATGAAACGTATTCGTACAATATTATGTTCCACCCTGTGATCACCGTATATCGCCAATGGATTATTACCACTGACTATAGTAATATTTAGTTTATTGAACCCCTCGTGGAAGTAATAATTATATTTTCCTTTATCATATTATACCTATCTACTCAGAAGTATCCGTTACATATTTACCAATAATTAGTGAATTCTACACATGCCACACAGAAGTGGAAAATTACGGTAATTAGTTGTTATAATGGTTATCTTGAAAATATCAATAGTTTTGTTATATGAATAATGTATATCTTTGAACAGATGCTCATCAAAAAATTACAATTTATAAATGTATTTTTTTAATGAACGATTTTACCCATTTAATTGGTGTAATTAAATTATGATATTATATTTGTTTTTAGTTATTTTTAATGAGGAATTAATACATATTAATGCAATGTACACATTACAGGGTGTAACAGATGACCTGATGAATAAAGTTTAAAATTGATAAAATTTAAACGTATTAAATTACTATGAAAATTATTTATATGAACATCTAATAATTAATAAATAATTTAAGAATTACATAATATGTCTGAAAATTCCTATAAAAAGAATAGTTTCAAATTAATTTACTCCGAAAAAATATTGATATTAAAAAATATTGTAAAGTTATTACTTTTGTCAGGTCATTCTATTACACCTTGTATATATTTTATTTTATTTAAATTAATATCAAATAATATTAGGTATATTATTATAATTATAAATAATAACTATAAACTTCGAAATTTTGAACAAGAACTCTGAATTAATTACATTACATAACGTAAAATAACATCCTCGATCCGTTAAAAATAATTTATAAAAGTGTTTTGACAATGATGTTGCGATCACGAATAACAAACGATGATTCAATTACTATTTACTGTGGATTAAAGTCGATATGTTGATTCAGCGTGTTATGTTATTTTTAATTATATTAATATTCTATATACCTATTGCTTGTAGGTAAATTGGTTGTAAAAAAATATTATTTTGTTATTATGCATTATTTCAGTTTAATCACTTGATGTTAGCATTATTTGTTCGATAAAGATGTGTTGGCACCTTTTAATGTCTACACTTTTCATACAGGCCCAGGTGAGTAAATAAATTATAAAAACTGAATATACTGGGAAAACCAAACACTCTCTGGTAATGATACCAAAATTTAAAATAAGATAAGATAACTATGTAAATAACTAAAAAACAAAAATGTATAACATTAAATGCAACACTGTAATTCAGCTAAGCAAATAATCATAATCAATTAATGTTGATATAAGTATAGTTGTAGACTAATGACCTAGCAGCTGTTGAAGTCTTTATACAAAAAAAAAAAGAAAAATTAAATATCTTAAAATAGAGTATTTTAAGACAAAAAATGAGAAGTTATAAAATGTAATTATATATTAAATGGTCATATCCATTCGAACCACAACTACCTAATATACGATTTTAGTTGATGTATTTAAAGGCAGTTTACGTTTGATGTAAACCATAGAATATAATAATAATTTAAAGTATCTACGTATGCATGGCCATCATCTACAATTATTGTTATTGTGTCTGAGTATAAGTATTGGGTTGCTACGTTTTTCTGAGAATGTTGGAAATCATCTTTCAATGGTATTCCAAGTATAAAAGTATTTTTTTTCACATAATATTTATATAATGAAAAAAATATATTTGTTAAAAAGAACGCTACTTTTCATCATCGAAGTGTACTAACAAATAACTTTGTCTAACAATCCACGTCTATTTTAAGTCGTTTTTCATACTTTTATACTGTTTATAATGTTTATTTGATTCGATTTTTTTTACTTGATCGACTCAATACACATATTTTTTTGTATTATCAAACGCTAGTATTATATTTCACATCACCGATGAAAAACAAAATTAATTTATTAAAGTTATCGAGAATTGTTACCATACCTATATTATAATAATAATAATAACAGCTGTGCAATAGGTGTTATTAGTTAATAGTTATCAAAAATGTATTTAATTTTATGGGAATTGAATACACGTTGTTTTAGATTCTGATAACCAAGTGAGTAATACTGTGTTGCTTTTAGAATAAGATGTTTTATTTTTTTATATTAGTAATTTGTTTTGTCTGTTATCACATTTTTGATTAGAGATTTTCTTAAATTTTCAGTTTTCATTATATTGAAATTTTTTTTTTTATAGTGTTTTAAAGTAAATTTATAAACGAGATAATTTGTTTAAGAAAATTAAATGGAAGTGCCTTTATCAGATTTCCACCATGTATTATTTTTTGCTTCATTATATAAATATTATTAAATATTATAAAGTATTAATTGTATCCGTGATTAGTTAAAATCATAGTTATTAAAATGGGATAAAACATATTACAATACATACAAAATTACAAACAATAATTGGCTGAACTATCACTGTGTTGACTGTTGAGTGACAATTTATTCAAGCATTGAAATTTGAAACTCTCGTTTTCTTAGAAATATTGTGTAAAATAACCGTTGTCTGATGGCTATATAATTATTTAATTTAGCATTAAATTGAACACTCAAACTGTTTGAGGAAATTGCGAGAAAAAGTTTTAACAAGTAGGTAGTTATGTGGTGTGTCAAAATTAACTCGTCAAGTAATAGGAATAAAAAGAAGCAACAATAATAATAAATTATAGCTGTTTAAAATATAATATGATGCACTATCATGTGCGGCGGCGTAATGCGAAAAAGTTTACAGAAACTCATTAGCGGCGCACATCGCCGTAAATTGTTGACAGTATCGTGTTCAGTGAACTGAAATATTTTTTTTTACGAAAATATACGTGTCTTTTGTCCACCGTACCGATAAAACTATTGTGCCGATCACACATAAGAAATTTGAAAATATAATATTTGAACTTTTTATGAAGTTTATTTGAGATTTGTCATTCCACTTATTCAAATGTTGACTCTTATAATCCCGCCAAAATTGATTTTAAAATGTAAACTTACTGATCAATGATTATAAACCATGTAACTGAAAACAATAAACGAAAAAAGTGTGATGCTACATCTTGAACTTGTACAATGGACAAAATTTAGCATTTTAGCGAAAATTATTACTTGTCGATCGCGGATAAGTGACATGTGCGCACATTTCCGTGACAGAAGCATCTATTAAAGCCCCTGCAAAAGTGTCATTTTTAAGGAGTTATGTTTAGGCAATTATTTCGTTCCTGCGATTACTGATCGTCTTTTTGTGTGTAGTAAATTTAATGATCATTAGTGTGTGTATACTCCCCTACCATCACCCGCAACCCACATCAATTTACAATTCATTGTTATTTCTTATCTAGTTTATGGTCGCACGCATGCACGCACATGCACAAGTCATTTAAAGACATTAGATCAAAATATTCAAAACCAATTTATGGACATGAAATAGCCGTCGTACTGACAAAAATTAAGGTACTTCTAGTGGTTCGATTTAAAAAATGTAAAGATGTTTTTGTTGGTAAACAAGTTTACTTTTTCAATTTTGGCAAATTATTGACGAAAATAAATATTTTACATTTTATAAATTTATAAATTTTTTATATTTTAGATATTCAAAAATATCTAAAATATAAAAATATGCCCCGACCGATGCAAAGTAGACTTGTTGACCAATCATACATCTACACTTTTTAAATCGAACCACTAGAAGTACTTTAATTTTTGTTAGTCACTAAGGTCGTTTTGCTGAAAAATTAATAGGGTTTGCAGGGGCCTTAACTATTTTATACTACAACAGTCGCAAACTATAACTGATACGCAAAATATATGACATGTATGCATGAGCTTAGAAAGTTGCCTATATAGAACTCCTTAAAAAACAGTCGATTATGAAATCCCATAATATTAAAAATGTTTTTTTAAACTGTATTTAGATACCTATTTTTTTTCTATTTATTTAGTTGTTATTATTATAATAATATTTAATAAGTTCATCAACTGTTTTAGTTTTTAACTTCAATTTGGCTTTTAGCTGTATACTTCGTGAATTCGTGATATACATTTTTCAGTGTTTATTATTAGGTATTTCATAAATTCTCGTGATAAATATATATATTTAGCATAGCCACGATTTGCTCCCCCTCGGCTTGGACGTGTGATTAGTACACCGTATTTAAATTAGCACCTAAGTAATTTATATAATTTTTGGAAAAAAACAGGCTTCAGCATGGGCAGGGCCCAGTTTTTTCATTGAAATTGCGCTACTTATAATAGTAAGTGTTATAACGGAGAGCGTACTAAAATCGTCGACGTAAAATATTCCTCCAGTTAGTAATTTTTCTTTTACAAGACACTGGGCAATTGGATTGAACACATTACCGTCGGTATCGAATATCGGACGAGGAGATTTACCACGGGAGCTCCAGTGATCCACATATCAAATCGTTTATGAATTTGTCAACGGCGAGAAAATATTTTATTATATTTTCGTCCGGAACAAGCGTTATATTTATAATGAATATTATATTCGTTTGCAAAAGAAAATCATGCTAAAATATCTGCGACCTCTGCGTGTGAAAGGGGACCGTGGACGGTGATCATCGACTGGCGGCGTTTTTCCGAATGACAGAATATGTAACTGCATAGTGCTACTCGTGTATTGTTGTAGTAAGCGAAGACGTATTGAATTCGTTCCGATCGGTTCGATTGCCTCTGAAACCACCATAATAGACGCACTCTTACGGGTTGAACACGTCAGCAAATAGAATATTATGATAATAATGATCAAATATTAATTATTGTTATATGAAATAACAATAAATTAACAATTAGTTCAGGTCAATAAATATAGGTATACGTTTCGCGTGTACTGTACACCACTCGCCACGGCCTACACACAAACAATATTATCGTTTAAATGAATTGTTTGAACTCATATAATATGTCTATATATAGTATGTCTAGTACGCACCTATTGGTAGCAATAATTACAAAATTTGTTTACAATTACGTAATAGTGCAGTTTTAATTGATGCTAATATAACACTAAAGTTACAATCAAAGTGCACCAATAGTACCTATATAGTGCTTCTAATTATTGCTATACTCGATGATGTGTGAAACGTTCATGTTAATTTAGTTATTATAATATAATATGAGTACCTACTTCAAAATGAACATAATATTATGCTCATGTTTTTGTGAAATACAAAATCGATGAGTTGAATTGAAATAGTATTTTTATGAAATTTCTACTTTTGTAGTATTATTATGTAATTTTCTCTCAAGTATTCCTCAGGCGTAGGAAAAATCACGAAAAACGGAAAATCAGCAAAGCACTGTCGGTGAAAATTTTTTTTGATCCCAAAAAATAATAGCGAATTATCCAGCCACAGATTAATAGTCGTTGAAAAATCTTCGACGCCTAATACCGGACCACAAGGTAAGGATTTCTCAAAAATTTCACGTTTTACGCCGGCAATATTATACGATAATATGTGTTCATAACAATACGATATTATGATACATTGGTACAACAAATTGGCAATTTTCTTTTTTTTCGGAAGACTCGCAGAAAACACTGTTATGACGGAAACGATAACAATTAAAATAATATGCACGTAGGGGCGGGTGGGTTTGGAGGGGGGCGGTCGGCGATTCCTTGGAAAACGGTCGGCGACCGTCGCGGGCCTTAACACGGCGGACCAATGAGGGTGCGATGTCGCGCGGGTGGCGGCCGCGAGGGGGTCGGTACGCGTCGGCGGCGGCGACGTCGGCGGTTCGGGCGCGATCGCGGAAAAACGCTCACTGCCCGCACACACGCACACGTGTTTTCTCGCCGGCCAGTGCTCGACCCGGTGGCGTGCTCGTTGCATTCGCGTCGTCGTCCGTCACATTCCGTCGTCGTCGTCGTCGTCGTCGTCGGCAGCCCTAAATTTCACCTCTGCAACGGCCCCGACCCCGCACAACCGAAAACAGCCCGTCACCAGTAATCGTATGGCGCATAAATTATCGCCATAATCATAAAAAAATATTGCGATACACGCCCGACGTTGCAAAATTATTACATACACTTATTACCGTCTATGATACGCGATTTATTGTAATATTATATCGTACGGCGGCAACGACGTTTAAAGCGCGCGTTTTCCACGCGTATAGACGCAATTTTTTTTTCAAAATTTTTGCCGTCCGAAACGGTTAACTCGAACGCGACTTCACGGACAGCACAGACACATCTCGTCGTCGACGCGGCGTTATCGCTCCGATTTTGGGTGAGTTATCGGGCTTTTAAGTACCTAATTGAACCTACAACTTGATTTCACTTGAGTAACGCGAATGCGCTAGGACGGGAAGGACTTGTTTGATTCATAATCCAAAAAAATTAAAACAACGATCAAGCAATATTTTTTTGAAAATTGTAGACCCCAAACGATCGGAGAAAAAACCTAAATTTTCCAATGAAAACATTTAAAACAAATAGTATATAGTATTATATTAAGTAGGTATAATACCTATATTGATTATTGTTCACATATAAATTCAATGCAGGATTTAGTACAGATTTAAGTTATTTAAACAGTGTTTTTTTTTTTTTAAATTTGATTCTTACAACTTTATTAATTATTAACATGGTATAAGTTACAACTATTAACAAAATATATAATAATAGTATGTAATCATTCAAATCTAATCGACTAGCGAATGGGATACAGTATATCGAAATATTATGTACGTATTTAGTATTTAGTATTTACCCAAGTGTTTTATTAAATAATTAAATAATAAAAATAAATAAATATGTTTTCTAACACATATTAATATTATAAAACTATTTTACAATTTATATAGACATATTATTTAAATGTTTTACTATATTATATCAATTAAAATATGTATTTATTAAAAATACTAAAATTATAAAAGTCTATACTTAAGAAAAATAAGCAGGTATTTTATTCGTATAATATATTTTAGAATATGCATGCTTTATTCGTTAAACTAGCTATTCAAATGATTTTCTTTTTATTTATAAACTCGATTTTTCATCGTTATTTAATTAGTGAGTTTATTTTTTATATTTAAATACGGGTCGAGCACAATATGAGACATACAGTGTTAATACATTTATAACGATATAACGTTACATGGAAAAACACTCATAATTTACGGAAAATATTTAATAATTTAGTTAACTAGGTAGGTATAAAAAGAACTGAGAAATTAAGGGTCTTTATTGGTCAATTAAATCTTTCTTAAAATTATATTTATAATATTTAAATATAAACTATGATTTGTTAATTTCAAAAAATAAGGCGAAATGCGTAGTTAATAAAAATTATAATACAATGTTTTTATTTTTGGGATCTATATTTAAATATATTCAATAAAATAAACTAATTATTATTATGTTGTTCATACTGTTTGTATTAGTTTAAATATTATTATAAATTATGTTGATATTGTATAAATATTTTATTTTTTATATATACCTACAGCTAAAGTGACCTATTTTTTTTCTAGAAAATAGCTAAAAAGATTTATTCTTAAAAAAAAATTTAGTACCAAAACTTGAACATACATTTTTAGTATGAACAAAATATTATACTATACAGATATTTTGAAATTTTAACTAGATAAATAAATGTATACTAAGTATTTCAACGTTTAGCATAAAATAATAATATTATTCAGTGTTTTAGTAATGAATTAACCCTTATAAATTACGATTAGCTTCTCGTGAATCTCTAAAATTAAATAATTAATAAAACGGCAATTATCGCTAAATAAACATCCGACACAATGAATTTACATAATAATATGTACGGCTTCATTAAATATTAAAGTTTAGTTTGTTGAGTCACGTAATCGACAATAGCATTTAACACAATTAGTTTTGTCAATAATTAGACTGTTCTTAATCTGATGAAATTTAATGGATATTAAATTTGTTTTCGTTACCTATGTACCTTATGTTACCACATTTTTTTATTGTAAAAAAAAAGTAAAAATTAAATTAAATTGCGTATCATTTTAATTTTGTTTCAAATACCAAGGGAACTTTTTATTCATTTTGAACACTAAATCCATGAATTGTGATGCTCAAAGTACTTGAAACTGGCGACTTTTAAATGTAATAAAGTTATAGGATCATAAAAATACAAGTTTTTTTTCTCTCTTTTATGTATATAGTCATAACATTTCATTCAAGCATTGTGTTTCTACGTACAAACAATATCACTATATAACTTCGGAAATATTATGAGATGAATTTGTACAATTGTGACCTTTTCAAACAAAAAGATTACAGTGGTAAGTTGGTGGGTAGAAACAGAGGGGCTAACAGGTATCTTTATCGTACAAAACAAAGTATTGTTGAAAAGTTGAACCACTCCAAATAAACTACAAAGTTCGACGTACACGAAAATCGGTACTGAAATTCATTTGACCCTACAAATGCGTATTTTTTCCAGGAATTTTTTGCTTACAAAATATTATATATTTTTTTTTAATAAAACTTAGTAGATTCATTGCACTGTATCCTTTCAATATAAATAATATGATAGCTTTAGTGTTTTAGAAGAATAATTGTATAGAAAACTTTACCTGATTTCCAATAAAAACATAAGTATATAATGAAATGTAATACATAGCAGGAATATGAAAATGTAATATTTATATAACACAGTTATCATTCGTTTTTTTTTATGAATATAGGACATAAAATATTATAATTTAGAATTAGGTATATAAATTGTATTTATAACCATCTTATCGCAGCAAATCATAATAAACAATTAATTTCTAAACAATTAAACGTGTATTAAAAAAATTGCCCACGCTTGTTATACTTATAATTATAATAGTATGTAGGAAAGATTTTTTTTATGAACGGAACAGTTGGTCATACTTTATAAAATTTAACAAATTATTTTCTTTAAACCTTGTGAATATTTTTACTCATTATGACATGTCAAGAAATACGGTCAGGTTCCGCTATTTTTATTACCATTACAATGTTTTATGGGCTTTTAAAATATGCTGCCGTGACAGAAAATTACCTATTAAAATGTGTTTTTAATTTAGTTTAAAAATATTATGACTTAAAAGTTAAAACAAACAGAAAAAAACTTTGATTTCTTTATTTAATTTAGATGACATTTAGGTTAATATAAATATTTATTATCACCATTAAGACCTTCACACTTTATTGCTAACTATATATTTTAATAAAATTATAAATGAGCTAATTTCCTGGAAAAAAAGTAAATAGTTATATATTACTAACACGATTTATAAATTGTAATTTTCAAATTTAAAATACAAACTATAACCTACGTAGTATGCAAAATAAATGGCGTAATAATTTAGTGACCTTTTTTTTTACAATTTATTAATACACCACAATACAAAATTGGACACTATAATTGATATGGCACTATTAAATTCTTTGTTAAGATTTGTAACAGATATAAAACTATACTTTTTAATTTAATGATTCATTCTTCATATTAGTTTTTACTATAACTTATAAAACGTACTTGGCATCAAGTTATAAACATTGTGATAAAAATAAACATGTATAAAGAAATCAGGAAACAGATGATACTCCGTTTAGATAGTGTATATTAAAATTATTAGACATTAAATAATATTATTGTTTTATTTTTAGAGCTAGATAAATAAAATAAAATAAAAATCGATGTTTTGATTATTTGTAATACAAATTTTACAAAAAGATTTTTTGAACCTATAATTTATTATTTTATTATTTTAAATTCACTTGCTCAGACTTAAGCTAAGATTGCTAAACTGTTGATCAGAAAGCTTAGAACGTGGTGGTCACATAATATATTATATTATAGCCAATGAAGAAAGTTTACTGGAATACAAAATATATATTTTTGAATTAGGCATATACTATTTAATAATATTAAATGGGTTATTGAACAATGTAAAAGTCTAAAGTTTCACATTTTATAAAATATTAACGATATTATATCTACTTACATTTTAAATTGAAGGTTAACATTATTTTTTTCAATAACCGATATGAAGGCAGTTAACATACATTGTACGGAACATATTATGTAAGGAACTTGGTAACCCAATAATGTTAGATTTTTCGAGGATAAATTTACCAAGTGTAATGTTTAAAAAGGTATAATATTATTTTGTATTCAGGTGAAAGGATATGATTTGTTGCATATTGCAAACAGACAGAATACGATAGGTTGAAATTAAATTATATGAAAAAAATCCAAAGTTAAAGATGCATGTAAATATTTGTTTTGTTCGGTCGTGTACCTATGCTGATCAAATTGCGAGGTATGGATACTTCTTATTTCTTCCTATTGTATATGTTTACCGTAGTGAAATGATTTAGTTTAAATACAATAATTTGTATTAATGTAAATATTGTATCATTTTCGTGTTTACAAATTACTTATAACAACGTTGAAATTTAGTTAGGTATTTCGATAGAAATATGATTAAAGCAATAACAAGCGATGCATATAGGTAATACATGCCACCGGCATATTTAATAATTACAATATAGCCTGATTGTTTCGATGCCGACTGAGTGGTTTCAAACTCAAAGGAAACCAATTGTATTCCCACTATACGATGTGCTCCTTTTTATATAGTATAATGATTAATGAATAACAATAACCACGTTGCTAATAAGAGATTTAGCAAAGGAATAAAACATTCCGTCGACGGTTATTCGATTATATTTACAGCCCATACAAATAATTTGTACAAATGATAATATTATTCTCTATTATAGGTGGGCTAGCTATTTCTTTCCACTTTTGAAATGTGGCATGTGGAGTGGAGGATGATATAGGCGATATTTATACTCACTCATGTCATTTTTTTATATACCTTTTAAATGACTGGACTTTGAGCGTTTTTCCACACTCAAGGCACCCGGTGCCAATGTAATTTTGTCCAAAAAATACGCTCAACGGGAATCATAATCCTGTAAAATCAACAAAATTTGATAGTTTTTTTTTAATAATAGAGGGTAATATTCTACAGGCCACATGTTTTTAAATATTTTAATTTCAAACTTATAATATTATATGTCTTTAAAAATAATTCAATTTTAAGCTTTTTTAAAAAATTATAATATACAATTATTTGAAATAAAATAAAAAATTAGAGTTCAGCGCGACCGGTAGGAAGTCTTCTTCCTTCAGATAAAAATAGTTCTTAAAATCTGACAATTCTACAAGGCATGAGAATTAATCATATGAATAATTTTTTTCACCATATCAACCTCTTCAAAATAGGTATCGGGCAGTAGATTAGTGGAAAAGTGTTATAATTAAGGTGGCAACTATAATAAACAATTTAAATTGAAAATTGAAAATTGTACAGAATTTTCGAAAATTTGAATAACCAGCACCGGGCCTTAATGTTTGAAAACGTATATAAGAAATTTAACTGGACGGTCAAAGTTAAACGGAGTATACAAATTTTGTTATATTATAAAAATTATTTGATGACACCCCCCCCCCCCCCACCGTAAATGATAATCTCCTGTTCAGAATAAAACGTAATAATGTAATATTGTGGTATAAATTCTCTATATGTTCTATGACTGTTATAAAGTATTGATAAAAAACGTAGAAACATTTTACTGTTTTTCGTTACAACAAAAGTAGATACCTAATAACTATGTAGTTACATTTTAAATCTAGCATATAATGATTCAATACAAAATATGTATTATCATAATAAATTGTATTACTACAGATAAATGGTGCTTATTGTCGATAAGGTGAAGATATATTTGTATTAATTGTCATTAAAAATGTATATTTATTACTATTAATTCTTATCAATTTAATTTATTTTTAATTTCATATTCCAAAATAAAATACTTTTTTAATAATTTAAATGTTTATAAAATTATAAATCGAATTCCAAACGAGTAGTCATAAGTATTAAAAGTTTAGATATTATAGAGAGTGGTGTGACACAGTTAGTAGTAGCCTATAAAATAATAACCTGCTAATCTCTTTAATCACGCTCCGCTCATCCAAACTTTAAATACTTAAAACTAATAAAATCGTTCAAAATTTGATTTTTATTATAATATTAAATTCACAGAATAATATTCTTAAAAATAATATATTTTTTCAAACGCTTATACTTGATGACGATGACTGATGAGTGTTTACTTTTAACAGGAATCACTGTCTACATTATTATATATTTAAAAGAATATGATGCTGTTATAATATATTATTTTATACTAATTTATAGTCTGTTGAATATTACAATATATCGACACTTAACTTAAGTAAGGGGTATTTATTTTTGAAAACCAGATATGGTTTATAAAAACAACGTTCTTTTCAAAATGTATACACAATAATGCCTTGAGACATTGTTTCAGCTATTTTATTATTTTATATGCAGCATATTTCATATTATTAACGACCCGAGACAAATAAAAAAAACCCTGTACTACAATGATAAAAAAATATCAATTTGTTATATATTTTATGATACGTATAATAATATTATAACAATATTATATGTTATATGTTTGGTAGGTACTTATCTGGTTATTTTTATAAATGCAAATTTGCAGTACATAATATCTAATATTACATAGTTTACTATAATATGTGTGTAAACTTTAACGATAGTTTTAGCGATTTTGATTAAGTTTTTTTTCTAAATGTTTGTTCTAAAGTAAAGCGTATTTTACGATTGTCTAATACACGTTTGAAAATTCAAACAAATAATTAACGATACAATACATAAGATATATACAAGCAAGTCCATATTTTTAAAAAAAAATTCGTAATATACGTTTTATTTATAATGATATAATACAGTGACTAAGAGGCCAAAAGGCCTTTTATCCTTAACATAAACATTTGAATGACAAAAAAAATTCACTTCATAATTTACAGTTAAAAAAGTATTGACATTTGTAAACTAGAAGTTTTTATAACCTTAGGAGACTTTTTAATTAATACCAACAGAGAATCTCAAGAATTTGAAAATACGATCTTAATGTATGCTAGAAATTACCAAAATTCATAATTTGAATAGATTCATTATTTAATGATAAAAATATGGGGTGCTATATCTGCTTGTTGAATCACCTCGTATATCTATCCTGCAAAGTTCACTCAACATCTATATGCGTCTTGAGGAAAATAATTTATTTTAAGAATGAAGACAACATTAAAATATTATTATGTTTTAGTTGAACGAATCTAGACGAATTGTTTTTTGCCGACAGTAGCCTGTGGTCCGATTACGTGGGAACGATTTCGATCGTTTTTCTCTTATTAAAACAATATATTATTATTATAACCGAACGGTCGATTTAATTATATTCATCAAAACGCACGTTTATAATAATTGCAAACCAATAATAACAATGGAGAGGGAAAGTTTAATTAATAATGCAATCTGATCAGCGGGACAGAATAGAAATACGTACAAAATAATCATAGCCAATGCATTTTGAATTCAATTTTGAACCACCAGAACTGACAAAGACCGTTTTTTTCTTCTATTGTGTTAGCAGTCTTTTTGACTTTTGATAACCATCAGCGGCCTGATCGCGGGTAGACGTTTTTTTTATTTACCAGTCACTCGTGCTGAACTCGTTCAGTTATTTACCTTTTGATCGTTAAACGAAATATAATACAATGTGTAATTATATGTTTGAAATTCGCAGATTAGTATTATTATTACGTTTTCATGCGGAATTATTAAAAAAAAAATGAATGATTGTTTAAAACAAATACAATTATTAGTAATACATAATTTTATTTTATAATTAATCGTGATACAATAAAATACTACTATATGTATTTCATTTATTTAGTACTTTTTTATTTTACAATATTATGTAATATTTAAGTATTAATAACAACTGTGCAATATGATATAGGTTATGTACAGGAAAAGTAGATACATAATTATAGTAAAAATACAAAAATAAATTCAATTAGAATTAAGTTGATGAAACTAAAAATTAAATAGAATTAATTAAATTAATATAAATTGACAAAATTCAATTAATGCGATAGTAATAATTATACAATATAATATCTTTGTACCTACATTGTACGTCATCCAATATTTTGGATTTAAGATATTTTCTTATCAGATTTGACCATTATATTAAATATTTTTTAAGTTATATATAATTATTTGAATATTGGAAATATCAATGACCCTATGCATATTATTATCAATTATTTATCATTGTATATTATAATAAATGAATACCAATAACCATTAAGAACTCGACACCTCAAATACAAGCATTTGCAGAGATTTATGTTTTATAATTAATTTAAGAATGAAATCGAAGTTCAATATTTATTAATATTATTCTATCTTCGATTCAATGATAATAATTAATACTATTATATGTAGTATAATATAGGATTTAGGTAATAAATATTAAACAGTGCAGTTTAAATTAATAACGAATCTGTATTCTATACAACATTGAAACTAAAACACGTCCGGATGTCCACGGAGCAATGTCCAAATCAAAAAAGCCAAAATAATTAAGCACGCATATGTCAAAAAAAAAACGTTTATATTATTTTCATCTACATAAAATATTTCCATTATCATTAGTATTTTTGTGTGATCATTTCCACGTTTTTCCAGAGACCATTACCTATATAAATAATAATAATAATAATAATACGTATTAATGGAGTTTTGCATAAAAAACTTTTTTTTATACCATTTAATAATATATTATAGTACTTACCTATATAGTATATAAAATACTTTAGTACTATAATACGCGTATACCGGATGATCCATTCAACGTAAGACACTATCATTATTTAAAAAAAACTATTAATGTTTTTGAAAATATATTTCTTTAATAAAATTTAGTTTCCATAAATATAGATTTTACTATTTTTTATCATTATCATTTTAAGTATTTTTTTTTAATCTAATTAGGTTCTTTTTTTAATGACAACATGCATTTATTTCCAAAGCAGAAGGTTTTTGGAGTCCTTTGATGTATAAGCATTTTGGATGAGTAGTCTACGAGTTATAAGTATTAAATGTTTATACGATGAGTAAAGTGGAGTGGTACTCCTGTACTCCACAAAATGTCAGTCTACTACAACTGCGCTCGTCTAAAATCCAAAAAGTACTTATAACTAATAAACTACTTGTTCGAAATTAGATATTTTTAAAACAAAATACACCGAATAATATTCTGCTTAGGAATATGAAATTAAAAACGTATGTTGTCATTAAAAACAGTAACAAACTTAAAAAAAATTAGAACGCCAGCAAATGCAATAATTATTCACAAAAAATGTCGTAATGACTTAAAATTATGTAAAAGAAATATCTCTAAAAACGCGAATGTTTTCTGTGAAGTAATTAGTGTTATACGCGATAAATGAATCACTCCGTGTAATGTTTTTGTTTTTCTCGCGCGTCGCACGTCTCGATGACACCCCACAGTAGCCGCGTTAACACGCGTTTTGTGTTACAACCATTACACTTTCGTTTATTATTATTATTATTATTATTATTATTGTTATGCACGTGTTTGTTTCCATCACCCTCCCGGTCCCCGCGGTGGTGTCTTGCGGCCGATGATGAATGCCTTTTCATCATCAGCAGAAGCAGTAGCAGTAGTAGAAGTCGCGTCAGCCGTATATATAACTCGTATATTATATATTTTGCAGACCAAGCTTCTCCTTGAGCGCGTATCGACGAGATATACGGATGGAAGGGGGTGTAAGTGAGAGGGAGGGGGGGGGGAGGCGTAAACGAAAACAACGTCGCGGTCGTCACTCGGGCGGCACATTCGACGGGGGTGCGGAGTCGCGATACCTAATATAGCCGCCGTTGTACATTCGGCTCACGTACGAGACGAAACGCGCGACCCTCGTTTTCGCATAATCGGAAAAAAAATACCTCCACGCGGTCGTTACGACTTCTATAGGTACGACACAACGCTTCCACCATTGTCATCGTTTCGTTTTTTCTTCTTTTTCTTTTTTCTTTATTATTTGTATCTCTTGTCTTGCAGTCTCGCGCGTACTTTTCCCACCACCTCTTCCTCTCGTTCACCGACTTTGGTTGCCCCCGTGCAAACCAGTTGTATTTGAGGTCGTCGTGTTGTTTCCACGACCAAACGGTATATTAATATCATGCATGTTATCGAAATAGGTATATGGGACAGCCAAAGTCACCCCACCCTCCCACCCTTCAACCCATCAACGCTGTCCGCCAGAATGTCAAGTCGGCGAAAGTTTCACGTACGCCTCGGAACGAGCGAAAAAAGTTCTGACGCGGATTCCCAAACGACCCTTTGCACGGAACCCGAACACATGACCGGATTTCGCAAATAGTTTGTACTGGGGTATATAAATACGTGTCGGAGAGTGGTCGACAATAGAATACGAGTATAATTTTCCAACGGAGTCGAGCAGCCCCTTGTTGAGTACGGTTTTATTACTGGTCAGGCCCCCGTAGCAGACTCTTTTCGATATACTTTTTCCCTTTAAACGACACGCGTAACGACCGACGACAACAATAAAATAAAATGATAAAAAAATCAACAACATTAGTTGTAAACCTTAGGTAAAAGTCTGGAAACATTGTGTGTTTGTGTGTGTGTGTGAGAGAGATTGTATTGAAGTTGATCTTCGGCATGAAATTTAATGCAGTTTTAAATGCGTCGTTATAGTGTTTGAAACTAAATAAGTATGGTTACCAATATTCCCAAGCATTCCCGCCACGTCAGGTAAAAACATTAACAATTTAATGTCACAAGTGACTCTGAATTTAATTTTAATTCTTATGGAATCAGTTTTTGTTTATAAAATGTATACTTACCTTTATTTTAATTTATATGGTATGACGTGTTTATGGTGTGTAGTGGTTTAAGTAAACAAAATATAGGGCGGCGTTGTGCGTATGCAATATTGTTTCACTGAAGCAAATTTTCTAGAAAAAAATTAGCATAATAATTGCGCTAGGAGACATGCAAAATAGTAAATCAATATTTAAAAGCTAACAAATAAACAAGAAATAATTGTACATCTAACTAAACATAAAATACTTTCAAATATATTCTATTTTGAAAAAACATAATAAAATCATTCAATTGTTTAATAATTAGAAAACTGGTTTTCGCGATTGCCGTAAAACTTAATGTAGTATTATTATTATGTATCTAATTACAAATAAATTCAATAGCTAAATTAGATATATGCTACACATTCCAAAATTAATTTTCAACACATTATCAGTATTTTTTTATTTTAGTTTTTAATTTATAGTTCATACTATTTTCATAATAAATTATAAACGTAACTATATTATTTATGTCTTGGCGATCATGCATCATATTATGAAGAATGCAAACATAATTTATGGTTAATTGTTTGAATTGATTTTATTACTTAATATTATAAATAATTTCAGAGCACTTGGTATGGAATCGATTCCCTCGAGGAAAAATTGAAATAATAATTAATTTAAGTATATTACTGTGTACATATTATATACAACATAGTATATTATATGACATTCCAATTGAAGTATTTAATTTATTAAAAGGATCTACACATGCAGACTTTTGGTATGGGTTATGTTGGTATGAATCGGTTAATATTTTATGATTGTTGAGAATATAATTTGTTTTTTTTTTAGTTATTGGAAGCTTGAAGTTATCAACAATATTATTAAAATGCAACATCATACTATTATTATAATAGGAAATAGTTGTAAGAACAATGATTCTAAATCAATAATAACAAAAGTGGCAACTTTCTTTATATAGCTATAATATTATTGTTCTTGTTCATGATTTCCGTACGCACGGCGTACCTATGTATGGTATTAATAACTTTATTATGACTATTGGGCTTATCAAAGTTCTAAGTCTCTGTGGTGGAATGAAGATTAACGTAGCAGCAGAGTAATCCAACAACATTTTTTAACAGGTATTTCACGCTTTGAAATAATTAATATTAATTTCTCTAAAACAGTTTCCACTGCACGGCCGCGGGTGACATCCAAGTGTTACTTAAGACCCTCCAAAAAATTACTGTCGTCATTGCTGGCGAAACCTAGGGCGGGTTACATTTGCGTCGTCTGATCTTTTGAGTCTTGACGTAATTAAAACTTTCGCAATTAAAACTTTAAAACAATTTTCGCTTTATGAGGATATCGTCCCGTTGTTTGTTTTATTTTCCGCATAATACATTTTTTTATTCATCCTTCCGTTTATTTTTATTATTATTATATTTTTTTGTTCTCATCTCATACTCCGCTTCCACCACTATCACGCTGCAACAAGTCTAAACCAGAAAATCTCGTCGCAAAAATATTCTATCAATTATTTGGCACCCTCGGGGGTCGAACACATTTTTTGAGTGTGTGTATTGTTATTGTTGTCCTTTAAGCACGTCCTCCTTACACATCGACCGTCACACTCCATGTCACATTCGCGCCGATGAGGTATCGCGGATCATCATATTTTTACATAAAAATAACTAAAAAAAAAATCGACCTATTTGTTATTCTACTTGAAGAAAATATCCATTCCAATGGGTTTTATACGATCTGACGTCGGTTTACCGGGACCCATTGTTTACATTAAATCTCACAATATTTTATATGAATAAGCGACCTATTTCGTGTTCCAGCGATGACGTTTTACTAAAAATATAATATTATAACGGAGGTGTTTTTGGTTGTATGTGTAAATACTTGCGTAGTTGTTATAGTTAATGAACTACATTACCTACTTGACACATTTTCAAATACTAGTTTGTACTATATTTATTATTTTAATAAGAATATAATATATATAACCTGTATTGATTATTGATGCACAGTAAGTAAATGCAGTAAAAAGTGGGTGGGATAGGTACATAAACACGAGTAAAACGAGTTTATGAACAATAAGAAGCCCTTTTAGTTGCACTCAGCTTAGGATTAAAATGGTAAAATATGCAATTTAATAAAAATACCACGACACCGCTTTATTTTTAGTTTTTGACAAGAATTTCTGGGAGTAGTTTATGAGTGGCAGGATATTTAGTGGTGAAAAAGTAGTAGTCTAGAAAAATAGTGCAGCTTCATCCTAAATCGGTTTAATTCCAAGATTTTTGTGAAGTGTTTTGTTAGAAACAACGAGTGAATTGTTCTATAAAAATGAGTGTGACGTTTTAAAATACATAGAATCTATTTGAGTTCGATTTTTAGTCGACCACCATAGTTAGATACCTTATTTCTTATATTAGTTGAGAGTGTCTATTGTCTAATAAATTTAAAATTTAAATAATTGGTCGGTACATTTTGTTTTTAGTATACGAATATTACGATTTTTGAAAAATAATGTTTTGACTTAATATGATTATATATATAGGTACTCCCGATTAACCTCTTATTAAGGTTAAAAATATAAATATTTAACAAGAATGAAGCTAATCGATGTATGAAATCGAATGACATTTTTTTACCACTAATCGGTGCAAAAACATATACTTACTATATCAATATTTTCGATTTTTTTTTTGTTGTTATTTATTGTTGGTCTCGTATAATAAAAGTTTCATATTATAGACGTATAAAAATAACTGAATTATCTCAGACGTGATTAATGTTATGTCACGTCGTACTATTTATTTGAAAAAATAACCACTTATCGACTTTGTTCGTGCCGTGTATACATATTATAATATAAACGCGTGTTATTTTTGGTCACAGCGGCACGTGTTGGTTTACCGTTTAATTATTGTGTTTGCGCACAGCTAGGCAGCGATTTTTCCCGAACCCATTCGGTTGATTCAAATTTACTGGAAAATACACCCAACTCGACATGCGACGCAAAAACGTCTGGGTATCTATATAGGTTAGGTTGGGTGTCAATTTCGGCATGACTATCGTGCTCATTACCATACAGCCCACTCGCTTTGTCACCGTATATAATATTTTAATCAGACTTTACCTGATCTGAAACACAAGTGTGTCGCGTCGGTGTATATGATCACACCGAAAACCTAAATATATATATATTTATTGGCTCTGGTCAATGACCTTAGTGATCGTACGAGAGACAGCAATGCATGGATAGATGCCATACATGACGGTTTTATCCAATACGTAGTCCGAGTTCCCTGGTTTTCTAATTTACCTTACCTAACCTAATATATGTATGGATGCACGGAAAATGGTAAATTCCCAAATGAAGCATAGCAAATAAATAAACAAAATAATAATTGTAGTAGTATACTGCGTATGTTATAGTTCCTCTGTGAATCAACAATTTTGTAAAGTCTTTCATAAAGTATACGCATATAATTCTGTATAGAAAAATAATATCATATAATAGAGTAGGTCATAATTAGAGGGAAACAATTAGAGTAGGACTTTATAATACGAAAAAAATTTCACAAGTGCACGATATTATTTATAAAAGTAATAATTATACTTTTAAGTAATATCGTGTTAAAAATAATCAATCATTAATATTATTTATCTATCATACTTAAACAGTGTATGCAACTACGGTGTTAATAGTTATATTTTATTATTAACGAATTGCCTCATAAGTTAAACTCATATATTAAAATATTCAATATAACCAAATTACAAAAAAATAAATGATGCTTGTACATTTTAAGTATATATTGTTGGATAGTAATGGGGTTATACATATTATACTTGTAACTGAAACATCGGAAGTATTTTCAAAAAAAAAAATGACTCAGAAAAATTATTTATTGCAGTGCTCCGCAAAAACTAGGACCAGCCCTGTAAATAATATAAATATTAGTATATTATTATATTATTATTTACAGGATTGGTTATGAACGCTTGTGGATATTATCCCAGGTTAATCTACGAAGTAAATAATTAAAACTCAATATATCAAGTCCAGTACACTGTTATAATTCCAATTCTATTAATTTGAAAAGCAAATGAAAAAAACAAACCTATTGCAGTGTTATCGGCCTTAGATAATCTAGTAGTACTTGTTGTAGGGAGAAGAGAAATTATTTGTATAAGAATTTACAAACTATCTAATGTTTGTCTCTAAAGGACCGTAATTTTAGACGTTTCCTTATACATAATAGGACGACTATAATAGTACCCGTTGTAATTCCAAGTACGAAACTCGGAACTCTGATGGTTTACCTATAATATGTCTCATGAATGAACATAAATTCCATTATTGCGCTTACACGTTCTTATTTTCAATTTAAATATGGAAGACAAAACAATATATATAATAAGTAATTATGATGATCCAATTGTAATAGACGTTAAGAGAAGTTACGTAACCTATTACGTTTGTAATAAACTAAAACCTCATTTAATTATTTATTAAACATAAATATAATGTGACACTAGCTTAAACAGTAGATATCTAGGTACTATTCATAATAAAGAGCAGAGTAATACAACTTTTTGTAGTTGGTGAGACAATTTCTACATTTATATAAACACCGAGGGCCATCAAAATAAAAAAATATTATTATTCATATTTCATTTTATAACAAACATATTATTATTTAACGCACTAGTTGTAACATTGTTAATTATGTCCCATCCCATATTCCATTATCTTCTTCAAACTACTATCTTAACTCTACAATCATCCGTCTCATGAGCATTGCCAATACCGAATCTTCTATCTCTCTTTAAAATATTCTTAGTTTCCGTTATGCATTTAACTTGTGTACTATAATACTCATATAGTCATATCTAATGAGTTATGAGTTTGTCCCGTATTGTAATAATAAAATAAATAAAAATAAAAATATCAATTATTATGATTAAGTTAATTCAGGGGTGGACTGACTAATGACTAGCGTGGCGGGTGAGTGATCCCGGTCTCGGCCTGACGAAAATTTGGGCTGATAACTTATAAACATTTAATTTTTGAGTTAATAAATTAGTATTAGGTACCAGTCCACCCCTGGGTTAGTTAGATTATTCAGACTTTGGAATTTAGATAATTAATTTGATGTTTTCGATCATTTCTTTTTTCATCGTCGAATTTGCAATTTGTCTTATGGTAAAAATAAAACCACAATTTAATGTATTTATGACTATTGCACACGAGTATACTATTTTAGACGACCGATTATTTATTACAGTTTACATTGATATTTTAGAGAATTCTCGCGATAGTGACCAGCATCCATGACGTTGAGGGATTTATAGAGGTACCTATCATTATGCGTTTGACCTCACTGAACAATTAATGAACGATTATAATAATATATTTTTAATATGTATTTGAAATACCTATTCTGTAAATAATATTTTTTTTTACAATGAGCGTATGATGAGCGGTATATGGTACGGATTACAATTGTTAGTGGCTCATAAAAAGAAGCCTCCCAGGTACCCAACAGAATATATAATAATATTATGTACCTATAATATGTTAAATACATATTAGGTATCATAAGATACGCACTGTATTCGAATTATTACTTAGGTGCATACGAAACCTATCGCGCTGTACTTAACAATAACACAATACTGCAGCTAAACTTATAGCTACAATAATGATCGTCGCTAGAACTGCAGCTGATATTAGTATAATAATTATACACAGATATCCCCATCAGACAAATTACACGTTCGTCGCGCAGATAACAGTAATTATTAGTTCTCCGCCTGAGTATTATAATAATAATTATTGTTATTACCGTTGACACGTCGTATATAGGTATAACGTCATGTGTATCGCACACGACGATGAGAGGGATTACACACGTCTCTGCAGCGTCGTTCATTATTAAAACTCAGAATATTACGTGTGTGTGTGTATCTGCATAACGAGGGTGCGGATTCGATGAAAGAGGAGTATTATACTGTTGGTCGGATGTGGTGACGTGACGTGTGGCATCTCGCGAGAGCGGACAGGAAATATTTTTGAAGCGCGCGCGCGACCCTCTCTCGATGACGCTTGGTTGCCGTCGTCATCGTATCCTACAGCAAAACCGCCGTCGACAACAGCCACCGACGACGATACAATATATATCGTGGCACACGAGGAAGAGGAGGAGGAGGATACACGCGGGTAAGTAATGGATTCGAAACCTCACCCCGCCGCACGACTACCAATAATATTATGTAGGTGTACGAGAGAACGTACACGAGTATAATACGACGACGACAGCCATACAGCCGGCATATATAGCGAAATCCGACTGAATCGTACATATTATATACATCACGCGATCATATTATTCGTGTATTATAATAATATATAGGTATGTATAATAATCCGGGACGGATTAGCAAAACATTTTTTTCACACTATCCCCGCACTGCTCCGCCGACCGTGCCGTAATAATATTATAATATGCACACACACGCGCGCGCGCGCGCGAGCACGCACGAACCCACATGTATGCATATAGTGCGTTCATCAATCATCGTCGAAAACACTTTTTTCGACAAACCTTTTTTTTCCAATTTTTTTTGTCGTTTATTTTTTTCACCGAATCACCTGGCTCCCGTACATCACCATCCGAAGTAGCCCTCAAAATCTCTCGGTCGACGATATACATACCTATACTTTCACCACCTCCGCAGCCATCGCGTGTCATTCACCACGAGACTGATGCAATCCTCCTGTATATACCTACTCGTTGTACAAGGTATGCCAAAAAAACGGATGGATTTTAAAAACCGAACTTAAAAAATTGATCGAATTAAATTTGTATTGTACCCATACAAACACTGTAGTAACAAAATATACATCTGATATGTGGAACACGGCATCGTCCACATGACTGCCATTTCCATGCGGATACACTTGGCAGGAAATTTTCCTGAAGTTTTTAACCCTCGATCAGTCACCTCGTGTGGACTCTGATTGACTGACTGATGGTTTGAAAAAGAAATGTCTCCACTTCGGACGCACTTGGACCTGCAAGACATCATGATGACAACTAAAATTGCATTGCCGATGCACCAGATAGGGCTACTGACACAACGGTCACAGGCACATCCCTCTACCCCCGGCCATCGACGTGTTACACACGATGCAAATCCATCCATGTATTATAGCACATCCTGTGTATACGAAACTCGGGTATAATATTATTGTACTCCCCTATGAACACGACCTATACGTCCGTAGAAAAAAAAAATACCACTGTAGGAGATACCATTGATGTTATATATTATTATTATATTTCGTGTTAAAGGCTCTCTTTGTAACCGATAGTTATGATAGTATGATACACGGTGTTGTAGGTCGGTGGTTTTTGGTTGTTCGAATATAATACGAGTTTGTGCATATTGTGTCTGTATCCTATAATGATGTTTTCGTCGGATATGTTATTAAATTTTTAATACTATTTTATTATAGTGCATACCATTTATTACTATTCGATATATTTTAATAGTATATAGATGATAATTTAATACGTGTAATTCGTACGCACATAATATCACTCACCATAATCTTTAGGCATTTTCGGAAATGTGGTCCATGTCAAAATAGTTAGGGCGTGAGGTTTAAACTACTCAATTCGAACAAGTTAATCATCAATTTGTACCATGTAGTAACGATCAAATTTGGCCAACATAACCATAACAGTTATCATGTTTAATTCAATTTAAAGTCAGGTTTAATTAGACTGTATAACTTTAAATAATAAATAAAATTTATAATAGTTAAAATGAATGAAATAAATATAAATATTATTTATTTTTTTTATTATTTGATCCACGGAAACTTAGGCAATTGGGTGGTTTTTAACTGTGGGGGAGGGTACTGTAGGTTTATACACGTGTGTTTGTTGGTTTGGCAGATTTTTTAGTGGGCACCTGTAGGTATCTGCCATGTCCGGGTGGGGGATGGCGGCATTTCTCTCCGGACACCGTGACTTGTCCGGAGAAAAATGCCACCTGCAGTCGAGGTTTTTAACCGGCGTCGGTGCGCGTTGCAGCCGACGCCTTAGTCCACACCGCCCCCCTTAAATATTATTACCAAGTGATTCAAGTACAGTTTAGTTATAATATAATAATATACGTCTTACACACCATGATTATGCCATGTACTATTATTTGTTCTGTCGAAAATAAAACAAAACAGTTGTTGACTGGAGAAGATACCAAAAAAATATCCAACTTCTTCAAATCTAAATATGAAATCGACTGCACGTCTGATTGGAAAATATTGAAAAATATCATGATTTAATTTTCAAAGACAGTATAAATAATAATACGTAGATGGTTCTTAATATAATGTTCAAATAGTGAACATTTGAGAAATATTAATATATTTCTCAATTATATTCATAATATTTGTAGGGATTCCATTTATACATTTATACGAGTATAGGCGTAGCTGCTATTGCAGTATTGCTTGATAAATAAATATTTAATTAAATAATTCATAGAAAATGCTCGACGTATAAAATATATGTAGTTGTATCATTTACAGAAAAACATACATATTTATTGAACAGTTCAATTAGTATCTGCGGTTGTTTCAGTTTTGAATTACAATAACAAAATCTATTATCAAAATTGGTATTACGTAAAACATTCCCAATTTCCCAATTATTTTTATAAATACTTTTTATTTTTGACCACGTATGCTCGCAGGGGGGTGCCAAGGGGGCCATTGCCCCCTGGGAATTTTTAACTGCATGTACTTAATATCAATATCGCTATAACTAATATTAGATTATAAATAATTTTTATCTTGCCCCTGGTGAGATTTTATTCTGCAGGCGCACTTGTTTTTACCCCCTATTTAAAAAAAACGACCTAACTAACTACATTTTATTTTTTACAGAAAACACCTTCAAAAAAGATAATTTATGCATTATAACTGATCCAAAAGGTGATGAAAATAAAAAACAAAGGTAAATTCTACGTAATTATTATTTAAAAACAATAATTCCGATTGGTTCCGCCACGTTCGGCCGAGAATCTAAAATTTACTAAGTACTTATAGTTTTACCGTTGTTCGTCGCCACAGACGGTACTTTGAACAGTAGGTATAAGAACTTTTTGTCGTCGATGATCCACAGAAGACGAGTAGGTGTTTTACCAGGAAACCCGCTTCAACCACACGACGACCACAATTTTAATAATATTTACCACACACAATATGGGTAGGCAATATGTATCATGCGTATTATAGTCATGTAATACATTCTACAATTATATCCTCTCACCGCGGGGGGAAGATGATAGCAATCAAAAATACTGCGCTAGGTGAAATTTTTCGCTGGAGCCGTGACCACAGCCGGGGGGGATGCAGAGAGCAGTGGAGACGTGTCAGACGCACACCAGCCGTCTGGCTTTGAATTTTTTTAAACGGGGCCCCGTGGACGGGGACCTGTGCGGGGAGGGAAACGCGCGCGCGTTGATGTACGGCCGGGTCGTGTGTCATTTTCCGGATCGGGTTTATTTAAGTGGTTTAATAAGTGTTTATAATTAAATCATTGGAACGGTTCGAGGGATTCCGTCGGGTTATTACTTTATGCAGTGACGGCGAGCAAGGGGTGTGATGGACTGTGTGCGTATATGTGTGGGTGGGTGTGCGGGATGACGGTCGTCGGGTCGATCCGGATCCGGAGAGAGTGAGAGCGAGTGATAGAGAGTGATCGAGAGGGCTGGCAATGGAAATCGCCAAACTGCCATCGGCAGCGAATACGACTATACGCCGGAGAATAAATAGACCCATTTATACAATTTCCCCGCGACCTTCCCAGAATATCAAAACGGTTTTTGAGTTGTGCCGCGGAATTTTTGTTAGTTGCATTAATAACTCACTCTCTCTCTGCCCACACACACACACACACAAACACTCACTCTATTTATATAATATGTACTGCAAACATTATATAGCTACCACCGCGGGCGTACGCCATTAACCAAGAATCGTCCGAAATGAATAAAAGAGCGCGCGCGTTCGAAAAATTAAAACGCGTCGCACCGATTTATCAACGCGTGCCGCTGCCGTTGCAATGATTATATCCGACGGAATCCACACTCTGTGCAAGTGGTGCGTTTAAGTGGGATGAGTACGATGGAGAGAGATGGGGGGGGGGGGTGACAATCCCTGCAGCGCCCTAAATACACTTTTTTTTATCATTGAATTTCCGAACGCAATCGATAGCACTTGTCTTGCATCACACAGAAATAGTTATCTTACGTTATTATTTCGTACAAAGAATGAATAAATTTGATTTATCTCCTCTCGCTACGGATACACATTTTTCAAGAAAAAAAATTTTATACATATTGATACGTAGTACAGACTAGTATAAAACCTTGCCATTAAATCTATATCAGTACGTTCCAATTTCTTCCTTGAAAATACTAAATAATATAATATTGTAGTATACCTATATGGCTATAGGAAGTGTAATGACATTAGTACGTAATTTGCAAGAATATTGTCAAAATTCCAAACTTTTCATCGAGTCACTATTCATTAGAATGAATGAATGATTCATCCATACCGCAGAGTATCATAATATTATACAATAATTATTTCTGACAGTGAGATAACGTTTTAATGTAGGTACACAGTGTATGACACACTGCATAGGTGCAATGATAGTCAAATGATTTTTATTTCAGGGGGTGTGATTGATTTTTAACATGCATTATTTGATCATTAATATTATAATTTATATTAGTTATTACTTATTAGTATATTATATTGAAAATAAAGGAATCTATCTCTCTCATCCTATCCGTTTTACCACTACTGCATAGGCGAATATCCTTAGAGGTGGCCTCATACAATTGTTATAGCCCCCCAAATATATTTGTATCCGTGAACTATATGTAAATATTAATATTAGGAAATTTGAATAATGCTATCCTACCCCCTCCTCATAAAAAATTAAGCCAATGTTAGTCTAAAATTGTAGATATTTTATACATAAAAATATGTAATATTACACATGACATATTATCATTTATAAATTGAGTACCTACATTAATATCGCGTCATATAAATATTATGTTAACGAGATAAACATAATAATAATATAATACTATAAAAATAACAATAATAAAAATATCTTGTCGAAGTCTCCCAAAATGATTGTACTCTGTACGTGTTGAAACGGTCTGCGTACTAACTAATCGAATATGCCAATCAAATCTCTACTGTTTACGAATATTATAATTAGCATCATTGCGTTTCAGTATTTGATGATCAAATATTTAGCCATACTGTCCTAATGCAGTATATTATATAATAATATGTTCAAATGTTTAATGTGATTCAAATATTAACATGCATGATCAATACCATTCTGAACTGCTGTTGATAAACACGTTTTTACATTCCAGTGACCGATTGGAAATTTATTTAATATAATATTACAAGACAGAGCGTTAATAATACAACGTTATTAAATAATAATAATAAACTCAAATCTATTAAATAATATTGTCTTGTAAGGATTGAAAAAATAAATATATTTTACGATAGGTAAGTTCCTATAGGTACGCCTCGGCTTTAATCGGTCGAACGAACCGAGGGTTCCCCCGCTACCACGGTAGGTATATCCCTGATCTGTATAAACACATACCCGGTCGGTATCAAAACGACGCCGGCCAGACGTCCGGTAAACATTTTTTTACGTGAAATCCACATATAGAAATAGAGACGACTACGGTAAACGAGCATAATAATTATTATCGGGCATCGTCAACAGAATTTTCTCGTGGGGGTGGTGGCGATCACGATGGCGGGGAAAAGTAGTCGTCGCGAAGAGGTTATATTATATACCGTCTTATATTATTATTATTATTATTATGATATTATAATAAACATATTATTACACGCAGACAACGTGCCCGTTAACGCGTTGGCCGCGGCAAGAGTCGTTGACATTTCGGGTTTTCGGTATAAGGCGCCTCCGGTGACCTATGGAAGTCGCGGCCTCTCCCGCGGAGAAGTGACATTAAAACTATATACATGTAATCGTATGTATTCGTCGTCGTCGTCGGTGGCACATTATTATATACAATATTATACGGCTAAAACCCCTCGTGTCCCCTCTCCTCCAATACATTGTGTGTGTGTGTGTGTGTATATATATACATTATATTCATGGCACGTCGACCAGATAATAATTGACAGTTACTGACTAATGTCTTTGGCACGTTCGTCGTCGTTTCCGCAGTTTTGTTTTTGTCGCGTGTTCATTTTTTTTTTGTCGTCGTCGTCTCCTTTTCTTATTACGCGCTCGCAATTCTTCATACTTTAATTAAAAAAAATTCTCGTCGACCCAGTTGTGCACTCAGTCCCTCGGGCCGACACGCGCTCACTGCTGTATACCACCACGTTTTTATACGTTATTATTATATACTCACCTTCGGCAACTCATCGTCCGGCCTCGGGCCGTCATCGTTTTTGAACACTGTATAATATAATTCATAATATTAAAAATGTTTTATCATATACACCACAACCATAGATAATAAAAATGGATACGGCATTTCTACACCGCTCTAACGTGAAGTTCTTTGGTCCTAGATGCCGATATGTCTCTGTCTCACTGCAAATGTGTCTTATACCACGACAGTGGTTACTGGTTAGGTTAATAATTTGTATCGTCCAGACTAAAGGTGCTATTAAACTTTCTCCATCTTCTGTGTAAACCATATTATGTGGTTAACATGATACCACAACATACCAAATAGTTGAAAATATTAATCTATTCCACCATAGTTCGGGCTTAAATGTGGTTATTAATGAATATAGTGAAATCGTTTTAGCCGAACAATATTATTTATTTTGGCAAATAACAAGACAATTCTGAACACACATGTGGTTACACGAAATACGGATACAATGTCATAGCACCATAATAATTTAGTAATATTATTGTTTGACAACAAGTCGTTCAGCATTCTTAGTATTTATCACAGTTTGCAATTTTCAATGGTTTTTTGTGTACTTTTTCTACTTTTTACCGAGAACACCCCTTTTCCACTGTAAATTATACAGTTGATATTTATTAATCAAAATCAAAAATCGTACGGATAGTTTTAGAGTTATTCAACTTTTTTATTTTAAGGATAAAAGGTCCATGGACCATGGTTATGACTTTATGGTAGGTTAGGTTAATATAATATAATACTTTATGGCAATGGGTTTATGAGGTATGGGGGCTATGGATATATTAATTTAAAAACTGTAGTCATTAGTATTGATCTATCAAAATTAATAATTTGTAAAAATAGCTCAAGTATAGTAAATACTAGATCAAATATTAAATCTATTTTACATTTTTGTTAAACCATTTTAAGAACTAAACATTTTAATAACTAAGGAATTACTCATTCAAATTTTGAATTAGGTACATCAACATTTTCAAAAAAAATGTCTACTAAATAATTTACAGTAAACGTTGGTGTAGCGTCCACTTAACGAGGAAATCCCAGTATTTAATTAAATTACCATATTAGGTACGTGTATATACATACCATACTAATGTCCATGCGATTCCTCATTTTATATCAATTTTTTTCTGCCGTTTACCCTCTTTTATCACTCGACGTTTTGTTCAAAAGCATTCGATTAAAGTCTTATTTAATTTCGATTGCGCGACAAACCCTTTTCAAGAAGAGTCCGTGTACTATCTACGTGTTATTTTATCATGTCATGCATTTATGTGTTAATTTTTTTTGAGGAATTACAATATATGCCACTTATTATTAAAATATTGAATTTGTTCTTCTGTATTTTTTTATTTTCCCTATTTAATAGTTACCTACTTACCTAGTAAGTCGTGCCGTCATATGTTTACCTCCCATATTTTAGGTCAGATGGGGTATTGTGGTTATATAACATATATATAATATGTTAAGGGCAACTGGTAAATGAGGTTAGAGGGAAACTGGTGCATATTTCTCCAGGTAGTTTGGGAGGATAATTTGTATAAAAAAAGGCAACTTTGAGGACAACTTACTTATACCGCTAAATTTTCGAAAAAAAAACGTTCAAAAACTTTTGCTTGCAATATTACATTCACAAAATACAAACGATAAACATAATACATATGTATTTTATAAGTTACATAATTTAGTTTTCATGGTAAACAAATATGTATATATAACCTAAGCTACTTAAAACAAAATTTACTTATGCTAAGTACACCTTTTTGGTTTAACGTATTGTGACGTCGAGTTGGGAGCGCCCTGTCTACACTGGTCAGTCGGTCGGACTACAAAACTTTCACGATAAAATAGGTGCCAAGCTTGAACCGTAATTTATGGAAGTGATATAAAAAAAAGTTGGGTTAGTAAGTTTCTTAATTGTTATATCATAGGAACTTTGATATATTTTGACAAACCATCATATTATATTGTGATACTGAAAAAATGTAATCGCACGACCCAAGTTCAGTGTAATTTCCTATTCATATAGTCGTCGATAATTGTATATTATAGTATTATAAATTATAATGCGTTAAAAAACTATCATTGTTAAAATATTAATATTAAATAGTTTTAAGGCTTATTATAATATAATAAAACGGTAAATTTTACTAAAAAATAATCGTATTAACTGTATAATAACGTATACTTATAGGAGGTACCTAATAGGTAACAATATGCAGAATTATTAAAAATATTTAACCAAAACCGACAATCAACAGGTTTTCCACCTAGTCCAACAATTAAAACCATTTGTTATAAGTACCTACTTATATGTAGTATATATGATATTATGAACACAGTAATTTTATTTATTTGTGAAACTATTTTACTATGACATAATTAAATTGTTTTTAAATTTTTACAATAATAAACGTCATTTATATAAGAGTTTGTAACTAACTATTAAATGTTGGTATTTTTGTTTCTATGTTATGGTTGGGTTCATCATTTTCACGAAGGTATATTATTATGCAATAATTTAATATGTCCCTACCTATATAAAACAGTATAAATAACTGTGTTGCAATACAATCCACACTGATTTATTATTTATAGAATATATTAAATATAATAATATGGTAGGAATTTATATGTCGTAAGGAGTGAGGAGAAGACTTGATTGACTGGAATCTAGAATATTATGTACAGATAAAGTTACCTTATTTTTATATAACTTTGGTACTTTGTAGACAATTCAATTTGAAAAATCTATAAATATGGATGTGGCCAATCGTATTATAATATTACCTACCTTGTTAAATGGTTAATATATCAACTAAAATGCAATTCTATACAGCGGCAGACATGGTTGTTGTATACCTACTAGATAACTAGAAGATATAAGTACTAATAGATTACTATCATGATAATTTAGCGTAGATATGTTACATAAATTGTTGGAATATGTAGGCCATGTAATATTATGTGCAGTTGCGATTGTAATTGAACATAATAATATTATAAGGTATTTGGTGATAGGACGTGATATGGATTTATGTGCGACAGATTCATATGTATAACGACGGTAGTTTAGTCGGATGGTTGGAGGGTAAAAGCGTAAATTAAGGGATAAATGATTAACAAACGAGGGCTGATCCAAGACAGACGTCTGGCAAGTGGCACCGCCGTCCGGAAAAGACGATGACAGCGTCTGCGGTTAATAGCCCGGGACGGGATTACGTGTAATGGTATTAGGAGATATGTGTGCGGTGCAAGCAGCACAATAGGAGAAAGAGGAGAATGAGATATGGGCGAAGGGGTGTAAAGACGAAAGGGCGATTGTATGGCGAAAGGGTAGTAGAAAAGGGGAGGGGAAGACAACGGATGACGACAAAGGAGGGGTGACTTGGGACGATAAGGGGAAAAGGATACATTGTTGCATGATAAAACACGACGGACAACAATGCAGATTCGTTGCCTAACAAATGGCCGCCTAATTAACCGATCGACCAGTGCGTGACGGGTGGGTGGGAGGGTTTTCGGTGGACGAGTGGTGGTTGTGGTGGAGGTGGTGATGGGGAAGAGTTGCACTTCGAATTAAACAGGGTGCGTGGAGCACAAAGTTACCATTGTTTCGACTGTGTGTGTATATATAGACACGCGGGTCCTGGGAATCTAAATTGTGTTTCACGATACATTAGCCCGTGCAGAAACGCCCATAAGCCGCTGCTCGAAATTTAAACAATTATTGTTTTCCCACCCCTGTCACCCACCCCTCATCCGTCACCATCCACTTGGCTGACTCTCACGCCGTCACACTCAGTTTTCGGTCGAAAATATATTAAAATAATATAATAATATAACATAAAATCGTTTTTATTTATTTTTCGTTTGACCATTTTGAAACTTATAGACGATCGAAATATTATATAAATTATCTATGCGGTTGTGTGGATCGATGTGGTATGATGCGCATAGTAAGGAAAAATGAAACCGTGTTTTGTATAGGTACCTATAACATACTTTAATACATTTCAGACTTAATCCGTTTTCCAAACTCTAAACGATGTGCTTGTTATTGTAGCAAATTATCTTTACTTCCAGTATATTTTATTTGTAATAATATAAGTCTAATATAGTTTGAACCTAACTGTAAATCTAGTAGAATTAATCTTTATAGTGAACCTATAATATTAATATAATGTTTTGTTTAGTTAACCGTTAATTTTTGACATAAGTAACATAACTAATATTAAAACAAAAATATATTTTTTTTTCTTTATTAATAGTATACAAAATCTGTACGCGCGGCACAATAAGAGTATGAGCTAATAGACAGGAACAAAATTGAAATTTTGATTGAAGAAGCCACCCACTAATGACACTTTCGTCTTTTAATTAAACAAAAATATGAAAACTTTTTTTATAAGCTGATGCCTACATAGTGTAATGATTTATTTAGTTTTTATTTGTTAAATTGTATTTTGAGACAAAAATATTTAGTCCAAAAATATATATATATCAGATTCTAACGAATTCTAATACATTTTATAGTTTCCTATAATAATATCTACTTAAGTTGTCTGTTTCTCGATCTAAATATTATAGTATAATAATATAGGATATATCTAATAAGTAATGAAAGTACCTATTTATTATTAGATACCTATTATATATTTAATGACAGTCTATCTGTCCCGTTCTGTATTATAATCCCTTATAATTGCTATTTCATTATTCAAATCGAACCCGTCTATTAATATCAATTAATTTATGAACTATATATACACTAATATAATTGAAAGACAAACAAAATATAAAATCGAGTTATGTATGTGAATATATTTATACACTTATTGTATATTCGTCACTAGGTCGAAATTTAAAAACCATAGTATTTTTGTTAGGCAATTTGAATTTATTTAAAAACTAACGTTTAAAAGTTCATAAATTAATTTAATATCACAAAACGTACACTTATGACGGTGTATCCATTAACTAAAAAGTAATTTTAAATTTACATTTTATAAACATAACATTCATATAAGTGTAGGCGTAATCTAGCCGGGGACAAGTGTGACAGGGGCCCCCTTGACATTTTAAGGTGTGGCTAAAGACATCGTTTTACTTCCCTATTTTAAGCTATAATTCACTGAATATCACAATACTTTTTTTCAAAGTATTGTGTTGAGCTTGAATATTATTTTTCTGTGTGAGTTTTATGTAGGTAATTACTAAATGTCCATTATAATTTTTATAATGTTATAGGTACACTTAAAATTTAGATCATTATAATATGGATAGTACAAATTTGAGATTTGTTTTACTGATTATACAATCCTACAAAACTTTAAGGACTGCTTTAACATCTTTATGCATGTATATTGTACAGTTTTTTTTTTATCGTTGAGTCATTTGAGGGTCAGAAGTTAGAAAGGTGTCACTTCTTCCCCTATTATACTTTTAGACACGTTAAGTAAATAATGTTAATTATTTTCGTCTTCTAAAGCTATCGAAGTTCAACAACTGCAACATGTGCCTTATAATTTATAATAATAACAAGTAGGACGATTTACTACCATGTTTACCATCAATAAGAGTTTATTCAAATTCTAGTTTTTGGATTTTTAAATAACATATTAGGCACTTAAATACCATGCTTTAAATTTCTGAAGAGTTTTTACTACTTATGAAATGTCCTGTAAATTGTAACGATATTAACTCCTGTTTTTCATATGAGAAACCCTTTTTTTTAAATAAGATATTTAGTGAATACATTTTTTGAAAATGTTGATTTATGTAATTCAAAATTTGAACTAATAGTTTATCAGTTATTAAAATGTTTATACTTAGTATAATAGTCATTAAAAATTATTTACAAGCAAAGTATAAAATAGATGAATTATCGGTAACTCTATAAATTAGTTATTGTGATTATAAGATTAGAATCAACAAATGTACGGTATTGTTTTATTTTAATATCTCGAAGTACCTATAGTATTCGAAAAACAACAGTAAAATACTAAATTTATCAGTATTTTATGAACAGAGCTCAATTATTTTTCCAATAACTTAAGTAGCATCAAATCGTGTAGCTTATATACAAATTAGAAAAATTAATTATAATAAAAAAAAATCGTTAAACAAAACATCCAATTTATTTTAGACCTATATAAATATGTATCGTATATAAGAATAATTTAAGACACTCTACTAATAAGATAATTTACATAAACAATTTAACACAAATTGGTACAAGTGGCTATTGAATTTCTAATGAAGTTTATTTTTTTTTCAAGGTAGTATATATAACTTTACTCCGTTGTAGCCTTTAGGATTCTCCAAACGAGAAACATTTATCATCGTATACACTTATTTTGTCTAAGCGTATTAACGAAAGACAAGTTTTTCGATTTTTTTTTCATTATAAGTATAATTTGTCCACGCTATACATGCCAACAAATTAAATTAAAAAATATAAAATGTAATATTGACAATATACTCTTATATAGGACTTGAGTAAAAAAATATCAAAGCGATATAAATTGGTAATTTAAAATGTTACAAAATAATTTAATTCCTGATACTTAAGAACAATAATAACACAATAATCATAAAAAAAAAAATCTATCGGTAGAAGCTATAATTTTTAACCCGAAGGTCTCACAATCAATCAATCAGGTATTAAAAATTAATTGAAATAGAGTATTGTTTGTTATAATATTTTTTAAATTATATGTTTTTTTATATATTATTTTGTGAGTCTGTCACATACCGTTTTGAAGCAATATTTCTATTGTTTATTTTTGATTTTTGATTCCCTAAACAACTATGAACTAGATCCCATTTAATTAGTGGTTTGTTGTTATTGTATTTTTAAATACAATTGGAGTAGGTACACATTGTTTATTATTTCATTTACTTATTTCAAAAACAAAAGTAGTATAATACATTACAAGGCAAACACCCAAAGTAAATGACTAATATATTTTTTTTCAAATTTAAATATATAACGAATTGCTGATAATTTAATTGTATATGCACAAGAAAAAAATCTGCAACGGATGAGAAAATCGTTGATTAAGGATGGTGTTTTGTATATTAAATCCGTAAGATAAATATATATAATAATATTATAGAATCTCACTGTATACAATGTTGAAACTATATAAATAATAGCATTATTCAAACATAAATGTGCACTATTTTTTGATTAAAATCATAATAATATACTTTAGGTATAAAGCGCTGCCAATTTTGTGTATACATATAAATATACGAAACGTATGTATGAATAAATACGTATTATGTATATAAAATACATCGATCGATGAATTTACATTAGGTTACACCTTATTATTTATCGAAACTTGATTCGAACGCACCGTCACACACTTTCCAGGTATTCACTTAAATTGTTCGTTATTTGAACAAATGTCGTTCATTGTTATTATAATTTTTGCTTTTTTTACTGCCGTTTGAATAAAAGAATAAAAAATACACGCAAATAAAAATTTAACTATACAAATAATGATAATAATAATAAAACGTTCAAAAATGTATGACAAGATCAATATAAATACTGCCACCGCCGCACGAAATCAACGTAAACAAAAACGTAATAATTATTTAGGTTTATTTTTTTTCAAAATTTTTAGCGTCGTCCCCGACTTTTAGATTCACAGTGCAAATATTTAAACTCTGTATACGTTTTCGCAGTGCACATCATTTAATAACGCATTTCTCTTCCGACTTATAAGCGAAATAACATGAAATATTACTGTCCCAAAGACGTAAGAAAGAAAGAAAATAAAAAGGCCATCAATATTTTATTTTATTCTTTAGCATTTATTCTAGTCTCTCTCGCCGTGCATGCAATGGATATGTATAGGGTCTAGCTGTTGCGTGTAAAAGGTACTATATAACATACACAGTAGTCACCTGAATGGCTTTTACCCGTTTCGTCGTATATTATATATTATACAATATATACACATGTATATATTATATATGAACTTTCTTCACTTGTTTCCCGCGCTTTCGTCCTTTCCACCGCGAATGCACGTCGTGAGTCTGTAACGATCTCTGGCTCTCCTAGGCTATTTTTCTTTTCCTCTTCGTCCTCACAATTTTTCCAGTCATTTCGTTGTTATATGCACTCCGAAGCGTTCACTGTTCGAGTACTTCATGACTATAATATACTAGCTGATCCTGCACGACGTTTCCCGTGACAATTAATTGACTAATACTAACGGAGTCTCCCTGTCTTAAACTTCGCATTAAAATATGTGAACTGCACAGATTTTCAACTCCGTTATTTGGGTGGTTTTAATCAAATATGAAATACAGGTGTAAAATATTACAATTATATTATAATATCTGTTTTATATTCGGTAACTAATGGCAACCCTATACAAATGAAGAAATATACGTTTTTCGTGAGTTAACAAATCCTTGCGTGAACCCCTTTTTGGGTTTCTATAGGTGCACACTGCACATCCTATAGAATAGATATATTATGATTATATATCCGCCAAATTTCAGAACCATATGTGTCATAGAGTATATAATATTAGCTGTAGATCGCTTATATATACAACAAACATACAAGCAAACATTGCCTTTTAATTATACACATGGTACATAGGATTATAATTTTCGGAAAATTGAGGGGAAACTACTATAATATTGTAAGTGGTCTTCGAACGAAAATAACTATTTATCAGTTATTTATGAGTTAATTAAATCTTTGTTGGTTTTTGATAAAGAGTGAAAATGGATTTAAAAATTAACACATTTCAACTAGTTAGGTAACTCATGGTACCTTTAAATCGAGTTACGAATAAGGATAAAACTGAGTATTGCACAATTTTAAATTTATGGTTACAGGTATTTTCTTTAAATTCTTTTATTCTCGACCATTGTTCAATATTCTTAATAATTTATTACTTTAAAAAGTTAAACATACAATGATCATCGACCAGAAGCCACTAAAACAAACTCAGCCTTGAGATCCCGCTGGTGCATTGCACCTCCGCATTTATAAGTAGTAAATAGTCTTCTACGTTTTGCATAGGTACATGTACAACTATAATATCAACCACAATATATGACAATCTGCATGACCGCAATAATTATTTTTGGTGTGCTTTGCGCAACAGGCTTTATAATATTACATTATAGACAATATGCTGCACAGACAAGCGTATTGGTGGTGCTAAAATCGGGTAAACGTTGTAACGACTTTTTTAACCACCTGTTGGCGCGTATCGCTGTGAAAAAAATGTGCCCGCCGAAAGCATACCAAATACGAGTGAACTTTAATAAAAAAAATAACATCCGTCGTTGAATAGTTGTGCACTTTTAAACAAATAACTTTAAACTTAATTCGTATTCATCGATCCGTAATTCTTAAGATACACCGTAGATGGTTCACATTTTAGAGTTAAACGTTTTGCTGAGTGCTCTCGTAAGAATTCATGCAATAACACTGTTATAGTGTTATTATACGCTATCGCTGTCTTTTCGCTCATGCCATGACGTGTGCGACGTATATACATATAATATTATGCATTTGCCAATTTATTATAAATATAAAAAAAATAACAGTCAAGGAGGCGACGGCGAATTGTTATTTAGTTTTTTTTAAGGAAAACACGGTCAAAAAAATGTATATATACATATGAAATAAAAACCTTATGACATATTGTATGTTACATCGTGTAAGCGGCCGCTGTTTTTGACGTTCACTTTGTTTCGGTATTCGACAACAAAGTTGGAGCAATAATGATGATTATGATGATGCTGAAAATTTATTTTTAAATTCATCACCGTAATACGATATTGCGTTTCACGATACACCCTTGTCACGTTCTATATATATGTATAATGTAATACAATATATAAATACAAATTATACATGTATTGTGACTTTCTGAACCTCCATATTGGCGGCAGCGGTGACAGTTGCGTATATATATAGGTTAGGAGTGGTTTGTCGAACGGTCGTCATCAATTATATATTATTTAGGTCTCTCTACTGCCACAGTTCATTATTGCATTGTCATATCCGTGCGTGTCAAACGCACTAATGACCCATCTTTGGTTGTGAAAAATGTTACGCACACACACACACACTAAACAGATACATTCATACGGGATAAAATATATTTTGCAAACGCCATGATAGTATACCGTTGAAGTCCATTTGTATACGTCTAGCCACCTGATGTGTACCTGAGACCGACCGCACGGTGATTTTGACGAAAATACCTCTAGAAAAACAACCCCTTTCGGCGATTGAGGTAACCTATATCGTAAAGTATTGTACATAACCAAAACGGTTGGATGTGGTCGTGAATGCAAGGAGAGGGTGACGCTCAATATTGGTAAGGAACTATAGGCTGTATTGGGAAAAATCGTGTTGAAAAATTAGAAGAATTTGACCATATTTTATTGAGTTTTTTTCAATAAAGCTATCGAATCCTATTCGTTAAAATGTTAAAACAATATTTTATTTTGATGTAACTCAAATTATTTTGAGTTATGTATCATAATACAACTAAAAACCAGCAGTAGAGTCAATTGCTATAAATTATATTTATTTTTTTAGTCATTTATACAATGGATAATTTCTCTATTATGTAATTGTATAGCCAGGTTTGCATTAAAGTACTATACATTGTATTAATTAAAATATATATTCGTCAATATTTATATAGGTAGGTATATAACTTTCTAGGTACATAAAATAGTCAGTAAATAGTATAATGGTATATAACATATAATACAGATAAAAATAACTGTTTCATACCCAAATTACAATAGTTAATTATTTTATCACGATTAAAAATTAAAATCGTTGTGAAAATAATCGTGGTGAGAAAACCGAGTAGTACGTATCAATATATTATGCACGAATTAAACATTATCGGAGGTAAATTTATACATATTTCAGTATAATAATATACTAATAACACACTAAACAGTACGGTATTTACCTATAATCTATATTATATACATATTGTATAGTAAATACATGGAAACGATGGTAAAAAAAAAACCATAATATAGATTTAAAACAAAATAGCTTTTTCACTATTAATTTTAATAGGACTTGAAAACAAAAACAAATATGATATAAAATTATTTTCACTCGTCCTTTGGTTCAACGAGTTTGCAAACAAAAACAATAGTGCTTGACGTAATGTACGTGCGTATTATATGATATATATTTATTTTTTTCACTCACACTGTCTCGGGACGAGGGGATTCGTTTAAAAATAAAAAAAATAAATGTTTGTTACGATTTCGACCGCAGCCAGCCACATGCGGACTTTCCCCCCCCCCCCTTCTCCGCCATATTATGGTCACGGCGGTACACTCGAGCGGGTGAGCTGTTTTACGATATAATATATTATACGCATTATATATATTATAGCTACGCGATATATAGTAACGCGTGAACGGCCTTTAATTTATATCGGACGAGAAGCAACAACGTTTTAATTTTTGTCATCAAATATTTACCAAAGCCCTCCCGCTAACCGCTAACCTGTGGGTTATAATATTTGAATATCATATATTACATGCCTACGCATTCACGGAGGGCATGAAAACGACACTGCGGATACCAGAAACTAATCGCGGACATCTTTGTAGACCAACGCACTATATACGTATCTAGAGTTCATGATCCGTACGAATTTGTCACCATTTGTCGATATATTTACGAACAACTGAACAAGGCTCACACCACTGCACAATTCGTGTACGTTTGTGATTGATAATTTCTATTCGTGGGGAAAGTCAACTGATTTTTTAATTGAAAAATAACAGAATTTGGGAGGCCATCCGCCCATCCACCGGTAGAGCCCCACCAACAGAAGTTATTATTTATTTATGTAAATTTTTTAAGTAATTCGGCACCGCATTTTGTATTAAAACGTTCATTGATAACATGTTCATATTATTCGCGGTCTTGGATCACGCGATAGACAGACAAATATAATTATTATCGCGAGTAGGTATAGGTACACGGTATTATATCATATGCAGTACATCGTATAATTATTCGTAAGTACCTAAGTAAGTAAATATAGGTAGGCACTGGTGCGCTACGGTACATCTATAATTGCGGTGCAAAACGTATATGTATATATATAATATAATATAATATAATATTCATGTGCGCGATCGAACTGGAAACTGTAAAACGGACGTTCGTCTACTCTGTGCGATCTCCGGCGATCGAACCGCACACGCCACGCGAACCTCGCAGGTTTCTAATCTTTATTTATTAAAGAGCGCGTCTCGCGCATATTATATATTATACACACGATATATAAACGCGCATACAATTGTACATTAAATAGTTTCCAATTATCCGACAGCGACTCGCAATTGTTTCGACCCTCGCGTGACTGCGCGGTTCCGCATGTATATATATATATTATATATTGTATAAAAGCAGCGGAGACCAAACCGTCCGAAAACAGACTGGGCATTTATATATTAATGTGCGAGTGTGTGTGTGTGTGTGTGTGTGTGTACGTGTGTGTATGCGTGTGAGTGTGTGTAGGAGTGGTTATTATAGTTTAATAAATCACGTTATGCGTGTGTGTGCGAATGTGTCTGTGCGAGTATGAGTGCATATACAATGCACACGCGGGGACATGTTTTGCGGAAAAAGCAAATAGTACATTTGAAAGTTTAATGAGACGTATGAAATATTCAACGAGAATGCCACCCAAACGCATTCGACCGAATTATAGTCTGCAAAATTGATATCTGGCGTATAGTATTGCACATCGTCCCGTGACCAGCATCAGTCTTTGAACGCGTGTACACCTATGCCCGACATAATATCGTTGCGAATTACTGGCGGGGCAATATGACGTCGTTATATGATATAAGACCGGCTTATATTGCATAATTGTTGCCATCACGATTTGATGATGTACATCCGCGACATGGCGACAACGAATAATATTAATATGTAATTATATCATTATCTTTCTCGGTCGATAATATTGCAGACATCCAAAAGTATCACACGCGTTTGTCGTCAATACTAAACCATCGCCGTCTTATATCTCTTTCTTCGCCCTAATAATTTTGACGCGATATACCGTGAAATATCGTACAGCTTATTTTTCGTCGAATCATGTCGTACACCTTGACGTACTCCGACCGTGTGCGCCGAAACTATTCTCTCCGGGGCGCTGAACACGAATACCCCGTGGATGACGTCAAATTCCGAACTCTTTCGATTAACAGCTTAACGGGGTCTCGAGAAAAAATATTGTACAGCACCTGCATCAGTGGAGATTATGTATAGGGTATGATTAACACGTCTCATTTATAGGACAGAAGTAATCCACTCATTCACAATAATATTGTTGTGTTATAGTACACCGCTCACATATAACAATATACTATATTCGTTATAATTTCGTTTCACACGTAAACGGTGAAAACACAAAACTTTATGTCTACTTGTCTTGTATTTGGTTAATAATTTTAATTTATAGTTTACAATAATATATTTATATCTTCGAATGTTTCCCTTTAAAAACAGAACGATTGAGTTCTGTGAGGACGATTCGTATTTTGTAAAAATATCAAATAGATCAATGTTAAATGTTGTAAAAATTAATTTTTAATGATCTAACACCGTGCAGAGAGAGTTAGCTATAATGATATATCGCATATTAATAATAATTAAAAACGAAAATATACTCATATCAAATAGTATAATTGGCCGTTGTGATGCCAACCTCCCCCCCTCCCCTCCCACTCCATTTCACCACTAATGATTACTTTTTGTCCACACGCGCGCACACGTTATAGAAATACGATATGAATGCGACAGTCAAAACTATTCAACTAGTACACGTCTTACTGGAGAAGAATGACGACTACGACTGGCACTGTTTTTCAAATGCCTATCAGTGGCCATATACGCAGACTTCTCCTTGGCTGAGCCCGCTGAGGTTCGCAATAAAACACAAATGGCACGTATTCCAAATATTATGCATAGCTACACGCACACATCAGTGCTGGATTTAACGGGGATGCGAATAAGGGTGCAATGCTCGGCCGGGACCTCGACTTGATGTTAAAAATTTTTTTTTTAACTTTCTCGAGTGATAAATATTATTGAAAATATTGAATAATGACCGAGAAAAAAAATATTTAAACAAACGACTTGTTACAGACAAACATTTGTTTTAAACTGTCATGGACTCAGCGTTATTCCTACTTGTTAGTTGTGACTCTATTTAATGGTACACGTGAGGTTTCTACTAAGTTGATTTCTCTTCTTTTTTAAATCCATCTTTACTTTTACCAAAATATATCAACAAAATAAAAATAAAAATATTGACGAATAACAATTTTTAAACAGGGCAAAATATAAGTTTTACTCATTAAAATATTAGTTATTGCGCCCTGACCTCCAGAGAGTTGGATCTGGCATTGACAAACATTACTTAGAATCTTGTTGTAGATTTTCATAATGATGATAACTGCAGCTGTGTAGTAATAATCTAATGTATTTATACAGTATATTATTATACAAATATATATTTCTAGATGCTCAATAGTAATAATAACAGTATAATGTAGTTCGAACGCACGCTTTGGCGATTACATTCATATTTGCGTTGTTACGACGAAGGTGTAGACTACGACCACGGTCAATGCGCTGCAATGGAATCAAGCGTTTTATACCCCGTGGCATAGTCTACGGTGGAAGGGAGAGAAGGGTAGAGAGTCTGATGGCAAAAACCGAGCCCTCGTCGAAACGGCGTGGCATGAGTTACGACTCGTCGGCCGAAGGTATATTGCGAGCCGTGCGGGACCGGAGGGAGACCAACGTGTGATTTTGACGTCGTGATATGGCCCACAAAACCTGGTCAACCGGTATATTATATTAATTGCCTCATTAGCTAGGTGTATTTTAGTGTGGGTGTGTGTGTGGACTGTGGGTGCATATAATTATGCGAATTTCTTCTTCAAGTCCACGGACGGCTGGCGTACAACACCCAGCGCGACCCTTGCAATACGATTATAATATTATTATAAGGGTATACGCGAGCTGCAGCAAACGCTTGTAAATAATACAATAAATTCAATAGGTACGCAAATGTTTCCGGTACAAGCCGACATGTGTATGCTATACAGTTGTACAGTAGCGTAGACTAGGTACAGGATATTGTACAGGATGATTCACTAAGCAATAAGCATGCTCAGGGGTGGATCTAGAAATATGAAATGGGGAGGGGGGGGTTAATTCGACGGAAAACGCAGCGGAATACGCTGTGTATAGCCCCGGCCTCAAGCATTTATATGTTTTTACTCAAAGACCATAATATTATTGTTTATTATTTAGAATTTTTTTACCCTTTTAACTATCCGGTGTCGACACAAATTTCTTTATTTCAAATTACAATCAACTTTTTTGGCTATAATATGTTGTCAAATAGATAATTTTTTTGAAAATATTGATGTATTTAAAACACATTTTGAACGAGTAGTTTCTGAGTTATTAAAATAAATAAACCAAGAAATAAGGATAATAGTCCTTAATTATGGCTTAAAAATAAATATAAAAAAGATGTGGCTTATATGCCAAGTGATAATATTCCGCTCACTATTAAATCCACTCCCAGTTTTGTATAGAAAGCACTAATTCTCAGGTAGCATGTTTTTTTATATTATTCAATATAGACGCGACATTACAATATTAATTCACAGTAAGTATTTCGCTTTCATAGATCGAAATTTTCAATGTTAATACGATAGGTGGATCAAACAATACACCTTACAGTGGTTGAAATACCGACGAAACGTTTCCCTAATGCGTAAAAGTTTCGAAAGACCGTCGTCAGGCTGTCAGCCTGTATTATTTATGACTTACGAGATTATAAGCCGGTTTCTTAAATCCTTTTGTTTGACGATAAAACTATATACACCGTCATACAATACACAAAATAAAAACATCTCCATTAGCAATGAATGCAATATTTTAAACGAGTAGCATAATAGCCGTTATCAACTCGACAAAATAAATAAATCGTAATGGCATTCCGTAATCATATTGTTATTATCTCTCGTCAAATGTTTTATGTTCTTTTGTTATTGGTGAGTTTTAATGATCGTTCTTTATTTAAAATAAAAAAAATAATAATAATATTCAAATACGTATTTTTACAGCACTGCGGATTGGAATAATAATATATTTTAACAACTATAATATTATATAAACGAACGTAAAAATATGAAAAATAAAATAAAAATTGATTACGCGTCGTATAAACGAATATATAGGCATGGAACAATTGTGTTTATTTTTATAGAAATTCAAGTGTGTATTTAACATTATTAATTTGTTTAAAAAAAACAATATCTATATATAGGTACCTAATATAAAAAAAATTATATTGTTTAATCGGACAATCAGCAAATTCACCGTTGTTTTCTGAATAGTCATTAGTAATTATCCATTATAATATTTACCATCAATGTTTTTTTTAGCGATAAAATCTCAACTTTACAACTTAATTAATCATTTGAGTCGAATAAGTAGGTATATAACGGTCATAATAATAATATTAAGGGTAAAAATAATCTAAAAAAACATCTTTAAATCACCAATAACTTATGTAATATAAATCCGCATTTACGCTATATCTGCGCTATAAATGAACAATAATAATATAATATATGAATTGCTTGGAATATTAATATTTTGAAAAAAACATTATGAAATATATGTTAGTCATCAGAAGAAGGAGCTCAACCTATCAAATATGTCCGTCGGTGCACGATAAACGTCAAATACTTTGCTCGTCCGTCGTATTTCAATCACCGATTGTTGCCACCCGCACCAAATGTAGTCCGTCACTTCCACTGTTGTGACTCAGTTACCAATCATATATCCATGTACAGCGAAACCTCGATAACTCATATCGGTTGGGGGTGAAAAAATACTATCGAAAATTCGAGTTATAAAAAACATTGTGCGTATAGACGAAATGCATGGGCGAAGATATTCCTTCGAGTTATCGAAAATTCGAATTATAGACGTTCGAGTTTTCGAGGTTTCACTGTATGTGTGGATATTTTTCATGTCTTCGGCTTATTTCGAAAACAATGTGGAATCACCCTGAAACTTCACGTATAGGTACTGAAAAACAATTCCGAGAGGTGCTATATTAACAAATAATAATAACATCGTAGTAGCCGACTTCACAAACGTGCCGTCGCAGAATATAATAATACAATACAATATGCAGTCGTCGTCTGTCAGTATATTATAGTCGGGAGGGCCACGAAAAAAACTCAAAAAACTTTGATCCTCCGTTGAACTTCGGTCACCTGTTCTCACTCACTGTTCAATATAGATGAAAATCCGTTGCGTCCACTGTTGCGATTTCGTTACCAATCATACGTATACAGACTTGTATGTATAGATATTTTGGCATTTTGCATACATTTAGTTTATTTAAAAAAAAAAACCAAAAAAACCAAAAAGTAATCGCATCATAACCGAAAAACGGTCCTGAGCGATGCTATATTAATAATAATACTGTACTAGGTGAATTCGCAACGTGCCATGACAGAATAACATAATAATAATAATACATATTATAATATATACAGTCGTCTGTCGGAATATAGTCGGAAGGAACAATATTGGAACTATAGAGAACATTTTGAGTCGACGAAAATCACCAATGTTACAGTTCTACCGTGTACGTTACCTCTACATAAACGACAGTCAGAATTTATTTTTTTTTCCGGTGGATAAACGCCAATGATATTGTGTCCCTGATGTGTATACATCACTTTTCAATGTCATCCTATTATTATTATTATTATCATTGTATTATGTCAATCATACATTTTTACTGTCTCGTCGATTTATTGCGTTTCCACAAATATAACGTTGTTATCACGTTTGGTTAATGTCATAGAACAATTTGAAAAATTCAAACAGATAATACTGTATAATACCACTTAAGCGCGGTGTGTCGGGACAAACCGGAAACTTTTAAAATAAAAGTACCTAGGAAATAAAAAGTTGAAGTAATTTCTTTCGACGTTAAACAAACTTATTTTAATTATTTCTTTTGTATGCATATATTTACAATTTATATGATACATTTTATAAATAATTGTATACAGTTTTAATATAACTATATAAAAGAGTTAAGGATGCTTTTCTTAGGATTTTATAATAAAATAAAAGAAAATAAGACGATATTGTTTTCGTATTTTTTTTTATTTCGGTAGACATAATATTTATTTTTATTATTATAATTTTTTTTATGCTCGTGTTGCCGTCGAGTTTTCTCAGTCGTAAAACTGTTTGTTTTCCTATTATCTGCTTAGGGTTTTTTTCGTATATCCTCGTGTTTAGTAATTTAATTTGGGATTCGTTGAAAGAGCTCAACATGGAGAAACAAAAAAATATACAAAAAGACTACACGATGATTATGACAACGGTCACGTCTGTTTCACTGCAGTGCGCGCGTATATAATATGTGTATATTATATTTAATATTATTATTATTTTTATTTTTATATAAACCGTGAATATATTATCGTCACCGTCGTCGTCCGTACCGGAGCAGAATATATTTACCGAAGTTTTTTTATACGCGTATTATGAAAAAATATAAAAATAAAAGAAAACCATGTCGCAAAATAATAGAGAACAACACGTAATATATTATGCATTTTTCACATTAAAATAATATTTTGTGTAATATAATATTATACGTATCATTCATGCACAGCTGTAATTTCACATTTACATTATGTCGTGAGTATGGATGCGTTTTTCAAGTGAAATGGATGAAACTCCGCGGTAAGTTCACGCATTACAAATAACAAAATATCACGAGTAAAGTAAAGATATTAGAATAGTGTAACGTTATACATTTATACCTCTATAGAATTCCGATGAATACACTTATAATTATAATTCTGTTTTATTTTTTGAAGATGTAGGTTTAGAAAACTTATCCATATTCATGAGTGAAAATGAGTCCAAACTCTAAAGTATTAACTGGTATTTTTATTTTGGCTTTTAAAATCGAACGGAGCAAGGAATCTATTAATTTTATAATAAACATGTTTTTTTTTGCCTTTCAGTCATTTGGTTTTAGATTAGCAAAGTTGGAGTAATTTTTAAACTATTTCAGATTTATTTTTAGTTAATTACACATATTTTAAATGTTAGATTTTTCTTAAATGTTTTACGATTATTGTGGATAAAATATTTTTTTCTCTGGCAGAAAACTTGCAAAAAAAAATACAAGGTTCTTTATAGCTTGTGCTTATTGCAGTTTAAAAATATCGAAATTACAGTAACAATAATTGTTTTTATAAACGTTTGATATTGGAAATTGGATATTTAAACGAAAAGTAACAATTTTTCTTGAATTAAGTTTAGGTTTTTTTTTTATATTAATTTGAAATACATATTATTTTATCGTAGAGACTTGAAACTTGTCTCCATTGTACCTACTTATATAGTTATTTGTGTACATAATTAGGTCCATTGTTAAATATATTTAGACTTATTTCAAACAAATATACCACGAACCAGTTGATACCGGCAACACTGATTTCAGTGGATAAAACAAATGAAAGTATATTTTTTGGAAAACTGTAGTCAGTCTCAATAAACGACGTTAATTTGACTTAATAACACGTTATGTAGACACGTTAGGGATATACGAAAACTCGACCGATGGTGGACCATTTCACCGAGACAATTATTGATAGTTAATAATTGCAAAACGATGTAGTCGTTATTAAAATCGTGTCGTACGGAGGCTGCGTTCGTGCCCTAAAACACAACACAGCGACAATAATTGAGAGAGACAAACACGATTTTCGCGCTCTAATGCGTGCGAATGTTTCACGGACGCAACCCATGCCAACACGTCCACAGTCGCGACTTCATTTTTATTCCGTTCTCGTCGTCTCCTGGGCCAACCCACCATTCAACCCCCCCCCTCCCGACCATAAAGGTCCCAACAATACCGGTGCAGTTAACGGCTCCGTGTCTTTTTTCCTTCTTCTTCTACTTCTTCTCCTCCTCCTTCTTATTATTATTTTTATCATCGTTATTATTTGTACACTAAGTCAACCGGATTAGCCAGCGCTAGATAACGACGGCGACGACGTGTTTTAATCGCCACAGTCATTCAAAAGCGCTTCCAGCGCAAAAGCTCGGCTGTTGTCACGCCGGACTTTTGTCGGCGGCGAGATAAAAGACGGCGAAAAAAAATTGAAGGAGAAACAACGAAACGGTGCTCTTTGTTTTTCTGCGGAATAACTGATGAAGCACGACACTCGTCGTACAGACGAAGCCGTTGACAACGAGATAACTGTTTTATTATTATAGCCGAGAAACGTTGATGAATACGCGCCACGGCACCGTAGAAACGTAATATTATTTTTCGCATGTTATGGCCCAACTGTAAAGTATTATAATTTATAACTCATCCTTGTGCAGTGGCGTAGTTCTCGGGATAGATGCTCCCCAGAGCTTTTTAAAAAATTTTTTCCTGTTATGATATAATTTATACTTATGTGTAAAGGTATTTACGATATGGGTATAATGGTGATCACAACTCAAAAGTGCTAAAGTGCCCCTTAAGTCTTATCTTTTTTTAAAAAGTTTAAACAAAAATACTAGGTATAATTATTATGTTGTCGATAGGCTCGACTGTAAAATATAGGACATAATTTACTTTTGCATTAATAATTAGAGCTCGTTTAAAATAATTAATAACAGTTTCGACGAGAGCTAAGAAAACGGTCATTTGTAATGATTTAGATGCTGCTCCCTTTGGTCTGCCTTTATGCAAGCAGTAATAAATATTAAGAGTTGACTTAAAAGAAGCATTTGACCGAACAAAAAAATATTTTTTAGAATTAAAATCTATGTTAAACAAAAGGATAATGAGTTTAAAAAAATATAATCCTTGAAGTCAAAAAGTGATAAAATAATGAATTACTTATTATTTATATATGTAAATTTTTAAAGTTATTCGGCACCGCATTCTGTGTTAAAACGTTCATTGATATGTTCATATTATTCGCGGTCTTGAATCACGCGATAAACAGACAAATATAATTACTATCGCTAGAAAGTACACGTACCTATTATATAATATGCAATATATTGTGTAATATTCGTAAGTACCTGAGTAAGTAAGTATAGATACTAATTATCAAAAAAACTGAAAGAAAATGAAACTTTTTTTTATGAATTGTGTTAATTAAATATTATATACAAAACAATAATATGTTGTTAAATAATTTGTTTTAACTGTACGTAAATTTAGTTATAGTAAAGAATATTATCATGGATACCATGTTATTGTACCAACTGTTGTAAATGCATATTCAAAATAAATGTGGCAAAAATGCGCTTCCGGAATAAAACAATTTTTTTTAAAAAAAATACTTTGGTCTCGGGTATGTCAAGTAAATGTACATTCCACGTTTAACGATATGCCATATTACACTCATCTCTTCGTCGGGGTCCTTTGAATAATAAAACGCTCAACTCCAAGGTCCTTTTCCTTGTATGCCGTGAGTATGATATTTTTTACACGTTTCCCTAATATAATATCGTGATTGCACGGCTAAATAGATAGGCAAAACAGCTACACTAGTGTCGGAGTATACATTATTCCGGTATCTCTTAATATCGACTGGTAAGTGGTAAAAAGCAAAAGGGGCTATACTACGAGATAACCAACAGTTTTAAGGAACAAAGGCTATTGTCCCTCTAACGTTTAAGTATGGGAAATTTAATTTTGATTTGTTGGGACAAACGACATGTATTATTAGTAATACCAAAGAATAAGATCCAATAAGCACATTTTTTTTTTGGGATACATGACGTGACGCTCGTAAATGCTGTTAACTGGCTGTACGACATATAGGCTCCATCCTTACTATTTTTCGGTATGCACGTGTGAAGACGTGCACACTGATTTAACCACGTCATAACAATAACGGTCTACTTGAAAAACGTTTATAGTATATAACTATAGTGACCAGGTGGTATACATTTCTTAAAAATAGTACATATTCAACCTTAGATTCTCCTTTGTCTATTCACTATTCTACCCATTTTACCCATTTCATAGCCCATAGACCATAGTCCATTGACTATTGGTCATCTCCTTTTATAAAAATTGTTTTTTTTATCTGATTACTCCCTTTTTTTTTATTATTATTATCAACTAGGTATAAAAACCTATTATTTAAAATTATAATGTCAACTCATTTAGTCTTTATGATGAAAATACTTTGAAATTTAAGTAATTTAAAGTAAACTTATATTTCAGTGTAAATTATTTTTTAAAGGTAAAATACCAAGTGTAAAATTCAAACAAATAAATACAAAACTTTATTAATATGTTAATCTATGAATGAATCACTATCACTATCACTAATAAAACAAAACAGATACCTAACAAATTGAATTAACTATGCTACCAACTAATCAGAATGCTTTAGATCAAACCATAAAATGTAAATTAATAACCAAATTATAATAATCATAAACATGTACCAGTCCATAATATTTTCAAAAAAAGAGTACAATTCCATGTACTTAAGACTATTGTTAAGAACACTAGGACACTCATCAAAAAAAAAGTACTGTCCTACGAAAAAAAGTACGTCTGGTCACCATAAGTACAACCAATGAGACCGCGGAGACTGATGACATTAAAGACTAGTAAAACGAGCATTTATATCTGTCAATTTTTTTATAAAAATAAAAAATGAATCAGGCGTTGCGCAAAGCTTTTCGTATCTGATCCGCCATAAAAAAATTTACCGCCAATTTGTTAATGTGGGGTGCGTTTAAGTCACGACCGTCCAACTCCGTTGACTTCCTTCTAAACACACACGATACGTGAGTAACGATAAAATATTGCGAAATCGAAGTGAAGAGCAGCGATAAATAATAAACTGTGTAAGGTCCTTCCATGGCCTGGTTTTTTCCATTTTCTCCTTCCTTCATCCCTAAACACCACCCGTATCACGATGATATAACTCTAACGACTACCCGTGTTCAAGTATTATGTTGTTATTATTATTATTATTTATACGACTGTTAATGGCTCCAATAATTTGTTCGACAATACGCCGCTGTTTTTTGCGTATTGCGTTTGCTTTTAATTAAAAAGATAACAATTATATTATATTATTGTAATTATTATTATTATTATTATTATTATTATTATTACTATTATATCGCTGCTGCCAGTACTACGGCATTTATTGTTGTGCACCGAGTTTCGTTTCGGTGTATTCGTTATCGCGATTAGTCTCGTTGCGCGCCGCCCCAGGAACTTTTACCATAAATTATATCGGCCGAAACCCCGCGAGCCGTTCGGACTCTTTTATACCGTGGTTGTGGTACGTAGAGACAGTAACTTTCCGTCCGACGGCTCTTTTCTACGGAATGGTTATAAACTTTCAGGCACATATTTGTACTGATTCGCAGATGGACCCCCCCCACTCTTCTATGTTACATTATATTTTCCTGACATCCATCATGCGCTATCATAATTATTGCTTATTTTTTTTATCACCACCGAAAAATGTTCTGGTCAAAAATGACGGTAATAGTTACAAAAACAGTATTTGTTTTTATCGAGTATTGTTCTGACCTTGCGGATGTACTGTTATACCAATGATTGCGAAAACCATGTCGGGTTTGCCTTTCCGGATATAATAGAGTAGAAAGAAAACTTGTAGATAACTATAGTTTTAGGTGTACTGCAGTTTCGTTGCAAGTTGAATTAATATCCAAGACTTTGAAATTTAGCTGTCTATTTGAACCTGGCATTGGAATACGTGTTATTGAACTGTGCATTTCGGCGAGGTCGACAGGGTCAAAAACAGTAATAGATAGCTTAAAATTACCTGATGACACTTAAAATCGTTTCGTAATTTTAAAATTATGATTTTATTTTTTACTTAAACGAGTGACGGTTACAATACCACTGTTTATTATGCAGTAGGTACGGACGGTTGTACAAGAATAATGGAATTATCGAGACTTGAAAAGTTGAAAGTGTCAGATAATCATCAAATATCTAGTATACGTCTTGTATAATACCTAACGATTGATTATTTTTGGAGTTTAATTGAACTGAAAATAGTGGTAAATCGATTTAGTTCACAGAGAAGCGCGTCTTCCGTGCGATAACACCTTATCGTGATCTGCGTGATCGCAGATAAGATGATGCTATACAATAAACGTAATTTTAAAGATTATTCGTTATTATATATATTATATATCATTTGAGTTGAACTGTGCACGATACTATTTTTTTAAAAATAACTTCAGTGCTTTTGATTTTTTAAGGAAAATATTTAGAAGAAAGTACGTTATCACAGCCTACACAATATATCCACTGGCACTGGCTACTCTACTGTGGAGTATCAAGGCATTGTAATACTCGAGATACAAAAACGATAAGTCCACCCAAAATGCATTTTTTCGACCATTACCGTTATCCAGTTGGTAAATATTCGGCTCATAATAATAATATGCGCGACAGTATTATTCACAAATAATTCTGCAGAAATAATGACCACCGATGTCACTATAATATTATAATTATCATTATAACTTATTATTATTATCTTAATTATTTATTATTGTTATAATTATTTGTCATTAAGCACGGGCATCAGTTAAATCGATTTGGGCTATTCGTTTTTTAACAGAGATTTACAGATTTATGAATATAATGCGTTATTCAGTCGTAATCATTAATCACCATTAATCAGCACTATTGTAGGCATAGTGTTATTTAAAAATTCTAGAAATTTACGAATTGTAATAATCATCATTCGTCAAATGTATGTACACTGCACCATATACGTTTTGCATAACAATCTAATATTATAATATATATAAACCATATAGAGGAACGTAGGACCTAAAATTATTATACAATATTATAATTTCGTTCATAATAGAATATTGTAAAATATGATTTACCACGTACTACTATATTCATAATATAATGTCACCTACCTATACGTTATCATAAAAATTTGAATAATAATTGAACTTTATATTAGTAAGTAAATATGGGCTTAGTGTAAAAGTTTATTATGATTGCAAAAACGTGTTGACGCAGTAAGTTATTATGATAAAGATAACCACATATAAACATGGGGAGTCGTGTGTTAAAGTATTTTTCTTTTTTATTTGCCCATATAATATAATACAAATAGAAATAATCCGACACAAATTAAAATAACATTTTGATTTTAACTCAGTGTGTTGAATCGTTGATATTATTATATACGTATATATTACGTATTCAAATATTATTGAACCTCGTTTTCTCGAGTTATGATAATATAGAATAATATATATATGTACGGTAGGTACATCTAAAAGAAAACCACGTATCGTTGTGTGATGAAATGAAAATTTAAAAAAAACTGTGTAGTTTTTTTTCATCGCGAAAGGTCGAGTTCAACAAAAACAAAAATGAAAAAAAATGTGTAGATTTAATTAGTTTCCCTCCAATTAAGTATATTATAGTCTTCGCGGAACGACCTTTTACAAATTATCCGAAAGAAAATGACAGTGCATACAGACGAGCCGAATATGAAAGCAATAATAATTAACCAATTTAATGATAAAAAAAAAACACAGACGCTAATTATTTACATACCTAGTATACACATTTAAAACATAAAAAAATCATAATATAATACGTATGCTTTAAATAACACGCTGTGAAAGTTGGACTGAAAATACTCACCAAGAGCCTTACACGGCGGAAACGTGTTGGTGTGTAAATTATAAATATGTTTTACGAGCACATAACAACAGCCGAAAGTTTGATTTACGGCACGCTACAATGGAGATAGGCCTCTTCGTAGGTATATAGATATAGTATTGTTATTATACGCATACTATAATATATGTTCGTATATTTCTCACCGATTTTTTATTAATATATATATATATATTTTTTTCGCGAAAATGGCGAGATTAACTGACAAAATAATCGACGAGCGTGCGGATGACAAGACGTTTCATTGGGATGTCATCATTCGCGTGCTGTGTCTCGTCGAGCACTCGCGGTAATCGGATGTATAAGTGTACCTATGACGAAAATATGAGAAATAAAATGTAAAAATAAACGCGCGTGCGACCATAATATAATATTATTATCGAAATAGAAATATTTTTCATCATAATATTATTAATATTTATTATACTGGATGATTCACCAAAAAGATTGACTCCTTTTTTCATCAAATAATTATTAATTTATTCAAATTCTTATTTTTGGAATTGTTGAGTACACTTAAGATGGGCCTTATATGAAATTTTTTCGATTTTTAATACCATTTAATATTAATAAGTGTTCTGTGGAGATACAAAACTCTTTTTTCAAATGGCAACCAACGCATTTTTTTAGGTTTCTAAACATAAGTTCAAAACACCTTATATCTCCGTGTGACCGTCCGTTAGTTACGATTGTTGATTGTGATTTTTAAGATTTTGCAATGGTTCTATTCAATGTAAATGTATACTGGCCAGTATTAAAGATATTTCAACGATTGAGCGTTTAATATTAGCCAATATTAAGAAATATTAGTACTAAAATATAAAGGTTAACAATTTTTTTTTAATTATTTGTACGTGGAATTATAGTTTATTGGGTTTTATTGTAAAATATATTAAGATACCAGGATTCTAGCATAGTCGCAAAGTGAGCTTTCTTAACTTGTAAATTGTAAAGCATAGTATTATTTTGAAAACGTTTATTATTTAAATCAAAATTAGAACGAGTAGTTTCTGAGTTATTAAAATGTGTAAACTATGAATAACTGTCGGTTAGGGTCGGTTAAAATGATCTAAAAATATAAAAATACATTAAAATATTCAAAAAAAAAATATTAATTTATAAAAAAAAGGTTTGAACCTATTATTGCGGGGAACTTTTTACATGGTTTAAAAAATCTAAATGTTTGACAATATAGTTTTTAGGTTTATTTAAGAGCTTTAAAAATCAGGGTTTGAATAAATTCATTATTAAACGAAAAATAGGAGTGAGTATGATTGGTGAATCAGTATTTATATTGTCGAAAAAATTAATAGAAATAAACCAGTGACCTCTGCTGTATAGTAAATTTTTGATTTAAGTCATAATTGACTTGGTAACTTTTGTTATGCCTTAATTCAATAATTTACAGTGTATTCGAATAATTACTCAGAGTGGAGACGGTTCGTTAGTTTATATTTCTAAGAATATTATATAAATTATTTATATTATAACAAGTTATTCTCTGTTCTAGAAATACGTTTTATTTTTAACTAATTTATACCAAAAACATCGAAGAAATTATATTATTAATATATAAGTGAATACTGATGATTATAAAAAAAATGTCACCAAAATTTATTTTTTATAAGTTAAAATTGCTATAAGATAAACTTGTATTTTACTTTCACGGTTTTTACCGAGAAAAAATAATTTTGTCGGTATTACCTATACAATAAAAAAGAGATAATATACAATGAAATGTCTACATCTAAAGGGCTCAAATAGAGGCAAAATATAAACTAAAAATTATATAATGTCTAGATAATGGTAATTTTAATAATTTGTGAACACTTCAAGTATTTACGGTTATTAGTTTTTTTTAATTACAATAAAATAACAAAATCGATCTTTTTAAAAACTACATGGTGATGCGTATAATATACTCATGTTTACCCGTACTTTTTTGTATTATTTTTCCCGATACCATTGAAAAATACTGGGCATTTTTTACTTACGACTTCTCAAAGTACAAAATATAGATCCGATTTTCTACCAGAAACCATACATGAGCATTGAATATTGAAACTATTCTTCTGGTATAAAATGTGTCTTTATGTACACACAAAAAAAAAAAACAACAACACTCAATGTAAAACCATTCATCACAAATGAACCTAAGCTAACGACAAATGTTTATTATACTTATGTTATTGTATTGTATTATATACAAACTTCTTGTAGACAAACGTTCGTTATATTTATAGACATTGAGTCGGCGGCTGAGTGTATAAGAGATACATGAGGTTGTATAGGTGATGCGAGGGGGCAGGTGGTTGAAAATAATTGTATTTACACTGCAAACATTGGGAAGGTATACCGACAACATATTTTCTTTTAAATAAATGCTAAACCTCTCGTCGAGTGGAAAATTGATCTACCTCTATCACAGTTCATAATAATAACCTTCACTAGTTATCATTATGTGATTACCAAATGAGAAGATTAATTCAACGAGGTTTGCCATTAATAAGAGTTGTCCTACATAAGCCGAGTAAATTATTAAAACTTTCTAATATAAGAAGTGTTTTTTTTTTTATTATATGGTTTACGCTTTATAGACTATAATATACATTTACAAGTTAATAAAACATAATTAATGTAAATTGTTTTTTCTGCCCTATCCGTATAATAAAGTTAATACGTGTTTTTTTATAGCATATAGCTGTCGTATGGTTGTTTTATTGGTTTTATCTGGGCCCACTACAGACTTTTAACATAAAAAAAAAATAAAACATTAATATTTTATAGACTTGATTCGTTTTTAATCGATAATTTTCCTTAGGGAATAAAAAAAAAAATACATTAAGTTTATTTTATTTTGATAACTTAACTGCTTATAGTCTTCTGTTAACCTAAGTTTGATCAATTTAAAAAAATGACAAATTGTACCGGCTTTTCTATTTAACATCAGAATCAGTAAGTTTTTAAAATTGTAGACGTTGCAGTCGTATGTACATATTATTTTTTTGGGCCACGATGTAATTTTAATGTATATTATTATTTAGTTAGAAAGGGAAAATATAATAATATAATATAATTTTTATGCATTGCAATTATGGAAATAAGAACAAAATTCGAATACTGCAGAGTCAAGCATGTCAATCGATATTATTTTTAAATAACATAATAACGTTTAGTAAATCCATATTTTGATTAAACTTTAGTAATTATATTTTTGGTTTGCCCAAACGATGTCGAATTTGTTATCCAGTACAAATAATTTAAATTCTTACTATCAAATAGTTTGATAAAATCAAGATGCAAACTTCTAAAAATATGCTTCGACTAAAATACTAAATGGATACTTATTAAGAATTAAGATCATAAATACTGCTATGTACGAATTAAATTTATTTAAAACTATTTTCACTTCCACCGCGTTTTTGATAACAATATAATAATAATGACATTGTTTTTTTCCCTCATTTAAATATTAACACACCATTGTAAAATAAAATTAATTATTTAAAGTAGCTATTAGCGAATAATCATTGTTTGTATGCAAGTAAGTATAGACACACCAAAAAAAAAAAAAAAAAACTATGGAATTTTGTTGAATAATACTTCTTAACTTACAACAATAATAATTAACAGATAACTACTAAAACCATCATTTGATTATACCTTTTATTTTTGTATTTAATGGTTTAGCGAATTAAATGTGATTTATGACAATGATAGTTCTTAGGTGATTATAAATCATGAGTTTTAATGATTCGTTTATAATTAAATGTAAATTAAAATAAAATAAAAATGTTTAGTTTAAAGTTTACACCTGAAATGGCGTCACTTTATTTCCATCATACGTTTTCATTAAATACACAAACTTTTTATTTTTCACTATTTCGTCTTGGTATAAAATTCTTATAATACGCACACTATAACAGAATTCATCATAATTACGTTAAGTCTATCTTTCTTATTATCTCTCTCTCTCTCCCTCTTTGCTCTAATCAGTTACCATAATACCACATACAATATGCATATATGTGTAATTTATAAATATCATACAAATGTATGCAGTATTAAACAATATAACCAACATTTGATTTTTTGTGGGATAATCGAGACTTTAACGTTGTTGTTATTGGAATAAAAATAAATACAATCTCAGTAATTCATGTCTTGTATTAATAACGTCGAAAAAATTTTCTGAAGAGTGAGACAATGGGGAAATGAAAATAATGCGTTGCCCAAGAATAATGGAAAACTTTTATTTCTCCGTAATAAAAAAATTATGTATTTATTATATATTATATTATTATGTAAAATACAATTGGCTTACGATTGTGTTTTTTCGCTTTAACTGTACTTATATATTTCAGGTATACTTAAACATTTCTAGGGCGTGCTAGAGGAAGAGTAGATGAACTTTAAGTTTTGTCCCATTTGTTCGAACGAAATACTTATTATGACTTTATACACGCAAACAACTTTGGCTTGGTCACTATAACTTCATGTTTATTGTTTAAAAATATAACATTATGAATTTGAATTCACTTTTGTCCAGAACAATATTATGCGTTATATCTATTGCAAAAAACAAAAAGCTTATTTCATAAATATTCTTATCGACGATAAATATTCAAGACTTTAACGTTCGAAAACAGACGCACATATTATATACCTAATTATAATACATATATATAGAATTATATTTGTATTGGTATATCTATAATTAGTACGTGTATATGTTAAGCATGTTATTTCAATTTACAAAAGGACCTTTTCCCGTACATACATATCATTATAATCAATGTTTATACCTTTATATATAATATATATGTATATACGCGACTTAAATACATATTAATCAGATTTCCACTTAATTCGCCGGAGCGTATAATTTGCGGAACATTTCATTTCGCTCTGGGATGTGATCAATTCGAATACACTCTGCGTATAATGAATTGCGTCCCTTGCAGTCCAAACCGCGTCTTAACTGGCCAAATGCAATTATCTAAAATAATATACGTCCCTTTAGACGTACCCAACCTACTAACAACCACACGAAATCTATAATCATACATTCGTACCAATAATAATAATAATAACCATTGATAATATTATCCGGGAATCCAGTCGAAGTTTAGCATTCCCATCGTCGAATGTCGTTTGTAGACCGACTGCAAGTAAAATACTATGAATAATAATAATTGACGTCTTTGATACATTTTACGACAGAATCCGCCTTGAAACTCCATGGACGTTGGTACAATTTTACGCTCTTGTCCTTTGACAAGATGTTACTTTTGTACCTGATTATTTATTGTAGGTAATAGATATGCAATATTGTTAACGCTTTATAGCAACAATAAACAAAATATTATAATTACTTGTAATAATATTGTACGGGTTTTTTTTATGGTTGAGTTTAGCGTGCAGGTCATCGAAACCTCTTTGGATTATAGAATGATACGAATTTAATTTAATTTTGGCTCAAATCTACATGCCAGGGCTATCAGTATTTTCGTTTTATCAGAAGTCGAAAACATCAACTTCGATGTCGACAATCATAAATAACAATACAAATCTTTATTTAAGTTACAATCACGTTATTGTATAGTTATAATATTTACGTAATGACCGTATAATAATTGTATTAACTATATTAAAATATTATATTTTTGCTATAACAATATACTATTGTCTATAGTTGTTATCGACTATTTATGTATTTGATCGAGTACCTATGTTGAGGAATTCGGAAATACTTGGTAAATTATACCGGTATACCACGGTATTGGTTTCTCAACCAATATCGACCACCAAATTGTATGTACTCACCATTTTAGTACACATACGTTTTCGTCTATGGCTTATTTTATTCTTCGATTCAATGTAGTCGTAGAATGATGTATGATATTTAAATAGTTATAATACTGCGGACAATGTATATCAAACATCGGAGTTAATCACGTACCACAGGCCAGCGATCGACCAATGTAAATGACGCCTGTGATCGAAAATTTCCATAAAAAATTAGTGAGTAGGTAGCTAATCGGTTAATGCTTTTACCATATATTCTATGCCTACCTATATTTACTAGTTGTCACATGCCCTCCAGACGTCATTTTTTGTCATCGTCATGATAAACCAGCGGACGGTGACCGGTCGAAGATTGGTCCGGGGCAGAAATTGGGAAAAGTGTATTTGGGGGGGGGAGTATAATTGATTTATGCGCGTCGCGATTTCTATACTAGGCGAGGGGGATGTCCAGCTGGACGGCGATTCGTGAAAGGGTTGTATATATACATAAATGTTTGCGAGATTATTTGTTATATAGCTGGATGAACGGACCCGATAAGCTTAAAGGGTGGGAGTGGGTGAGCAACTTCGAAATCTAAACGGCAAAATTGAAATTCATGAATATTTTATCGGTCCGGGTCGGAAGGTCGTGCCCGGGGTGTGGGGTGTGGTGGCTCAACTGCTCCCGTGCCGATATTTAACCCCCCCCCCCACCACCACGTGATTGTGCAGTGTATGTGCATTATATTATTACGTACCCGTAAATATATATGGACTCGTGCTTTGTGTCATTGCACACGCAATTTGATTTATGTCTGCGGCCGGTCCGCGACGACAAATCACATGCACCTTTGAGTTTTTCGGATTTACTGTTGGTTTAAATTTTTTACATAAACGTACGTCATATAGTATGAATCATTGTTTTTCTGCAGATACATAAAACACAGCTAAAAATTCTCCCGATGCAAACCCCCCCCCCCCCCCTTTCAACATTCTTCACGGTTACTAACATATTACAGCACATGCTAGTGTATTTGTTATTTCGATAAGTAATCACTAAGAGCAGCGTCGAGAGCATGTTTGCAGAGTTTTCCGTTAAGTCTCGCTAATGATAAACCGCATAAAAACACACAGATATCTCCAGGGGGAAGTTCGCAAATGTAATTACTTCATTCACTCTGAAAACAAACAACGGAATGACTTAAATTACAAACAAAACGATATTGTTTAATTAGGATTTTCGAAAAAGCAATCAATATAATATTATATACAGTATATATATTTGTACAATTTTATATACGTAGGTACCTACACGTAAAAAAAAGGTATAAAGACGTATAATTTTGCATGCAAAACTCGTGTCTTTTTTTTCCCCCGTTCGATTGTGTTATTGTTTTCCATTTGCCGGCAAACAGGACGTATTGAGATATTGAACGTATTAGTTGTGCATTAGTTTTGGTGTTTTTTAATTAAATTTTAGTAATTTATGTTTTGACGATTACATTGAACAAAATTAATTAATTTATATTTAGGGTTTGGAGGCTTTGAGTGACTTATATTCGTATACTAGCTCTAACCTACCTATTCCTTACACTGTGGACGGTAATGTTATATAACAAAAGTGTACATCTGTTATAGTAAAAATCATTGTCAATAGCTACAAACTATACGTCATTTTATAACTCAACGAAATTTTTACGATTCATCCAGGGGTAAAATACACTAATACAGTAACACATGGTACGAATATTATATAATCAGCTAAATTATTTATCAATTGGATTTTTTATTCAGACAGACAAATCAAATTATTAAAAAATAACCCGGGAAATAAAACGCTATACACTCGGCGTGTATTATTAGTCATTAATAAATCATGAAACATTTCTATTGAAGATCATTTCGTACCATATTATTCATATTGAATATTATTAACGAGGGCGTCAACCTTTTGAGGTCAAAAATAGTAATATATTTTTCATTTTTTGGTCAGTTTAATATAGTTACAACTGACTATTATATATTATATCAATTCGACCAAAAAATATATGACGTGATTTTTCATTTAAATTCATAAAAACTCCTTATCTAATCACACTTGCCTGTAAAACATAATAAAACACCAACAACATAATTTTATAATATTACTTAATTTTTTTAAAAATAAAATAATTAACTATCAATAAATATTTTTTTGCCTGTTACCTCATAGTTATTGTGAATATATTTTCAATGAGTAATATAATATATTAATATATATACAAAAAACACAAAAAATAATCAATATCATAAAAAATGACTATACTTAGGTATATTATAATAACTATTAATTAATCAAGAAAGCTAGTCACACGCCCACATAGGGATGATTAATTTACCTGTTTTTAGTAGAAAAGGGTACCTTCCGCTTAGTTAAGCTATTATAGTATTTGCGTCGAAACTAAGCTATTTGTGGTTAAGAAATGTAGGTTTAATATTCATAAATATGCAAATAAATATGAATTTAAATATTTTATATAAATCTACGGCACTTACATTAACCCGTGTGACTTTATTTTTTTATAGTTTCCCAATAATATATGTATAGAGTGCATTACTTCCAACTGCAGATTATACAATTAAAACAAAATATTTAAAAAAACGAATTACAGACAATATACAAGTAGGTACCCAAAATTATTTTTCGGAATATGACACTCGTACTGTTAAGTATTTACCAGATAATTTAAATAAACAATTAATAAATAGTCGTATTTTGGTAAAACCTAACCAGATACAAGTCAGTTGGTATTGTACTAAATATATTTTTATTATTTTTATTTTTTGTTATTTCAAAACTTGACAGAAATTTTCTAAAGATAAATTTTAAACAATTTAAATACAATATCAATATATTATAAATAAATGTAAAGGTAGTTGGTATAGTACATATTATATTGTATAGATAATGAAAAGCGTGATAGTACAAATATAGCAAATAAACATAGCAAAGGAACACATTAACAATTTGCGCAATCCAGTCCTAAGATTATCTATTATACTTCAATACTGAAACTAAAAGTCTAGTAGACTGGTGTCCAAATTAATTAGACTCATTGTTAATTGAATCAGGTCATCACACAAAATATATTATTATATGTTAAGCTATAATAATTTAATATCCTAACTAATTTTCACTAACATTCTCTCGATTTTTAGTAAAACTCTGCAGCTACGTGCCAATTGCGAAATCAGAACGAATATGTTTAATTCCACAACAAATACAATAATTATTATTGTTATTATAATGATTTCGAACAATAGTAAAACACTTAACCTGCCTACGGGTTTTTCCACGTGAAATCTCGCAAAAACTACACAAAAACAAATAGTTACGTTATTAATAATATAAATTATTTTTACGTGGTGCAGTGTGTTTGTGTATTCGTGTTTGCCATGTACAAATATTTACTCATCATTTGGTCGAACCAGTACCAATTTTTTACGTAATATTTATGTATGTGTGGTTCGTTATCGAAAACGTCACGCGCCACCGAATTAACCGATAAATTAGTCAGATTTCGATTCGATTATCATCCGCCGCCGGCCGCAGCAAACGTCAAAAGCTCGAAGTTTATAATAATAATAATTTCTGACGCAATACGATTTGAAACACGGAATTTCGAACGCCTAATTCGATATTTGGGACACATTGATTTATAATACGGGAGCTGAAATAAATAATTGTACGACGCGACGACACTTGCGGCGATGGATCATTTAAAATTATTTAGTGCGAGGTCATAAGGATCGATTCTAGTCGCGATTTTTGTCATAACCGCATTTTAAATCATACGTCTTTGATGTGGAGAAAAAAAATAGATTTTTGATGCGAACAAATCAATATTATTAAGATTATAGTATTATACCGTAGAGTACCTACTCACAGCCGAAACGTATTATGAATATTAAAGGTATCTATAGGTACTGTCCGTATAAACTGTCTGTCAATGTGTTAACTAATGTTAATATACAAACTTATTTTATTGAAATAGATTTTTTCGAGCAAAAAAAAAGAACCCTATATGTTATCTACATATAATCAAAATTAGTGATTTTTTATTTTACTTTCTTTTTTTTGACCTTCGTCGTAGGTAGTGATATTATTTTTGTCGTCGTCGTCGTCGTCTTGAAATGCAATACGCGTAGAGGTACACCTATATGATATATTATTATAATATTTTAAGAGATGGGCAAACACGCAACGAACGCGATCGATCGGATTCGTGAATTATGGGCGCCTATCTATAATAATAATAATAATAATAGTGCAGAAGCTACCGTGCCCCCCGCGGCCGACGGCGGCGCCGAAAGATTTTAATTTTTCAGACTGCTTTTGTTTGACTTACGAGTCTCTGGAGACTCGTAACTTACGGATTCTGTCGGCCATGCGTACGACGATATTATACGCTCATGTTCGCATGTATGTATGTTTGTCGCACACAAACGCATCATGCGCACTACTATACTGCGCAGCGAATCTCACAGCCCCTACCTGCCTACTAATTTATTCTTTTAACCTTTTCCTCCGTTTTCTTTGACGACACATTACACCGGCTCTTCAATTTTTGTTTTACTTTTGTCATACCTACACTAACCCTTCCAAGTAAAACATTTGCTTGGGAAGTATTAATTTTACTATCGTTCAAAACAATTTCCCGCCTAAACGAAATAATTCTGTAGTAATATTATAAAACCCTGTAAGTCGTTTTGGTGTTGTTTAATTTCTATGTATATGTTTTTTCGCCGTGTCATTTTCTTTTTCAACTGACACGATGTGTTTACGAGTACCTACACGTATTATAATCGATAGTAATATTCTGATTCGAACGTATACGTTGAAAGACACCATCGCATCGTAATATGGATTTCATTTAATTTGGTGTGGATACTATATTTTAAAGTTTAGTATTAACTCGAAAAGTCTTGTGAATACAGCTAAAAATTGCAGGATGGTAACAACTGGACTACTTACTCGAGAGAAATAAATAACTTTTTTCAGAATGAATTTTCAAAGGAATTGATATATTTATAATATAAAATAGTTTTATCTAAAAATCGAAATTTCTATCCAGTTTTTATCAATACTTTTTGAGCTGATACGCCTAAATTGACAGCTTTTTTTATATAGGCTTATAAAAGTAATGAATACAAAATAAATTGCATTGCATAAAGCGCAGGTACTTAGGTGCTATACATAGTCTTCGACGATACACCAGACGAGCATTTGTATGCAATTATGTTTAAAATAGATAGATTTAATCAAAAACAAAAGGATGGATAAAAATAAAAGTCACTTGGGATTCTAATTTTTGTACTGAACATCAATAAAATGTACCTATCCGAAAAAAAATCATTTGACGAGTCGACGGAAACGGGATAAGAAAAGAAAAAAGAAAAGAGAAAATGTAACGCGTTCCAAGCAGGAAGTTCTATTTATTTAGTTACAATTGTGTATTTTCGATATCTGTTTGTACGTGCTGTGCATAGTAAATCGAGGATAAGTTGAATGAAATCGAATAACGACATGACAGAGCTAGGAAGACGTTTGAAAAATATAAGACATTTTAAATCGCAAATATAGATTTATATAAAAAAAAAAACCATCAACTCGCTCACTCAAACAGGTATGATAATAAAAATAATAATCATTTCGATTGTTTCCGGAGCTAAGGGAAACGTTAGGTATGGTATACAAATATACAATATGGCGTGGCGTAAAAAAAGCGTCATCCGTATTCTATTCTCGTCGAATCACGTTTATAAAATTAAAATACTTATAATAATGGTACGAGATTTAATAAAAAAATAACAACCAAATAATTATTTTGAATACAGAGTGGCGCAATGAATGTATTGATTTTAAAATGATAAGTGTTATTTTAATCTTCTAGTAAAAGAAATTTTATAATCATCAACCTTTATGAAGCCGCTTTGTACAATATACGATCTAGTTGGCACTTTCGGAGCCAAAGTTGACAATTCTCAACACTTTTTAAGAAAATCGAGAAAATCGAGAAAATCGAGAAAAACCAAAAGAAAAAATTCGAATATTTGTTAAAACTGTAATAATTGTGTTAAAATAATAAATTAATGGTCACCTTGGTTACCTAATAGTTGGACAGTCTTCGCTCAGAATCGTTTATTTTCACCGCATACAGTGATTTATCATTCAATTCAAATTTAATACAATATCGATTACAGTGACTATACTCAATGACGAGATAAATGTAGAGCAGAGCGGTTATACCTACTTCCCCCTTTTAATACAAATTAATTTATGAATTTTTTTTTTAATTTTTTTTTTACTCTTTGAATATTTTGTAGGCTAATGAACCCGAAACAGTATATTTTACAATAATTTGTATTATTATTATTGTAATATCTAGTATTTTTTCTCGCGAAAAACACTTATGGGTACATTTAACAGAGCTGTACGACTTTTTCTGACCGAATGAACTAGACAACTTTGACATTAGTTTTTAATACAATAATATGTGGTTTTTACTACGTCGTACGCATGATCGGTTTGGTGGTGTGCACAAACTGCAGTAAAGCATATTTTGGTAACATTATTATAATATATGCGTGTTTTGACTGGTTATGGTTTTGGTACATAATATCGTGGCAGTGCAATAGCAAGCCGCAAATTGCAGTGCGTGATGTATATATTATATTATATGCACTCGCCACAATTCTATTTTCAAATACCAAAATTATTCGTAGAGTTTTAATACGTCAAAAACTACACGATAAGTTGGTGTATATTTTTATCAACTTAACTAATTATCTTTCAGCAGACGTCGTTTAGCAAACCAAAAACAAAATAAGTCATCTTTTTTTACATTTATAAGCGCTTAAAGTTCAAATTTTGACAAGATTCAATAAAATCATGAAAATTTACAAACTGTTTTGTACATAAAAATTCATAAGTTTTTTATTGTAATATAATACTTTAAGGTTTGATATAAAATAGAAAATTTTTCCTAAGTGGTTTTTACCGGAATTAAAATAAAGTAGTTTAGCGTATGAAGCCAATTTATGATTTTTAGCTAAATTTTATACCACTAACCTATTTATACCGTTTTACGGTACACCAGTATTGACTTATATAAATTAATAACAATTAATATGTAGTAATATTACCTGTATGAAATAATGTCATAATAATTATTATTTTATAGACAATTCAATTGGGCAAAATATGTGTTCAGCTTACAGTATTAACTATTAAGTAGGTACTAATATAAAAATACATAACAGAATATCCTTTGAAATAAACTCTGACTCACCATTTTTGGTCCTCTTGACCGTTTTTCGTACGCAATGATTCAAATTTAAGAAAATATTATCCATTATAACAGTGATCTACTCGATGGGTACATTTGAAATTTACTTTTCAGTAGAGAGACGGGTTCTTTTTTAGATCACGGCGTACAACAAATTTCACTAGTTATTAAACGAGGTACACGAACAAGATATCATTCGATTTCTGATGTAAAAAAAGTCATTCGTAATAATAAAAAAATATATATTATTATGATAGGTTCGCGTCGATACATGTACATAATGTTATTTTACTGCACACGTAGGACATGCAAAATCACAAGCAAAAACAATGCACGTCCGCATACGGGCCGGATTACTTTTCTTTAATTTTTAATTTAAATTCACTTTGAAATCATCCGGTATAGGTGTGTGTTGTAAGTAAAAAAATAATAATTCACATGTATGATCAGAAAAAACCAGGTTTTCAAACGAACAGAAAACCCGAGAAATCGCATTAATGAGAAAAATAATATGTTGGGTTTCGTTTCACTCGTAGGGAACACGTCGAACGGCAGCGAGTGTGTCGTAAATTTTTTCTACACACCTTCTATTATAATACACGCCTATAATAATGTAAAATATCGTATTATAATAATATTATTATACATTATATCCACACATTAGGGCTTACGTGGTAGTGTAATATGTGGATAGAGCATTTCGTAAATAAATTATTTGCAATTTGTTCTTTTCAATTTCTGGAATTACCGTACCCCATTCATGTTGTACGAGTATATGATTATTACATCAGTGTGTAATATGTGCGTTTATTATATACGTACATAGCACGTAATACGTATAATAACAATAATAAGATAACGTTATTATGCATACTCGTTTCTATTTGTTTGTCCCATCTGCTAGCAGGTTGTTTTTTTACGTAGACACCCGACCTGTACAGTGCACACTATCGGCTCTGTCTCTCACCGACACCACACTATCTCTCTATAGTTCTATATCTGTATTTCTCTCTTTTTTTTCCTTTTTCGCTTAGCGTGAAAGGTTGGCATTTCCCTCGAAGTCTACTTTATAACTGCTGGCGACGCCGTGGGAAGGAAATGCCGCACGTCCAAGAAGCCGGTGGTTGGGTACCCGGATATAATATTGTGGTGGATAAGTTTCCACTCCTCGACACGGAAGAGTATAGTATAAAATATACCTAACTACTATTTAATATGTATATTGTGTATCGTATAAAAGAAAAAATATATCGCCGACAAAGTGGCCGTTTCCGGCACACGCAACGTGCGACCAAAACATATCGACACCGCCTCGACCCTTCCTCCCACCCACACCACGCACACGAAAGTTCAACCCGTCCCGCCAACTTACAATCGTTTTTCGCGTTCCTTTTGCCCATCGCAGAACGGTTTAGCTGAAAAACGAAACGTTAACGGACTTTGGGTACAATATTATCATTATCGTCACTTATGCAGTCCGGTCAACCATATAATAATAATAATAATAACTGCAACGAACGGTTTTTCTGTATAGTACCTGTTTTATGTACAATGTAAAATTTAAATAAACCATTGTGGAACTTTATGTTAAAAAATCGATGCTACTCTGGAAAACATTATCAGAATCTCGCAGTGCTCTTATGATATTGTCAATTACACAATAATTATGATCACACGGCGTTATAGATAGGCAACTACAAGTCGTTAATAGTATTTAATTGTTGGTCAGTGTTGAAGATACATTGCGATCGAATTCATTTCCAGAATTTCTTCAGTATACTTACTATTTATTTATTGTTCGTGCCCAAGTTTGGTATTTCGTTTTTGCACTATTTTTATTTTTGTTAAGAAGAAGAACATATAGTTACAGTTAAAAAATGTATATTTTCACATTTTCTTATCACTCACGTAGTTGCGTGTTTGTATACAAATTGTCTGCCAATTTTTAAGGGCACTAATGCATCGAAAATGCCGTTTTTGATATCTTAATAGCGTTTTTGAATATTTTTATGGCATCTAAATCCCGGGCCCTAGTTTGTCGTACGTTACACTACTACTATAGCGGCTACAGTGTTTACATTATATCATGGCGCATACTCGACTGCGGCCGGTGCAGGGTTTTTCGGATTCCACGGCGTACGTTAAGTTTAGATAGTCGCTCAACACTCTATACCGTCGTCACTGTACGGTGTGATCGGTATATAATATATACTATATATATATATTATATTATATTATAGTGAGCGTTTTCGTTTGGACGTTGCATGCGGCATTTACCAGCAAAAGTGTGGGACAGAGTGGGTAGGGGAAGGTTGAAAACCGACGAGAGTGTAATTTAATAGTGTAATACGGATATAATTGAAGTACCACACACACTCACACAACAAATATATATATTATTATAAGGTAGTATCTCGTTCGGTCATTTATCATTCGACTCGGATGAATTAAAATTCACACATACACACTGCAGGCAGATAGAACTCGACGTATATTATTGCGTATTGTCTATGCGCATCCGGAAGACGACCCTTCGCGAGACCGTTCGTCGAGAGTTACAACCCCGTCGAGGGCTATTGCGATGACACTGACGACACGGAAAGACGCTGCGCGTGACGACAAGATGCGTGTCGTACCACCTCTGACAGATTGATGTTGGGCACGAGTATAATGTATAATAATATATTATATTGTTTGGATTTTCGCGCCACGGTCGTCCTCGTTGGGCTAGCTTTGACCTTTGTCAAGGCGTCCGAAAACTCTCGCAAGTAGAAAACCTATAGCTGAAAGCACACGTCCGACCGATCGCATATGAGCAAGCCTGGGCATAAACGAGTTTAAAAGTTAAAGTTAAGTTAATTTTAACTTTTTAAAATTAATTTTCATTAACTTAGTTTTTAGCTTAACTTATTTTAATTGATATAAACATAATAAATAACGAGTTACTGTTTATGATTTTTATTTTTTTAAACCAAATTACTGCTGGGTATTTATATAGATATTAAAAAAAAATAATAATAGTAACTTAACTTAAATTAAGTTAATAAGTTATTTGAACATGTTCATATAATTTTAACTTAAAATGAGTTTAAAAAAAAAAATAGGTTAACTGTTAACTTTAAACTTTTTAAAATGTTTCCCATCACCTCAACTTAACTCAGTTAAACATTATCATTAATTTGCCCAGGCTTGCATATGAGTATAAATACAATATAGTATACGATACAATGGTTATTATAATATGTGTATACACATCAGTCCAATTAAATTAAATTATATTACATATAACAACTGTCAACTTTAAGACATGCATAGTTGCATTGCCGCTTCACGTGCAATACGCTTGCAAGTTGCATATTGTTTCTCGCTTGAATATAATAGTATTTTATCAAAGTTCAGACGGTAATATTTATAATTTATGTTCGTTAATAAAATACATGTTTAACAGTAGTCCTGTTATAAACCAAAAAACGTGGTGGGTTGCAATATTATGATAAACATTTTTAATTTTTTAGGCAACTGTAACGGGGATGTATAATAGGCGTATAGATAATTCAAAAGTAATTGTGTAAGTAATAACTATCAGATATACATAATATTATGTGCTATTTATATTATCATTGTAACTGTAATTATAATAATGGTATTAATATTAGTACCAACCTTAATAAATAGTGTACTGCAGATATATATAAAATAACATAATTCTAGGTATTATAATCTGAAAATTCTTTATAGTTTCATTTTTTTTTTTTATCAAAGAATATTTAAAACGCACGTAAAGAATATTTTGTTAACATTGTTCTCTTTCTATAAGCGTAATTGAAACATACAGCACATGCATCCAGCGCCAAAAAAGGAAAAAAAATATATTTGATGTATATTATATTCCTACCTGGAAGTACCAATAATGAAAAAGCACCTTTTATTTGTACATATTATAATAATATAATGTACTTAGTTATCGCGATAGCTTCAGATGTGTACCAATGAATACGGGGGTTAATCTAACGGAGTTTCCACGAAACCCCAATGGCTATTCGGTAAAAATCAAAGTGTTTGTTACATACAAGTAGTATATATATGCCATTCCTGGCGCAGTCCATATTATATCAATAAAAGATCACAAAGAAAAAAATGTACCAAAAAGATCAGAAAATCTAAATGCAATAATAATTAAAATATTTTTCGCAAAACTATGATATTAAGAATTAAAAAAATATTTTTCGCAAAAAATGATAATGCAATAATAATTTAAAATATTTTTCGTAAAACTTATGATATTAATTATTTAACACTAAATGAAAAAATGTATTAACAAACTTATATATTTAAACATGGCTCGGCATTCCGGCGCCGTGTTCGTTGAAAATTATTCAAATATTTTTCATTAAAATCTAAATGCAAAACTGTCCCTAAAAGGTGGGAGACATAGTGTCTTCCCACCTTTTATAATTTCATCTAAATATTTCGCCAAAACAATGAACATGCAATAAATAATTAAATATTTTTAATAGAATTGTTTATTAAAAATGGTGGAAAATCTAAAGCAAAAATGTATTAAACGAAATGATAGGTAGGTCCCCCTTCGGTTAAAGGGAATTGAAATTGCTATAAAAGGAATGGATGAAACTTAAAAATTTTAATAAGTTACAAGAAAGGAAATGCCAAAACGAATAGAAAACTCTATATTAAATAATGAAATCTTTGTAAAGTTCTGTAAATAGAATACTTTTAATACTAATAATAAAAAAATATTAAAATAATGAATATAAGTCTAAATAAAAATTCAAATATTAAAGGAAATATTTAATTATCGATCATGGAAACAATATTTCTGGGGAAATGGAAAGCCTTTGCTTCTAAAATTCTAGATTCAACCAACATGCTTGAAATTTGTAAAATAGCTAATGTTTAATAAATTACAAACAGGTACTTATTCTTTCAAATATACTCATGATATTCGTGTGTCAAGATTTAGGATATATCTAAAATATTGTTGTCTTGGTATGGGCGGTACAGATGCGATCACAAAAATGTTTAGAATATAATTAATATTACTAATAATTGTTAATAGAATTGTTTCTATTGGAAAATAAAATCTAAATGCACAAAAAAATGTTCAATATTTAAACCGTGCGCCATTCCACACCACGCGTTATTAAAATCCAAAAATCTTTAAAAACGATTGTACATATGATACATGAGGTGGACTATAAAGAATTAAATCAAAAATTGTTTAATGTTATAAATGAAGATTCTAACATAAATAGCAACGGAGTTATACTTAAATGCAAAAATATGCGAAGCGGGGGGTAAACTTTTAATATTGGTGTAGATAAGCATATAAAACATATCTGGGTTGATTCACGACTTGATAATATCAAATATCAAATGAAATATAGGACTGTAAATATTAACAAGGTTCCAAATTATACGACCGTGTTATAATAATTTTAAATCGAAAAAAAAAAAAAATGGAAAAATTTTGCAAAAAGTAGTCCATTTGTACAGACATCGATTTTATTATTTTTTCTATTTTTTATATTTTTTTTATTTTTTTGTGACATCTGTCAACAGGATACTAAGATATTAAGCGTCATTCGTATAAGGCACAATGATGAGACTTTATTTGTAGACTCAGGCGACAGTGAGGAGAACCTAGATCTGATATCACCAGCGTCACACTAGTGTCTTAAATCCAACTATACTCAAACATATAATCGAACAAGCCAAGTGTCGTGGAGAGCTGAAAATACCACAAATAAATTTCCCCAGCGTTCGAACCTACATAGTATGCATACAAAGCAACGTTCTTCCCCACTGCGCACGACACTCGGGCATGTATAATAGTATATTCAAAACACTATTGAAATAGTGTTAAGCTAGTATAATTGTATCACGGGTGTTACTCTAATAGATAATAATTACGAAGTATTATATTCACACTGTATAGTAGGCCAGCAGAAACATCTACAACAGGATGTTTAAAAAAAATAATCAGTCTAACGTTATATATATATTAAATGTATTATTATTATTATTTTATTATTAGTAGTATCACAACACTGTAAGGTTCATTATAAATATATTAAAAATATATAATACTTCGAAGTATTATATTCGATGTTAAAAAAAATTTACTTAATTTAAATATGTTAATTCCTCTTTATACTTTCCATAGTTCGTTTAGTGAATGAAAGTTGAATTTCATTATAATTTGGTTTTTAATAAAACTAAAAATATTTTCGGAAACAACAATTACTAAATTAATGGAAGTTAAATGATTTAATTGATTATGTTTTTGTGATATTCATATTTTTAAAAGATTTCGAAACAGCAATTACCCATTATATGATTCCATAACGTATTACTAATTTCATTTATCAATATCAAGATCAATGTCACTTATCATTACATTATAGGTCTTAGGGATATTCGTTGATGCAATCAAATTTAAAAGTGTTTTATTATTTCCAATTTATTTATTTTTAATATTAGTAAATATTTTTTTAACATCGAATTATTTAAAACATACATATTATGAGTATGGTATCTATAATATATGAAATATATAAACTTACGAAGTATTATATCGATTAAAATTTCGATGTTTAAAAAATAATTATTATTTATGTTTTTTTAATTCTTTTCTAGTGTTTAAATTTTTTCCTTTTTTCTAGTAGTTTTAATACTCGATTAAACATCATCATCATCAATCACTATCATTGTTCGGCGTCAGGGTTATTGTATCATTAAATCATATTTAATGACCTGTAATATTTTATGTTGTTGTTCAACCCAACATTAAACGTAATTCCAAATTTTCAATTAGCATTTCTATTATTTATTATAAAAATATAAAAAAAATTTTTTAACGCGTATTTAAAAAACAAAATAACAAAAACATACTGATATTTATATTAATAACAACATCATATAAAAAAACGACTCGTTAACGTAAAAAAAAAAACGACTCCGTCAACGTAAAAAAACGACTCGTCAACGTAAAAAAACAACTCGTCAACGTAAAAAAAAAAAACAACTCGTCACCGTAAAAAAAAAAAAAAAAAACGACTCGTTAACGTAAAAAAACGATTGTTAAGATATAAAAAAAACCGACTCGTAACGTTAAAAAACAAAACCCGACTCGTTAATATAATAGGATATAAATAAATTAAAAAAGATAACTACGATTTAAAAGCAAATTGTAAGGGTTATATTCTAATTAAATTTAATGTTTAAAAATTTAATTTTTTTTATAATAAATAATGTAATGGAAAATAAACAATCAAATTAAGAATTGATGTTTTGCCAAAAACTATTAAAAACGATCAGATGATTAATAAGTAAAAAACACGGAATTTGGTCCTATGAATTCAAGGATAGATAAAATTATAAATTACAAACATGAACTAAATAAAGTGGAGGAATCGTTCGCAAATAATGGGTAATATATCAATAAATTAATAAATATTACAAATAAAGGACAAGAATCAAGAAAAATACTTTACAACGGAAGAAGAAAGGGATGAAATATTACCGCTACGAGCCAATGTATTATTGCACTCATGAGTGGACTCAAGGTGCAATATCTGAATTTATTGATTTCGAAAAAACTGAAATTCCTATTTTGTATTCTCGGTTCGTGGTGATTATAGCCAACTTGGGATCAATGGAAGTTTGGTATGATAAAGTCTTGAAATTAAAATATCGAATTTATTAAAAATTTTAATTCGATTTTAATAAAACATTTTCTATAATTACAAGATAAACAATGATTACAATTAGGTTATGCATGATATTAATTCGGATTATCATGTTTATCCATCTGCTCTAACTCCACAAAATGATGATACAGATGAAGAAGATGAATGTGGAAATATTAATAGGAAAAAAAAAAATTGATAATAAAATAGAACATAATCGAACAACGTAAAAAAAAAACAACGCGTCAACGTAAAAAAAACAATCGTTAACTGCGTTAACTCGTTATTTTTAAAGAAATATTGCTATGTAAAAAAATTATGTTATTTAACCTAAATTTTTTATATTTTTCAATAAAATTCTAAACATAAATGACCACATATAGGTGATCATATAGATTGAAATGGGAAACAGCTAAAAAAAAGATTATCTTACCCATAATATTTTTAAAGTTCTTTTGGTGGCTACCAACTATATGACCAAATGGGTTCAAAATATAAATTTTAAATGTATTGTTTTTTTTTTCCATGCAACCCAATGAGAACCATTGAGTAGAATATCATTTAAATTCAAACTCCACCTTAATTTTCCCTGGTGGTTGTAGGTAATTCATTTAAACATAAACATCCCTCGATAATTTTTTTTTATTTTATTCCAAAATAATTTATATCAATTAATCAATGGATCAATTTTTATATTCTTTTCTTAATCCACAAACCGTGTATAAATACTTCAAATTTTTCATAATTATTTCCAGCTCTTCCTCGCAGAAAGAACTGTAAATTCTCTAAACTGGTTACATTACTATATCACGATTGGTATCAATTACGAATTTTCTTGTATTGTCTTTAAACCCCCTCCCCTATTGATTATCTTCCGCTAATATTCATTATTTTCTTTCTTTCAAAAATTCATTATCATCCATATTTTCTTTCTTTTATTAATTTTTTTATTTTTTTTTTATTATCCGTGTTCTTCATTATTTTCTTCGTTTTAATTCCATAATTTCTCTCCAATGTTTTTTAATTATATCATTATTATTTTTACCACGACTTGATTTTAGCTCTTTTCGTTTGAAGGATCATTGTTTTGATATCATTAGAATTAGTTTCAATTAATATATTTATAAAATTACAATCATCATCTGTATAAAATTTGGGATTGGTAGTATCTATGAGTTAATAATCTCCCACAAACTAGAGTTCTTGTAAGTTGTTGCCATTTAACAATTATATTATCATTTCAAATTATTTTATCTTTTCCAATTCATATGAATATCATCTTCTTTATTTATAATATTATCAAAAGAATTATTAGTTTCTTTTACAGTGGGTAACTATCTTGTGCAATAGCACTAAGTTTATACATAGTTGTAGGAATGAGATTACGTGTTGATGTTGACTAGAATATTTTGGAGTTCAAAACGTCTCTTCTGAACTTGTTAATCGTTTTAATTAGGATTTAAGGTTGATAATAATAGGGTTTATTAATTTGGAATGTTATCCTTCAGGTTTTAATAGCAACATCTTTAACTGCATTCATTGTTGATTAACATGTGTTTAATGAGTTTATGATGTCCAAAGGTATTTGGTTCTTCAAGGAATGTTTGTTTACAACTGTAGTTTCTAATCTACCCGTAAATCTTTTTTAATATTAATTATTTTATTTACATCCTTGATTTAATTGTTTTTTTTCTTTTTTTTAATATTATCTTCATCTTCATACTTCATCTTCATCATCTTTTTATAATAACAGTCTCTTTTTCATTAGGTTTGAATAATACATCTTTAAACCATTTTTAATTTTTTTTTCTTATTAATTATTGTCTGAATCTTTCACATCTGATGTGTTTTTTCAATTTATTTCCTACCTGGAAGTGTTTGTGTTTGTCTTAAATGTAAACATTTTTTTTAATTTTTTTTTTTAATTCTTGTTGAAATTAGTTTAATTCCATTTATTAAACAACAATAAAAATAAAAACATAATAATTCATCGATATATAAAATCTATTACCTTTATTGTCTAGATTAAGTTTTTTTTATCAAGTCTATTGTTATGAAACCATATGATTTTCTTTTAGTTTTTTTATCATATTTTTTACATACGTTCTATTAAGTTCTTTAAATTTTTCTAAAGCAACATCTTCACTAATCAATCGGACCATATTTTTCAATAATAATTTGATGATTAAAAAACAATTTAAAAAACGTTCAAAATATTTATTATTGTTTTATATCACTGAAGTATAATTGTGGTTAATAAATAACACTATATTCTTTGATCTTGATCTTATAAAATATTCACTTATCATGTCGGTTTTTCTTTTAGAAAATCATAAAAATCAGCTAAACTATTTGGTTCACAATCATCAAGATATTATTTCATCATTAGAAAAATGTGGTGTTATAGAAGGTAGATCATCAAATATTTTTTTTATTTTTTTATAGATGGTTTGCTCAATATTTTTTGTAAAATTATATAGAGTTAAATAAGGAATCAATAAGTTATTATCAGATATACAAACAAGGTGTTTACCACAACCAGATGGTCCTATAATTAAAACACGGAAGGTAATCAAATAAAGATTTTTTTTATTTTCATCTTCAATAAACAAATTTTACTTGTACTTTATCCATTATTTAAAAAAAAAATATCTATTTGGTTAATATAAACTAAGAAATGGAATCTTATTTTAAATAAATATGATAATTATATAATAAATAGCAAATATGAAAGTTATTATACTCAAATCACAACAGAATTAAATAACCTGAACCGAAAAATACAATAGTTATCCAGTAGATGGTAAAGATATAAATGTTGAATATTAAAAATTCAAAACTTTATTTATTTTACTGATATGTACTAAGAAGATGGTACTAAATATCCAGCAAAATCTAATGTTAGTTATTGATAATGGTGGAGCATTTTGTTTCAAAAAAATTCACAATAAATTAAATATAAATTATAGATGAAAGTGAGAATACTGGAAGACTAAGTACAGTAAAAGGTTATATGAGTTATGCTGTTGATGGAAATGGTCCTACACAGAATTCAGGATTCCAATCTACATCTAAGGAGGAGGAAGCTGTTGAGCTCATCATCCTTGATTCAAACTTGTTTCGGTCAATGAAAGATATAAACAAATTACAATGCTAGCTTTGAATTAATTTTACAAGAAATACTGATATGATGCATTGATTTAGAAACAAACATGAAGCTACAACAGATACAAAAAAAATATTAAAGCAAAAAAGGGACAATAATAATTTTATGATTAAAAGTTTTCAAATGCAAAATTATAGAATATGGATTTTTGTGAAATAACAAAAATTCAAATAGTTGATGAATTAATTAAGAAAGAAAACCGTTTATTTACATTGTTTAAAAAATGGCAATGATTTGAATCAGAAATCTTACTGGAAAAAATATGAGACACGAATTTATCACCTAATTATCGAGATGATGAACATCCATCTTTTGCTGTGTGTTTTTTCAAAAAAAATAGACTAGACAATAAGAAGTAATGCTGTTTTTTGAGTGATTTGTAATGTTGTAAATTATTCTTTTAAAGTTAATGGAAAAAAAAATATCATATGAATTGCAAAATCTTGTTTTAATTGATTGAAAATTTGTCAAGCATATGAAGACTCTGAGTTATAAACCAAACCTATTTATAAATCCACAGAAGAAAATCCATTAATGTATTTAGATAAACAAAGTTTAAAAGAGACCATTTTTGTTGTTAACATGAGATAGACACCAAAAGTCAAATGGCGGTCACCAAACTGTACAGTAATTTTAAACAGTAGATTCAGTAAAAATTACCTGCACACAAATTTGTTTGTTGTTTAATTTCTAATGCAGTGTATACGTTTGATATTGAAAGAGGAAATAGTTGAGGAAGGTTTATAAAAAAAGATTCGTTCCATACTTTACTTTTTTCAAGTCTTATCTTGAAAAAAAAATTGTCATATTTATTTTTTTTTTATTAGATCAAGAACACCCAATAAATTCTCATCAAAATAACAATATTTTCCTTTCAAATCGAAAATATTAAATTTCTAATTTTTTGAAACCGATTTTTACTTAATGGTCGATATATCATTTTATGAGGTTTAATCAAACCACTATAGATTATATTGACATAAAATATAAAAACTTCATCATAATGAGATAGCTCATCAATATCCTGTGTAATAGATCTCTTCAATAATATTACAATTGTACTTCTAATATTTTGTTGTTATTATTTAAGATGAATTTTCTCATAATGTGTATATAGTGTATCCATCCCTCCTAAATTAAATTTAAATCTTATCAATGACAAAAAAAAATCTTTTGTGTTATTTTAATGTAATCACCATTATTTTCCCAACTTTCAAATACGAATGAAAAAGCTATTTAAAATGTCAATGGGAATAATTTCCTTTTCATTTCTGTTTACTATTTTCATTAGAAATAAATACCTTTAATATTTTTTAAAACCTTGGTATAAATCAATTGCTTTCTTTGTTGTACCATTATTTTATAAGAATACTGGTGGCTACTTCGATGAAAAACAGGCATATTTTATTTATGTGGTTTGCTTCTGTTATAAAAAATCTCAAATATAATCAACACCTACTACACATTTTGATAAAATATTCATCAAAACATAGACCGATGAGGCTGTGAATATTATAAAAACCATCAATTAATTCAAGATGATTTTTGGAAAATTCGTAACAATTCAATAAATTTTCAATTTCTTTTATGTATATTATTCCTTTAAAATTGTGTCCATTGGTATTTCACATTTTACCTAATCTAAATCTACAATCTTGTGCTATATTATATAATTTTCATTGAAATTGAGGATGATAAAATTATGGGTTTAATACTAACTATTTGAAAAAATCAATTCACCTGTTTTCTTTCGAAACCTAAATATTTTTATTTTTCATTCTAATTTATAATACAAGGAGATTTAATTGTAATTTATTAGTTTCATCAGAAAATGATATTTATAATAAGTGGTTCTATTTCTTTGTTCAATTGTTCAATACTATATTTACCTGTTTTTGATATGTATTTATCTGTTAATTTTATATAACAGTCTGATTCAATATTAAGTAAATTGTTGCCTTCAAAACTATTGAATAGAGACTAAAAAATGATCACCAATCATCATATGAAAGGTTTGTTTAAATGAATTACAAAACCCTTTTAAACTTTATAAATACATTTCTAAAAGTAAATGATTTTTATTAACATTAAATCCATGTCTTGTTTTCCCATTTTTAAAATTTTTTCACAATTATAAAATAAGATTAATCTGTTTCCGAAACTTGGATTTTACCATGTTATTTGGTTTTCTGTAAATTTCAGTTTTTAGATCTCGATGTTCAAAAATTTAACAATATATTCATCGTTTCATACAACAGTGTAATCTTTTCCAAACAGCTATCAGTCAGTATTGAACTTATTTACTTTGTAGGGTGGCCGGGGGTCCAATCAGGAAATGGAGAAATGGATAGCCAGGGTTCAATTGATTTAAACCAGCGGGAAAGGTTCCATCCCATTTCGTAGTGATAGTAGAAAATATAATTTTTTTTTATTTTTCATAAGTTTTTTAAAAAAATTTTCTATTTAAAAAAATTTTTTTTCAATATAAATATAAACATGAATGAAACTCTATATGTCTTAATATGAAAAATTCAAACAAAAAATATTGATGCAACTTAAAATCAAACAGTAATGGTAGATGGAGAATTTCAATCAAAAGTTTTAAATTAACACCAAATAAAAGTAATTTATAAAAAATCTACAATTGGGAATAATATTTCAATAAAAAATTAAAATGATACAGATAAAATGATATTAGCTAAAGAACTTTCATAAACCAGTTAGAAAAAAATTTCCTAAACGAAGAATTTTTACTAAAGGTATGATGATTATGGGCTGGCTGATTTAGTTATAATGAGAAATTATTCTGATGAAAATAAGGGTTATTCTAAATAATAATGTTATAGATACGTTTTCAAAATTTTCTTGGGCTTTAGAATCAAAAAGAAAGATGGAATTAATGTTTTCAGAGCATTTGAAAAAATAATAACAAAACAAGTATATAACAAAATCATCAAGCACCAAATTTACTTCACAAGATAAAGGTTTGGAATTGGAAAATTAAAACATTTAAAAAGTTTGCAAGAAAAGAATATGGAAATTAACATGTATCAACCCAAAAATGAAGAAAAATATCATTATTGAAAGATTAATAGAACATTAAACCGATTAATAAAATGAGGATACAATTTGAAGTTAACCAAATCTAAAAAAAATGATTAAAAATTTTACCAAACTTCAATAGCTAAATATAATTCGAAGGACATACATCGATCATTGGTATGAGACATTGTGAAGTAATTAATTAACGAAGATGATGTTTTACTAACATATTCTACAAAAAAACAAACTAAACCAAAAATTTAAATTGTGTAGGTGATAGAGTAAGAAATACAAGCTTCTAAAAAAAAACATTGGTAATAATATAGTACAAAATTGGACAGAAGAAGAAATATTATAGTACTGCAATTTTAAATACAATTCCTTAGTACCTAAAAATTATAGATTTTAAAACAATGAAGGATTATAGGAGTTTTTATACGAAAGAGTTACAAAAAACAAAAAACAAAAAAACAAAAACAAAAAACAAAAAAACAAAAAACAAAAACAAAAAAAACAAAAAAAAAAACAAAATTTAATAATATGACATAGTTAAGGAAGTGATCTATATAAACCTCCTTCTATTATTTAAAATAGAATTTAAAATAAAAAAATTTGTATAAAATGAATGTTGTAAGAAAAAAATAATAATATTTGCTATTATTAAAGAATGGACGGATTACAATAAAATGATCTTAGTTAAAGAAATTGATATCAATAATAATGGATTTATTAAATAAAATGAATCTGTAGTTAAAGAAAAAATGATAACCCCAAAATAAAAAAAATATCATGCTAAAACCTTGTGATAATGTCAATTTAACAATGGTCCAAAAGTGGTCTGCTCATTTGAAATCTATTCGACATCAAAAAAAGATATAGATCAAACAATTTACCTTGTAGGTTAATACAAAATATAAGGTGTGTACCATAATCAATGAAGACTAAAAAATTTTACATTTTTGGAAGTATGCAAAATGAAATAATTATTTAAAAAGTACAAAAAAAAAATACAAAGGGTATGTGAAATTGTGCTCTTTTGAATACTATGAATATTCTGAGAGTATTAAATATAATCTAAATGGAAATTCCAATTGATGGAAAATGTCATTTAGTCAAGGAGATGATGGTTTGAAATGGGAAGCCTATGTTTCTAACTATTACAATTCACCAACTGGTTCGAACTTTTGTATATAGCAATGATCAACTTATTGCAAACAGATGATGATACTCACCATTTCTAGATGATATTAAGTTTATTCAAGCTTTAGGAAATATTTTAAAATGTGTGAATTTAGTATGGGTGGATCTTAATATTATTTAAATATTAGTTTTAATAAAAATTATTTTATAAAATATGAATGTAAAAAAAAACTAATATTCTCCTTATATAAAGGAATGGAAAATAAAAACAAAATTGAACCTTGGTTAAAGGACATGTTATCAATAATGAAATGGATAACAAAACTTGGTGATAAACTGTAACTTAACAGTTAGTTACAAAAATTGGTCTAGACATTTGAAATCTATCGTGACATCAAAACAAATGATCAGATCAAACAATTATACCTCAATTTAGAGGAAAATACAAGGTACAAAACAAAAATGTAAGAAACAAAACAAGAGAGAATTACAAAGATTGCGAGATAAACTTGTGAATTTGTAGCTAAACAGTAAATTACAACAGTGGTCTAAAACATGTGCAGTCTATTCGGTCATCAAAATAATGGTATAAGACCCAAGACAAGAGAGAATACCCAAACCACAAGGTTTTCAATTTTAATGATGAATTTTTGAAAAAAAAAAAACACGATTAGACCTGTTTTAAAAAAATGAAAGACAGAAACAGCATTTCAAAGTAGATTAAAACTTATGTATTAAAAATAATATGGGTATTAAAGATATACAAAACATTTTAAATCGTTTTAGATAATCCAGTAATAGGACGACTTAAACCAAGAATTAAAAAAACAAATTTAAAAGTAAATATTTGGGTGTATGCTATGTATATAAGAGATGGTATAATAAAAAAAAATATGGACATGAGGAAAAAGTTTTTAAAACACCAATAAAAAATTTACAAAAAAATTCAAACTTAAATGATTTTTATACAAATACAAAAATTTAAAATTGTAAAAGAGAAGAAGAGAAGATTTTATAATGAAAAATTCTCAATGGAGGGACTCATGAAATTTTAAGTTTGGGAAGAAATATAAATAAAATATGTTCCTTTTAAGGGTTCTTCATATATTGAATTACCCTAAAAACATTAGCGATAACATGCTTTTAAAAATGTTAAAAATGAAGATGATAAAGTTTCTTTGGGGCAATACTCTCAGCTTTACATCCTGTCTAAAAAAGATGGACAAAGAGTTACCAAAATATAAAAAATGGGAAAAATGAATATGATGATGTGAATTAAAAAAATCTAAAATAGAATTTCAGTAAGTACCAATGATGTTCCAAAATTTGTTAAAGTAATTAACAATTTATTGTTAATTTTCTACCTAGAAGAAAAAAGTCAAACTAACCATAAAAATTGTACCATTAGAAGTAACTAAAAATGAAAAAAAAAAAGCATATAGATTTGTTGTATTAGAGAGGATAATGAGAATAAAAGGTTCATTATTGTTGGATTAAGGATTATGGAAAACTTTGGGGAAAGTCAAATGACAAAAAAAAGGTCATAAAGAAAAATATGTAAAAAATGCTGTTTAAATAGTTTGATACAGAAAACTAAGTTATGAAATGAAAATAAACCATTATTGTGCTAATAATAAAGCTGCAAAAATAGTTCTACCAGAACCCTTATAATAAAACTTAGTATTTGAAAAATATATAATAATTCGTTAAGAGTCCCTTTTGGGGTTTATGCTGATATGAATGTACACTTAAACAATATATACTTGTCAACCCAATGATACAGAGTCTTTTACAAAATGTTTGACGAAACATATACCTAAAATTTTTGTTATTATATTAAAAATATAGTAATGGTTGATTATAAAACTATCCTGTAAAATATTCTGGATCCAAACGTAGCTCAAGTATTTTATGAATATATGAAAATGAAGACAAGAAATAAGTATTTCTGACAATATATGATAAAGTAGGTCCTATGAACTCATTGAATGCAGCACAAATTACATAATTATTATAATAAAATTAATAAATGTCATATTGTGAAAGATATTTAAGTGAATACCTACAATGTTAGAGAAAAAATGTAAAATATATAAAAACATATTGACATATTAGTAAAAAATACTGATGATGTTAAAAAAATTAAATTGTACGGAAGATGATCTTAAAATAATTAATGATAATTATTGAATATTATAAAAATTACTGATGATGTTAAAAAAATGAAAAATTGCATGAAGATGAAACTTAAAACTAATAAAGACAACTATTTTAAAATTATAAAAAATTCAATGATGCTGTTAAAGAATTAAAATTGTATAAAAAAGATACTTAAAAAATATGATTAAAGCCACTATCGATATTATAAAAAATACTGATGATGTTAAAGAATTAAAATTGCATGAAGATGATCTTAAAAATAATTAATGATAATTTAAATATTATAAAAATACTGATGATGTTAAAAAATTAAACTTGTATGAAGATAAAATTACAAATTGATTAGAAACATAAAAATAAAAAATAGAGAAAAAGGTCGGATCATGGACCACTTCAAACTGGAGAATATAGAGGAGGCAGCAATTTATATGAATCTTAATTACAAATTCCGCGTTTTATTCCAATTGTGTTTTCATAATCTTTCAGGTTATGATGCCCATCGATTGATAAAAGAATTTGGGAACGATAAGAAAGAATAAAATAATCCCAAATAATGAGGGGAAAAAATATATTTCTTTTTCAAAATCTTCAGGATACCAGTGTATTGTAGTAAATAGGAATGGCAAAAGACATACAAATATCGACAGAATTAGGAATTTATAGATTCATTCAATTTACCTAGTTCTTAGACAAGTTAAACAAATAATTTAAGAAATGATTCCTCCCTCCCCCTCCCCAATTAAATTTAAAAAAATAAATTTAAAGAGAACTTAGTAAATTATTTCATGAAGGAACATTTAGATTTAGTTTATGAAAGTTCGCTTATCCTTGAGTAATGGATTGTGAAGAACAAATTTAATGAAACATGTTTACCTCCTATTGAACAAATTTTATCGTTCTCTCACTGATAAATATTAACTAAAGAGGAATTGAAACTCACAAAAAATTTGGAAGTTTGTAATATACCAAATATGCTGAATTCACTAGTTTATATAATTTTTACGATTGTGTTTTATTGTTAAACAGAATAATAGAAAATTTCGAGATATTTCTTTGAAAATTAGTAAATTAGCTCTTGTCTGGTCTTACACCACACCAGGATTTGCATGGGAGTGTATGTTAAGAATGACAAACGTAATAAAATTAGATTATACAGATATAGATCAAATAGTGGTTTGAATCTGGAATCAAGAGGTGGGTTTTATCTCAATGTTAGTCCAAAGATATTCAAAAGCAAATAATAATATATGGGAATAAATTTAAAAAAAAAGGATGAATCAATATTTTTACAAACTTGGATTTGCAAATAATCTTTACGGTTGGGCAAATGAGTAAATATTTACCTAATGGAGATTTCAAATGGGTTGGATACTCTGAATGATTTAATGTAATGAATATTTCTGTTTGAATCATGTAAAGGTTATATTTTAGAAGTCGATTTTTTAACTTATCGAAGAACTTCATGATCTACATTCAGATTTCCCTTTAGCACGGAAAGACATTTTGATGGACAAAACAATCCCAAAAATTATTAACAACAACTTTGTATGATAAGAAAAACTTATAATACTTATAAACACTAAAATTATTATATTAAATTAGGTTTAAAAAATAGAAGAAAATTCACAGAGTTTAGAATTTAGTCAATTCTTGGTTAAAAAGTTTATATTGGATTAATACTATCTTCGATCAGAAGCTAAGAATGAGTTTGGAAAAAGACGATTTCCAAATTAATGAACAACAGTGTTTAGGAGTACTTATGATGAATGTTCGAAATATGGTGATATAAGATTATGTTCTAATGCAGTCCAACTAGAAAATTAATTGCAAACCAAAATTTTGATCGAAGGAACAATTTTTCAGAAAATTTAGCTGCTCTAGTACATATGAAAGATGTTGAACTTAAATTTCAAAAACCACTATATGTAGGAAGGGTGTATTTTAGATTATCCTAGACAATGTTAATGTATATGATTTTTTATAATATCATTAAGAGAAAAAATATGGAACTAGAGGTTAGATGTTTATACAGCTACCGATTCACTTATATAGAAATAAAAAACTAATGATTTTTATCAAGATATGAAAATTATGTTAGATAATTTTGAACACTCAGATTATCCAAAAGATAATATTTAGGTTACCTTGAGTTAACAAAAAAGTATTAGGCAAGTTTAAAGATGAATTGAAGGAAAAAATGATGAAGAAAGTATAGGTTTAAGATCAAAATTATATTCACATAGAATCTAGATACTGAAAAAGAAATTAAAGCTAAAGGTTTCTGTTAAAAAAAATGTTTAGAAAAAAAATATTTTAATGATTTTGAAAATGTTACTAACAAAAAATGCAAAATATATTAAACAAATTTATTTAGAAACTAAGAAACATGATATTGAATGTAGAAACAAACAAAAAAGCTTTAGTGTGTATGATGATAAGATTTTTATTTGGAAAATTGTATTGATAAATTAGTTGGGGACATTAAAAATAAATAAGATAGAAATTGATTTTGTAACCCATCTCATACACTAATTAGAATCAATCAAAAGATTAGAAAAAAATAATAAGACGCGGGCCGGAAATTCCGGCCACGGTTTAAATGTAGAAGTTGGCCACGTTTAAATATATCAAGTTTTTAATACATTTTACATTTAGATTGTTATTTTCAATAGAACAATTCTATTAAAAAATATTTTAAGTATTATTGCATTTAGAATTTTATTATTAATTCATAAGTTTTACCCGACAAAATATTTTAATTATTATTGCATTTAGATTTTTCTGATCTTTTTACACAATTGGTACTTTGTGATCTTTTATTGATATAAATGACTGCGCCAGGAAATTGGCATATATATACTACTCATAAATTAATTTATTTTCGTTATAGCAGAAAGCTGTAACTACAAAAAAAAAAAAATACTTTTATAAACAACTATATAGTATATATTATTATTTTATACAAAGTGATTTACCAAGCATAATCACCCCCGCTTTTTCATCAATAATGTAGATATCCAAAATCTGATTTTTGTACTTTTTAAATAAACTTAAATTCCTTACACACTATTTATACCATACCACTTTCAAATTATTGACTCGGTTTTTACTACCACTGATTATAAATACTACATTAGTTATAATCAATGGTAATACCTACTTATAAGGAGTATACTGTGGAAATACAAACTTCTGTTTTTAAAATGAGAACCCACCGTTTTAACTGTAAATTATTTAGTGGATACATTTTCTGAAAATGTTGACTTGTCAAAACTACTAAGAATAATAGAGCCATGATAATGGGTTTGGAATATATCGGGACTATAGTAATTTAAAATTTTTAAAGTTTAATTTTTTGTCTTTGTTTAACACACGCACAACATAGGATTATAGATGTGTTCTATTGACAAGGTACCGATAAATCTAGCGAAACGATAGGAATTCTGAAAACAAATTTGAATTCAGCATTAAGTCTACAACGGACTAAACAGGCCATTTTTTGGAATTTATTTTTAGTGTTTTTTTAATGATTCATTACATTTTCAAAAATTTTGATTTTTTTTAATCAATTTTATTTTAAAATTAGAGACTGATATTCTGAAAAGTGACCTGGACATTCCTTTGTAGACTTTATGCTGAATTCAAAATTTTAATTTACTATTCTAGTTTGTATCTTCTCAGAAAACTCCTTGAATAATAAAAAAAAATCAAGAATTTGAAAATATGGTCATTGAGTATATTATTTGAAAATTCCAAAGTTACAAATTTGAATAAATTAATTATTAAAAGAATAAATGAGAAGATGTATTCTTGGTAAATCGCCCTGTATACCTAATGATATTAATGATACACCATACCTATATCTGTTATGTTATTTTCGTCACATCTAGTCACGATGAGAGATATAGTATATTATCTTAAATCTAGTTTTTTTTTTTGTAAAAACCATAATTTATAATGGCTTTGCTATTTATGAATAACAGTGGTTAACAACTGAAAAGCTTCAATATCGTGCTGATGTGACACAGGTACACCGTCTACCACCAATCATGTCGTTGTGTTTATAAAGGACGCGAACGATGAAAACCAAATTCAACCACTCGAAAATTGATTTTCTAATAATATAGCTGCTCGTGCACCGCGTTGTAACCGAATAATATAATAATATTATATTGTATATACGATGCGAAATATACAATATAATATACTCGACTTAAAGTAAGACCTGCAGGTGATATTTGCGATTCGCGGAATTAATTATTTTTATTCCCCCTCCGGAATACAAACAAACACACACACACACACCGAAGTACAACCATGGATATGCTACCAAGCGATGTAGGTATATATATATATATAAAGATTTTCAACTAGATGCAATGTTCCGCCCAAACAATACTTTATATATATTAATATAGGTTTTGGTACGTCATGAGAAACTGTACGAGCATTATACTGTCCGCGTTCAAAACAATAGATGCATTGTTATCATCGCGTGTAATTAATAATTTTGATTAGACACCAGAGCACACCGAGGTTAGGCTACGGCAAGGAATCCTTTTATTTAATTCGAAATTGTGTTCCATGTAATAATCTATTCTATAAAAATAAAATATTTATCGATATCGTTAAGTAAGTATTATCATAATCAGTTACTATTTTTGAATCGAGTCAAGCTTTATATAACACGCGCACAATTGACTGGGTCTTGCGAAAGTATGATGTCAAAGTAATCGTTGCTAATAAATAGAGAAAAATTCAAATAAAATAAAAGTCTGAGAATTTAAAAATAATCATAATAATTTACAAAACATTACAAGTCCCATCACACTCTAGACCAGTACTTGTTCTTAGCTTAATTTTTGTTTTATTAGTAGGTATCTACCGGTTGCTTTTTTCATCGTACGGATTATGCAGATTTATCATCATACTTAAAATTACACATTAGTGACTGTGGCCAACCACCGCGCCGCACCCAGGCCCCGATTATTTACATTTGTCTATATATCAATATTCTCGGTGCAATATTTCCTAATAGAATTTGTATACATAAAATTATAATACGCGTAGGTATAAAAACAATCGAATTGATGGGTTTTCCTTTTTTCGTATGGAAAAAAAAACGAGAGAAATACCTGACAATATTTTAAGACTAGAATTTATCGATGCTAACTGAAATAAAATATATTCCGTAATACACACTTGTGTTAAAAATCGTATAGCATATTATTATATTATTGTATATAATATATTACGTACAAAAAGCGGATGACAATCAATCGTCAGTAAAGAAAAATTGAACTTTTTCCGAACACATAAGCGCGTTATTATGCTCGAGTATACGTATATATGCCTATTATATTCGTTACGACGTTATATAAAAACGCTATAAATAAAAGTAAAGTCATTTACGATGGGAAACGGTTTTTTTGTTGGTTTTTAGTTGTTTTTCGCGAGACGAAGGACCCGATGCGTAGGTAGTACATGCTCACGCGAAAACAGGAACTGTGTTTTTAATTGCTTACAATACGAGGGACTTCAAATATAATATATTATAATGACATAAATAGAAAATAAATTACGTAACCGTTCGGAGATAAGGCAGAACGTCGTTAACAACGTGATTTAGACCTTAAATAATCATCCCAGTGAACACTATTCCGTCACCAATATCAAATGCTATACAGTATTAAATTTCATGTGTATTTTTCCACGCCCAAAACGATATCAAAATACAGTATTACGATATGTTGTATATCCATAAAGAGTTGTAGGGTAGATATAGTTTTTGATTAGGCATTCACAATTTGAGCTCTAAATCAATGATCCCATATTTTCAGTGGTAAGTTTAGATGATGAGGGTCCCGGGATACTGTATCACCCTCCGCCCAAAAAAACAAATTAAAATCGTACATAATATTTTTATTTAATATATTGCTGTTGTGAGTGTAGTTCTAAATTTAACTAATACGTACAATTATTTACATGATGACTATCTATATTATTGATGGTCTCTGTTGTTGTATGGTTTTCATACTAGGTACTAGAAGAGGGTCAAACTAAAAAAAATATGGTCTTCAAATGAACTTTTTAATTTTATGATGAAATGAATATTTTTTGGTCATTTGTGAAGGTTGAAAATATAATTCAATATGATTTTGAACTCAAATCGAACATTTTGTTCAACATTGAACCACATATCTACACCAAAAATTTCGTTTAATATTAGTACCAAACTGAATTCGAACTGAATCTTTGAATTAAACGTAAAATCAAACTTTTTAGTTTTATGTCAAACAGAAATAACAAATTTAACACTATTCGAGTTTGAATTTAAGATAAGTCTTATCGGTTCTAACTATTTATTTTAGGTTTTATAGTTATACCTTTTCAAAAAAGACAATCAACATAATACAATTTAAAAATAAACACCAGAAACATAATCTTTTTCTTAAAACGTATATCATGTTCGATTTATCTTTTGAAGTTCGTACACTATTCTTGGAGTTTAAATTAATTATAGAATTTCAAACATTCTGTTTGAGTGCGTTTAGGTTAGGATTTTTAAAACTAGGTTCAACTTTTGAATAGGCGCCTAAAGTTTAGTTTGATTTTTGAACTTTGAACAGCTCGACCCGCTTCTAATGAATGCGTATTCTAAAAGTCCAGTGCGCAAAGCATCAAATCATTATCCTGGGTGATTTTTACGATTTATGTTTTACAGTTTTTCGCTTTTGTTTTTGTGTCTAACAGGCAGTCTGGTACAATGTGCGTAGGAGACGCCGACACGGAAACCTCCGACAATAGCAACTTGATCGGTTTGGTCAGACGACGACCAACCACGACATCCGTCTAGGCTGGTGACGAGGGTGTCACTAAAAGTTCGGAGACTTGCGTCTAGAATTATATAGGCTCCCCGCCAGAAATGCGGGCGGCTCCGACGTCGCAGGTTCACCGTCGGACAAGAGAAATTGTCCGACTCGCCGTTGTGGTCGCAGCAATCGCGTTTAGCTGTACCTCTCGAGGTAAGTACGACAACATTATACACGTCATATCTCTATATTCTATAATACGTAATAGTATTTATTATAAATAGTATTTGTTATCAATGGTAATAGTTATGTTTACGTTGATAGCTTAATACTATAATATTATTAAAACGGATAATTCACGTACAACAGCTAAACGCTACGTGTACTCTCAGATAGGTATTGTCAATAGATCTTGTCAAGAGATGTTATGACTAAATTAAATGTTGTGTATTATTAGTTTTCCACATGGGTTTCAAATAATAGATGGCAAAATAAATAATGGAAAATTTAAAATAATATGAAATATTATATTACTTTAATATTACATAGCTACGAGAACGGCGTGATGGTCCATAATTGAAAATATATAGTCAAGCAAAACCGTCCGGTAACAGATGGTTTATCGATATAAATAATTGGCAAATCTATTGCAATTTCTTAATATTTTTTGTTGTTGTGTAAATTAAACTACTGGTAATGATATAGGTACCTAACTAAATTATCTATAATTAAAGGTTCTGGTAAAAAATGATTTATGTGTTAATTTTTATCGGGTGTTATGACGTTCTTTTAAAAAATAACTCTATTGGGATGTACTGACGTTTATTTTTAGGTAAATATCTTATCTATATTGATCACGGATTTAATCATTACAGTTTACGACAAGAACAACTTTCAAGAAAAGTTAAAATATTAAACAGTTGGTATAAAATGATATGGTTACTGATAATATAAGTTTAAAAACAAACTTTAAAAATTAGAAACCAAAACAGGATTACAAGAAAAAACAATTCTCTTTTAAAAATAATATACATTAAATATTAATAATATATAATTAAAACATAGTTTACTCTTTAATAATATACATACCCCAAATTAGAGGGTATCCACACTGGTGGACCTCCCTCCTCACGCCATTTCATGTTTTGTACCATATCAGCTATCAAATTTACTTATTGTATTGTATATAAATATTACAAATTGTAAATACTCTATTTTTATCTAATAAAAAAAAAATAATAATAATACACATAAGTATAGGTACCCAATTAGAGTAAACATTTTGTGATTAAAATATAATATTATATGTACTTTTATTATTTTGTGATAACTTTTTTTTTAAATTTTGGTTATTCTGACTATCGGTTATTATGATCTATTTCCCACGGTTCCTTGAATAACGTCATTATAAACGATTTCTACTGTATTTGATAAGTTCAAGAGTCCTATTTTCTATTATGCTTTGAAAAGTTACAGTAAACGATACGATCGGTGGCACTCGAGAGCTGAGAGACACGTGGCCCCGGACACGCATTACGCGAAGACTACGAGTATAGTATTCACGCATGTCCTCCCACCCATCCCATCACCTACCCACAAACAAGTACCCACCCGAATCCCGTTTTGCAGAAACCCGGTTGTTTATCGTTCGGGCTCTCGTTGCCCACTCTCAATCATTTATACCTAATAATATGCAGTAATAATTACACTTGCTGCACTAAACTGCCATGCTATAATACTAATGATATCCATAATAAATACTATAATATAATAGTACACTCGTTGCTACGTCTATTTCACGAGGTAAGAAACGCGCGCGATTACGGCAATGTATTATTAAAGCACTGAATTGTTTGTCGTAGTCGAACCGCAGAAGTCTCTCGCGAGCCACACTCGCACAATAATTAGTGCCGCCTTTATACGCGTACCCATATTACGCCGATAAAGCGCGCCCCGCCGCCTCCATAAGAACGATTTAACGCCGACTAATAATATATTTATATACCACCGGCGTGCGATTATTATTATTATTGTTATAATCACCCATTTGCAGTTTACGGACGACGGCAAATTATTGTGACTTCGACCAACTGCCAGACCGTAGAAAGTTCATTTAAAACTAGATTATGAACAATTACTTTTGCAGAACAACGAAGTTAATGAGCTTGTATCGCTTATTTGTTCATTATAGTGAATTAGCTAATGAATTGTTTATACTATATTTATAAAATTATCTAACTTCACCTGACCCAGAATATTTTTTAGATGATTTTGACGTATAAAAATAACGTTTTTAGCGATCAGTTAATTATTAATGATTTATAACTATTATAATTTATAAGTGCTTAAAGTTTAGATGATTGTATGGAATACTGGGTTTTTCAGGGACCTCTGCTCTGTGATACATTGACATTATCCAAAGGATAGGTATTCTGCTTGAAATATTGAATTAATAATAGGCACATAAAAATATGGTGATTAAAAAAAAAAAATTAAATAATAACAAAATACAATTTAAAAATAATTTTGTTTTGTATGGCTTAAAATTATTTTAAAAAAATGTATTCAAAAACTTTTTACTTTTTTAAAATAATGATGAGTCTTTAATGTTAAAAAATAAACCTTTATGCATTATATTATACGCATATATTTGACGAACACAACTACACAGCTGGTGATTTTCGTTCCTCGTACGTGTGTACTCAAGACACGAAAACAAAATAATGATATCGTTGATATTCGTCGTTTAATGATCTCCTACATAATATTATGCTCATAATATTATATCATTTTAACACTGACCACAATACTCCATGCATTAATTTAATTTCATTACCAATGCTATGTATATTGTGCAATTCACCAAACATGCTCACACCCCAATTTTTTTTATTTAATAATGTAATTATTAAAATTCTTATTTTTGGAATTTTTAATTTATACTTAAAGACAATATATTAATTTTTTGAGATTTTTCGAACTACTTAAGGAGTTTCTGTGGCGATAAAAGTTTAAATGAGAACCCTGCTCTTATACTAATATAAACTATTTAGTAGGTCGTTTTATTTTGAAAATACTGATGTTGGTGATAGGTGCCTAATTTAAAATTCGAACGAGTAATATTTTACACGCTTATCTGCGTCGAGTAAATGAGTGTTGTAAAAACAAAAAACCAAGACAAATACAAAATTTGCGATAAATTGACAAAACTGTACACCATAGGCGCAAATTGACTAAATTTTTTGGGGGGACTTGACCGAAATTGGGGGGACTAAGTTCTCCCTATTTGCACCAATGCTATACACGTGTCTTTTGACTCATTTCTCCGTAATAGTAGATAAGTGATAATCTACTCCTATATTAAATCGAATAAATCTACTAAACTCTAAAAACCTGTAACAGAGCACTAATGATAAGGTATTTCAAACCGACGCACGACTGGTGTCTTATGAGTTATGACCCAAAATAAAAATGTATATTATATTTTAAAATGTTGCGCTAGTCGTAATTCTCCTTCAACCAATGAGTTTCGTCAGAAATTGTAGCTTAAAAATTATTTGAAAACATTGCACGTGTTGTCATTATTTGAACGATTAAAATAAAAAGTTTTTTAAATATTCCATAGATTACTAACTTAATAGTTAATACATGCTATGTACTATGTGATTTTTTTAGGGGGGAGCAAAAATGCCCTTTTTGCCCCCCCTGATCCACCGTTGGCACTCGGCAGCTTAATGTTCATTACGTAATATATATTTTATAATAATATAGTACACCCGTGGATGTGGGGTTCACTGATAGACACGCATAAAATGGTTAAAAACAAAATTAACGATGAAATAACAGAAAAAAAACCTGTAAAATTTTTTTCATACCGTTGAGCTGCACAACGGACGGTAATAAAAAGGAGCTTAAGTTTTAATTGGTAAGCGAGACCGGCGGAACTTTTTAACGGTGGCCGTGGCGATGCGGAGCGGGTGCAAAAGAAAAAGAAAAAAATAATTGTATACACCTATATGCACAAAACCCCGGGCGAGTCATAAACGTAATTTTTGCACAGCACTGTGTCCGCGGCTGGTGCGGGTGGGTTCGGGGTGACAACACACACGGTCGGGGGTCCGGGCCCCCGATTAACCGTACATATACCGTTTAAGCGGTTTCGTGCTGTTTGGTAATTACCGACGGCATCGCGGGGAACAACCGGAATATTTGCGGGCACGATAAGGTGGGCGGCGGGTGGAGGGTACGAAAAAGCAAAAATAGCTAAAGCGATTCAATGAGTAAGCAAATTCGAGTCTACCATAAACGCAAACATACACACAAAAACAAGTATGGATCAAAAAATATAATAAAACTAATCAATGCGCTTATGTGTGTGTGTGTGACCGAGTGTTATGTTTACATCGGCTTACTGGCTCCAATTACATTTGAATAAATTGCAAACCCATTGACTCCCCATTCTCTTTTTGTATTATATAGCACGTACTTGTGCAGTATCGTTCGTGTTTATTTATTATTATTTCGTTTATCACTGTCTAAATAATAATGCGAACCTATTTCCGAAAAAACGCTATAAATATTGTACAATAATCGCGTATTGTGTTGTTCTAAACTGATGCTACATACTGTGCATATTTTATTGAAAAACAAAACGAATCATCTCCGCGCCAGTGGTGTCCATAACGCACCTTGATTATTCATAGCGAATCCGAGTTCCAACTACATCGTAATCGATCGAAATCGGTAGAGGTCCGTTATGACATTATTACAATATTATGTTTTATATTATTATAATAATATTATTATTTCGTGCACGTCTCAAAGCCCACTCCGTTGTCCTTGCCAATAACGCCACCGTAATAGCATCGTTTTTGTTTCAACGCCATTAAATAATATTTGGATTTCGGACGTTATCGACGTGATCGATCAAAAGTCGATGTGTCTGCTGCTTTCGGTTATATTTTTGTTTTTTTTTTTATGTAAGACGGCGCGTCGTATAGGCAAATCAACACCACCAACGTTAGGAATTCGATATTGTTATAATAATAAATATTATTATTATTTAGTTACTGGTAGTTACTTTCATTAATACTCACGTGAGTCACGAGTTTCAACAACTGATATTGAAAAAATAAAATACAATTGGATTTTAATAGAATATTATGCGTATCATAATACTTTGTACATAATTCGTAAATCGAAATGTGGCGATGTTAATTTATATTGTGCCAGTATAATACTCGTAATAACAATAATAAAATAAAAATAACAATGATACTACAACTCGATCATTAAAGCCAGCGGTGGCCACCAGACCAAAGTATAATCAGTCGCTAAAAGGTCTTAAACAACGTAATGCGAAACGTGTGATAGAAGTTTTCTTGTATTAAAAACTAAACGCCAAAGTTTTACTCGTAGAAACGTCCTTAATTCCGAATAGAATTTAGTTTAATTTATCTCGAAAAAGCGTGCTTCAATGCTTACTCGTTTAATTACTACGCTAAACGCTTATTCGAACCATTGTAGCTTTACGATACCAGTCCTTAATTAGTTTGTTGAATTAAAAAAAAAAAATCACTATAAATTCATACTCGGCATTGGACTTTATTAAAACGAAAATACATATTATTATTGCTATCGTATTCATTACGATTATTATAATATTATAAGCAATTAACTTTTTACCGTAGTCGAGAGGAATTTAATAAAACTTCAATATTGTGTTGTTTTTCTGATATCGGTTAACACTACCACATTACGTGCATTTCTTTTTTGAATTCAGTTATCTACGTGTTCTTTTAATTTGTTAGTATTCTCTATCATCCACGTCCAGTTATTCTTTCTTTTTATTCAGTAAATATTGAATACAACATTGTTCTTTCAACTGAAAAGTAGACATGCATTAAAAAATATATATTATAATATAACTTATATTGTTCTTATAAATCTTGTGCAAATGACAAAAATAAATAATACAATGATATTATGGTATTCATATAGGGTATATTACTATAGTTATTATAAAAGCGTACATGTTTGTAACAAAATCTTGCCTGGCACAAAATAATGAACAACGATATTTTTGTGTACTTATCAAAAGCACTTGAGTGCAAATGCGATTGTTTTTTTTTTTTCTCTTGTATATTTATAAACTGCTCACACTTAATGCTCTGTAAAAAAATAGTATAAATATAAATGTAAGATTATATTTTAATGACAAAAAAAAATACATGATAAAAAATTTAAATTTAACGCGATCGCATAAAATATATTATATATACTATGGAGTACATTAGGCGCATAATATATTATTCCGATTAATAAAATTAGGGTTGAATGAAAAATATAACGAAACCTAATAATTTAGTGACTAAATTCGAAATTATTTCGTTTTTCCGTCTTTAGAATGGTTCTCTTCTACAAGGTAATGCATACACGGATAGGACATTCTTATGCATAATATATATGACGTATTGTGAGCGAAGAGTCTATACTATAGTTGCAATAATGGTTGTATATGATAAATGGATACCGGTATATGATATTCAAGAAATTTATAACAATCCACTATGCTATACCTGTCAATTTTAAAACTCAATAATACATTTCAATATTATTTCTATATATTGATATTATTGTAGATTATAATTTGTAATTTTAGATTATGAGCGGAGTGAGGGATCTAGTGGTTTTACAATGGTGTTTATTTTTTTTTTTTTACCCTATATACAAAATGTCTACCAGAAGAAATGCTTCAATTTCAACATATCGTATTTTATCTTTTAGCGAATTGGATCACAATGGTACTTTAGAGAGGTCATTTTTCGATTTTCTCAATAGTTATTCAATGCCGCGGGAAAAACCACTGACAAATTACAAGAAACCACTAAAAAAGGGATTTTAATTTCTAACGCTTTGTTTATAACTATAGAAAAGTATAAAAATAAAAATATCTATTTTAGTTATTTTGTTGTAATTTATAATATTAATTCAATTTAAAGACTATAATAAAATGTAATAACAATATAAAATAACTAGACGGATAAACCGTCTCCGCTCAGAATCTTTTTTCGCATGCAATGATATGATATCATTGAATTCAAATTTAATACAATCCATTATACAGTGACCCACTTGTGACCTATTGCAGAGGGATATCCACTTACCCGTTTTTTTTTATTTTAAGTATTGTATCCTAAAGTAATTATTCGTGAAAATGGGATACAAATGGTTGTATTGTGGCCTGTGGGTATTCAATAAACAATGATTATAAAAAAAAACATTTCATATTTCTTTGGAATAAATTATAAATAATATATTTAAATATAGAAATGTATCCGATCTTGATGATTTTGATGAAAATGTTCAAGTTTAAAATATACTCATCGAACTCAGTAATTGACAAATTTGATTATTTACAAATACTTAGGCATTAAAATGTTTCACGAAATAAAATGTAAACATCAAACTGTCCAGTTGTTGTTAGACATAACGTGGGACATGAATCAACGGTCGGTCACATAACTAAATCTAGGTGATCAAAAAAACCAATTTACGATTGGTCAGTGTGAGAAAAATTAAAGCAGTGTTGAAATGCCAATTATGCGAATCATTTTTTAAACGACACAAACTATAATAGTTGTTATTATCCATTCCTAAAACAACTGATATCGTTATCCTTCATCTAAAGATCCGACAAAAAGATTCAACGATTATTATTATTATTATTATTATTAATAACTATATAACCATCCCTAAGTATAATATAATATCACTGCTTGGTATCACTGCCTGAAAAATCATCATCACCGTTGTTTCGACAGTAACACGCATTATGGTCGGTATTGCGAGTACATTGTTATATAATATATATAGTTTTCCAGCTGTTACGATTCATCATTCTCGTTTGATGCGGGGAGTTGAATGTCTGCAGACAAAAATTTAGAACCAAATACGCTAGTGTTCAGCTGCGGTTGCATTGTGTGTTATGTAATATGCGTGTTTGTACATGTACTTAGGTGAGGGTGTACGTGTGTGCATGCCTTTGAATAGACGAGTTTCTCGACGATATATACACTGCTTTCAGTGACGTGCATATATACCTACGTAATTAACTAATGTCTGTGTGTGCGTGTGTGTACTGCAGTGTTCAAAATCGGTTTAAGTATTTTAATTCAAAATGCTCCTCTTGAAGGAATCGGCGAATTTCCTCATTCAAAACGTGGACCAAACGAGCGGGGAAATGTTTTTATAAAAGTGCATTATATTTATTTTCAATTCTGTCTGCTGGTTTTCTTATGTTCGTAATATTCATATTATGCTATCGCATGTTGTAATAATAATATAATTTTAATTTTATATAATTTTTGTACCATAACTGGAATAACCCAAATAGCAAATATTTACAACTCTCGATCAATCCAACCAGGTTTAACATTAAAAAAATAAAATTGTTCTGGTTCAATAATTTATTAATATCGGTTAAGATCGATCTGTTAACTTTTTTAAAAAAAAAGGTCTAATCTGGTTTGCACAGCACTCAAAATTTTTAACAACATAAATGAGTTTGGTTTGGTTCAAAAAAATCATAATAACTAAGTCAAGTATAGTTTTGGTCCAAGCTCTGATTAACTGGATCGGCTCAGTCCTAGGACTTGAGCTTAAAAACATTGACCATACAGAGCACTAGTGTGTGGGAGTGTACTGCAGTGTTCAAATACGGTCCAAGTATTTTAGTTTGAAATCCTCCTCTTGAAAGGATTGGCGAATGTCCTCATTAGACGAGTGGGGTAGTGTTTTTATAAAAATATATTATATTGTATTTTAATTTCAATATTCGCGAGTTGTACGCACCGACCGAAATCAGTTTTTTTTGTACTAATCTAGAGACGACCACCAAGTTAAATTGATAAAAAACATCATATTGCTATTATTATTTTATAGACTTTTATTGCCTTGTATCACAGCCACGGTTAGTGTTCTGGTTTTTTTTTTGTTTAATTTTTGTATTTTAATTTTTAATTGAAACCCATATCTATCTTTATGTCCTACTGACTTCTTATCCGGTGCTGCATACCAATTATGAGAAAAAAACGATATTCATTTTTGTTAATCCCACTAGAAGACTCCATCGACCCCCTTCCCCCCTCCTCACGTATCACTCTTTTCATATTTTAAGCATGTGTCGAAGACATTTTAGGATCTCTCCTGTTATTTTTAACACAAATTACATTCGCTTACCATTAAGGACGAGAATAAGCAAGAAAAACGAAAAAACCACGATTCGTCTACTGAGCCCGACCTAATATCATTATTATAATTATAGCGCTCGGTCGCGGACAGAATTTCGATTTTAATTGCTACCGAGCCAACCGGAATATTTATTATCATGTGTGGACGTGTGGATATAGCGGATGCATTTATAACACGGCCCACTTCCAAAAACGGCATTTTGTTTTGTGCGCTCGACCCGAAATTGCGAACCGTTCTACATATACACCACACCGCAGCCGGGCAGCTGCATATTATTATTATAATATATAGCGACGTCGAGTAGTATATGTCCGTCGAGACGTATTATAGTCGGGTATGTGCGAAGTGCGTGTGAGCATAGAACTAGGCGTAATCCGTGTTATATATATATATTATTTAATATGTATATACATGCATGTAATATGTATTTACACATATATATATATATACATGTGTATAAACGATCGGTGAGTGTGTGTGTGTGCCGCAGACTTTTTGGTTTTCTCGGGGCGTCATCCTCCACCAGCCATTTGCACCACCACAGCACGACTACCTTTGACTCTCGTCCCGAAACCATATATTATATTCACGCGTCCAAGGGAGATGGCTACACTGTAACAGTAAATGAATGTGTGTGTGTGAAGCACAAACAGGAAATCGCAGAAATTCCTCATTTGAACGGAACCCACGGAACCGGGTCGGGGGCGAGGTGGCAACGAAAGGTCCAAATTAAACCGCATTCGAGAGAGAACTTTGTGTGGCCCAAACGAAAAACGTCAATTATAACAAAACACTATACACCGCCTTTTGAGTTTGGGTTTTTTTCGTTTTTAATACTTACGCCATTTGTTTGCCCGGAAAATACCGCCGCGGCGTTTTGTTATTATTTTTTTTTCCACCCCGTACAAGACGTGTTTGCAGTCGGTCACGAAGTTATTTTTTCTCTCGCGTGGCAGAGAACTCACGAATTTCCTATGGGACGTATGATCGCGGTGTGTATGCTTATATATATATATGTATAGTACCTTTTTTTTCTGTTTCGATAAATTAAACTCGTTTTCGTGTTGACATTTTTTTCGTTTTCGCAGCTTTCCTTTCCAAACGAAACGGTCGTCGTCGCCCACTAGCTGCAGCAGCAGGTCGGGTATTTAAAAACATACATCACATTTCTCGCGTAAGTACACACATCGCCCAGGTCCCAGGATAATAATATAGTGTTTTGTTTTTTTACTCGCCCGCGATGAGGTACATTATTGCCACGATGTTTATAACAAGGTTAATAATGTGAACAATTTTAGTAAAATGACGTTCACACGCGACCAAACAACATTTATAATTATCGTTATATACAATATACGCTATCGTTAATTCCGTGATCGTAATTGTACCGGATTAGGACCAATAACAGGCTTAACAACAGTTTTATTTTCTCGTTTGCATGCGATTCGTTTACCATAATTATTACACGACAGCGATCAGCCGAGTACATTTAAAGTTTTCCATCGTTGCAATGCTTTAAAATAATATTATAGATTGTATTATTACGACCGAAACGGTTTTTGTCTTCGTCGGGTTTAATTAAACTATGAAAAATAAACGTAAACATAATAGGTAGTATATAAACACGTCCGTTAGTCTAAATGCTCGTTCGCATAAACGTAGATTATACACATTAAACCTATATGGCGTCCAAACTCCAAATAAACGAGCACGTATATAAGTACACTACAATATAATGTAGCAACTTTGTATGCACTTATTGTTTATGTGTGTGGAAATGTTTTTATATTTTATTTGACGAGTATAATATAATAGCTTACAAATCAAAACCTTTTTATTATCGTTGAAAAAAAAAAACGTTTCGATAATGTATATTATAATACATTAATACTTAAGTCTTAAGTATCAGTCATCACTAATAACGTTTTGATTTTAATGAGAAGATAATTAATACCTGCATATTATAAGACATCTTATCGAGACTCCCCTCGAGCCATATTATATTATGTAATAGACATTTCACAGCGCTATTAACCCACTTAATAACTTTTTTCATGCTTTGTTTGTTTTACGTGACATTATTTATATAAAAACTATCTATTTTTTTCGAGAACCACTACAGTTAAATTATAAATTTTTTTTTTATTTTAAGACCAATAATTAATGTCTGCGAAGTATTCAAATGGTTATTAAATTTCTAAAATTTAAAGTATTTAAAATTCCGTTAAAAATATTAGCACTTTGTAGTGTTTCCTTTCCACTTTTTTTTCTTTTTTGTAAGTTTTAGTACATCTTATATTTAAGACACTTTAAGGATTGTGGTTCTCGAGTATTTAAAAACCAACTTTCGTCTAATTATGACGTTATAGCATGCATCATGAATTTGTGAGTACCTATATGACTATATTGTATACTAAAAATTATTTCCTGATTCAGAGTGTCTGAATGAGTATTAACCAATATTTAAAATCTAGAGGTATCTGATAAGTTAATTTAAAAAAAATGCATTAATAATAGTCAGGCGTGTTGGCTTCATATCAGGCAGTTGATCTTATTATAGGCTGAAATACGCCCGATATGTATTTTGAAATAATATTTTACAATAATAACTTTCAAATATTTACAAATAAAATATTTATCGTTCCTTTACATATTATACACATAATAAGATTAGGCATGTAAACAAAGATGGTTAGGTGTTCGACCTACAGACATTTTTCACAAAATCATTTTGTCTATATTATTTTAGATTCTGAACGAAGCGATGAATGTATTGATTTTACAATGATGAGTGTTTTATTTTTATTTTTATTCGTGTAAGCGTATACGACAATTAGTTGAAACTTGAAATAATGCTCTGATTTTCAACTTCAGTCCCATCTTTTGCGATGGGAAAGTGAATCTAGTTGGTGCATTGGAGAGGTAAACATTTAAAATGCGCAATAGTTTTCAAAAGCACATGAAAAATAACTGCAGATACTTGAAAATTACTCCATATATTTATTTTATTAATTCCTATAATTTATAAAGATTTTCAAAATATTTTGGCTGTTTACGGATATTTTAAATTTTTTGGTTTTTTTCCATAAATGTTAATAAAATTGTATTTGTTAGGTCAAAAAGGTAAATACAAGACTTCTGATATATTGTCACAATATCAATTAAAAAATATTAAATATACATATGTACAGTTTTTTTGTAATAATTAAAAATTTGATTTTTAATAACATTTATCAAATTTAAAAATAATTTTGTAGTTAAAAATTTATAAAATGTTCAAGTTTTATTGCTAACGATTGAAATTTAAAACAAAATTATATGTGGGTAGGTTATTCTCTAACCAAAAAATATAAAAATATAAAAATACTTTTTTTTTTATAGTTATTTTATGTTCAAATTTGGACAAAATTACATATTAAATGACCAATTTTAGTGGTTTTAGTTATTATGTTGTAACTTAAAAATATTATTCGTGGGTACTTGAAATTTCTCAAGTACTTATATTATTGTATACAAATATTGAAATATTATGATAGGTAATATGCAATTAATATTAATTCAACTTACCGGCTACTGTATTAATAGTATAATTAATATAAATGTAATATAAAGTATCCTAGGCTGGCAAAGTGTCTCTGCTCAGAACTGTTTTTCGTATACAATGGTATTATATCATTGAATTCAAATTTAACATCATCCATTACAGTGACTCACTTGTAACCTACTGTACAAAAGCTCCGCCCGCACTTATCCGCTTTTTTAATTTATATTTTATATACTTATGATTACAATTTATAAATACGTCCAAAATTGTTTTCCCGATAGGAACGTAACTGCATATTTTAGGTATATTTACATCGACTGACACCATTCTTGGATTATTATAAGGTTGACACGAGCACGTGCGATGAGCATCGTCTAATCAGTATGCCTTAGTGACTCCTCTCTGACAACTGATAAAACAGTCATGTTACGTAACTAGAATTTTTTTTAAGATAGGTTTTCCAGTATATAATGAAGATATTTATTATATCAAAAACATATTATATATTTAGTATCTACTATAAAACCAAATTAACTCAATAATAATATATTATGCGCATATAGTTAATAGTGTTATTTATAATGGTAACCTATCTATATATAATACATTATGTATTTGACATTATTTTGGTGATCGAGCAATGGTATTAGAAATAATTTAGTATCAGTGCTCATAATATTACAATTGTAATGTATTTAATACATTACAACAATAATAATATTATTTTATTTACCGATTGCATAATATATAATATTATACATTTTATATTTAATTTAACAAATAAGAAATAATATCCGTGTTCCATAGAAAAACAAATTATGGTACAGTACACTATAATATCATATTTGCATAATAACTCCTCTTCCCCCCACACAAAAAAAAATGTATAAATAAATTGTATACGCCACTGCGGCAGGGCGTGTTAAAGTCGCAAGTCCACTAATCATCGGTATAGTATTATACCATAATTTATTTATACTGGTAACATTATCACGGTTACCGAAGTAGAAACATGACGAGTGCCGTGAATGCAGCCAGCGACGAACTGACCAAAATCTTCGTGCTCGACGAATCGGCCACGTGTTTTCGTTCGAGTTCAGCCCCAGGCCCCATTTGGGCTGCGTAGCTTATCGCGTGTGGTATATAGTTCTGTTCGTAGTTGCCGACGAACAGGTGGGCCCACGGGCCTGAAGCGAATACCGCCACGTCGTCGCCGCCGTGCGTCTCCCACGTCAAATTTACCATCGACGGGAACTGGTATTGGGGATCATCTGTGCGGAAACAATATTAAAAACAAATTAAAAATATTTTTCTTTAAACTGCAATTAATAAGTTCAAACGATTATACGGAAATTCGTTATCACACGGTTGTCCTAAAATATAATATAGTTTTCTCGCGCAGAACAGGAATTTGATATTAACGGCTATTTTGTCTCATTACACTGAGTGAATTTTACTTTACACAATAAATCGTGGGATCATGACTTTTAAGTCGGCGAAAAGTCAGTTTGAAAATATTTCACGTTTACATATTAGAATATTATGGTCACGCATATTATTCCGATGACGCATTACGGATTTCAAAGCTTTCGAATAAGGATCCTTGCTTAAGCAATGTTGTCCTCCTGAAATCACCTCTTGCGAAAATCGAAATGCTAATTTCGGGGCCTTTGCGCAAATGCGTTTGTAGCGGGCACCTAATTCCAACGGTGCCAAAACACCATAGGGATTACGCACGTACGAAATACGATTAGAATTGATAAACTTGCATCAACCGGAAATGTAACGGGAAAAAAACACTCAAATATATATTGTTTGTATTATTTGGTAAACAATAATAATATATTATAACTGGGTAAGGCGGTGGCCGGAACAACAAATGTATAATACACATGTAAGTACGTGTCTATATATTGTGCACGTGCACGCTGGCTTAACGAGACGTTATTCGTAGAAAAACAGCGGATCTAGGACAAAATACCACAGCACAATGACTACAGGTAGGATACGAGAGACAAAGGATTGGCCTAACCGTGACAATTATTATTGTACGATAGGAAACAAAAGCCTCCGGTGATAATAATTATTATTAAGTACAAACGAATTATTATCATATTACACACACTTGTGTTGCAGTAGTAGCAGGAGCAATAATATTGTTTTATGTACTATAATGTGTGTGTGTGTGTGTGTGTAATAATAATAATAATTTGTTTGTATGGGAACCTATACTTAATAATATATGCAATTAATATTGGCTTTGAATACTCTTCAACATCGTTAGTGCAGTACAAAGCTGTATAATACAAACAATATGGGCTTTTATTTTAATAAGGGCTGCAGTAAAGGGTAGTAGGTACAATAAGACCTCTAAATACCGGACATTTTTGGTTGCAAAAATGTTGTCCGTTATTCAGTGGGTCTGAATTGTAGAAAGTTTGTAGTTTTTCATAAAATATGAATACAGCGAATAAGAGCCCCAGTCAGGAAACGATCACAATGGTCTCGTATATATAAGTTATATATTTGTAGTGGTAATCTAACCCTAGAGAATATCTATGAATAAGCCAAAAAAAAAATTAAGTACCCAAATCTTTCACCCTTTTCCACGATAATACGTACCCGTTTTGTCGTTGCTCAAATTGTACCGTGCTTTGTAAGATGGACCGTTGGCGTAGCTGAGCGTCGAGTATGGCATATTGTCGGCGGAGGAGAGCTTTGGGTGTCCCAGAATGTCGCTACCGCGGTTCGGGTAACCATTGATGGTCATGGTATGCGAGTGATCGGATGTAACCACGATCAAAGTGTCTTCCCGGGACGTCAACTCGACAGCCCGTCCCACTGCCTTCGACAACATTACAGCCTCATCGAGAGCCAGCTGCGCGCGTTACTGTGGTGCGCCCAGTCTATGAGTCCGCCCTCGATGAACAGGTAGTAACCGGCGTCACCTTTGGACAGCACCTTGATGGCTGCCTCCGTCATTTCCACCAACGTGGGTTCCTGGGACTTGTTGGCCAACATGTTGTAGGACATGTGACTGGATGCAAACAGACCTGCGTATACGTGAAATTTATGCATAGAATAAAAGGGAACCATATTTAAAAAAATTAAAAATAAGACTAAATTAATTTTAATGAGACTATTATAACATTAATATACAAGATGATTACAGGCGAGAATTACCATGCAAGCTCACCCCCATGTTTTCCTGTAATAATGCATTTATTTAAATTATGATTCTTTAATTTTTAAGTATTGTTAACCTAACCTACCATTTAAGTATTTTCCTGAGTCAAAACAAACTTATATTTTTCATATGAGACGAACCGTATATTTTCGCTAAATTGTCAAACAGATGACTTTTTTCATTTTTGTTAAATTATTGATGTATCTAAATTGAAATTAAAAATAGGTAGTAGTGATGAAAGGTTTAGAAAATGTTGGGCTATGATGGTTTATGATATTTGAAGTTATTTATTAATATAAATCTATAAATCTATTAACATTTTATAGTTTAAAATCCTGTCCGAGTGTAAAATATTAATATGTATCAGATATTAGATCCATTACACTATTATTCTTAGTAAATATATTTTTATAACTAGTCATAATCGACTCATTTAATTTTGATTTATAACACATCAACATTTTCAAAAAAAATTATGTGTTTAACAATTAATAGGGGAAAAATATGGTTTTTGTTTGATAAATAGAAGTTGGACACTCTTGGTATAAGAAATCTAAGTATTTCAAAATATGTTCCTAAAATAAGTATACTTAAAAATCCTGAAAATCAAAATTTGAATAAATAAGAAAAATAGGGGGTTGACCAAGATTGGTAAGTCACTCTGTATAACGTATATGCAATTTGTTTTTAGGCAAAACCTAGTTCAACAACTGTATTTCTAAAATAAATATAAATTACCAAAAGCAATATAAATTTATAACAGAATACCCTTAGAAATATTTGCTGACCGACCATTTCCACTCGGAATTATATTTCGTGTCCAATGGTTTATCATCGAATTCAAATTTAACATATCCACTATAGTGATTATAAGTACCTACTCAATTACCAGGACAGTTGACATATATAATACAGCAGAACGATTTCCCCGGTTTTTATTATTGGTATTCTATACTCGCATAAGTCAAGCATAAGCTTACATGTAATTATTTATAAATTCAATTATATAAAAAAAAAAACCAATACTCAATAGGTAAATTCCTCGTTTTCTCAGGAATCATATAATTAAAATAAATCAACTGTGAAATTTAAAAATAAAACGTTTCACAACAATAACATTATAATGGTTTTTACTCTCTAGATTATTAATTATTGATTATTTTCTTTTTAGTAGACATTTTTAAAAATAAATAAATATTATGAATAAAATAAATTAAATCGTGCTCCGTGCAAAAACATTTGCATTTTATTTTATCGATAATTGTTACGCATCACGGATAATTGTTTTTCTTATTTTGCTTTGTGTTCAACGTATCGTGACACAAGGCAATTATAAAATAAATAAGCTCATGACTTTTAAAGATCAAATCAACATATAGTGTCTTCAAAATTTCGGAGAAAATAAAATTATATAAGTATAATATTTAAATTATATATCTATTTCTATTACACACGCTATACCCATTAATTGTACAAGTTCGCATTAAAGTCTGACGTGAATACACGTGATCGTTCTGGTTTAAATTCATTAAGTCAAACAAACGGATTTCGCGCTCAACACTCTCCCCCTCACTGGCTTTTGACCGTAAATAATAAAAAATTCTAAGGTCTATGCACCTGCAAAGATGCGTCGGCGGACTTCTCGTTTCCGATTTGGACCACCGCCACGGTAGTAGGTATACTATAACCTCTCTTCTTGCTACCTCCTCGTACCTACTATAATACATATTATTATGCGACCAACGAAAGTCGACGCCGCCGGAACCACCCGAACCCAGTTAACCCGACCTGCGAGCTTATTCGCGAACGACGTTAAATATTATCACCGCACAATACAATAATAATTGTTATACGTTTTTTGTCCTCGTCGTACACACTTGCTCTCGAAAGCCACTACTTTATATATTATTATTATTATTATTATAGTGTTGGTGGTACCCCACGCCCCGTCTACTGCACCCGCACGGTTTTACGATCCACTGCGGCTCGACGGCCGCGGTTATTGGGGACCCGCGTCCGCTATTGTTAATAATACACCGTTATTATAATATATTATACCTATTTTAATTCCGTCACATCAAATCGACCGTAAACAAACAAAAATAATAAACGTCATGATAATATTATTATTATATTTCAGTCGTTATTATTATTATTATTATTATGCATGTCCGGAGTAGTGGCGGCGGTGTCGAGCAACGGTCGCCCGAAACGGTAAAATAATAAACACGTCCCTAGCAGGTCTGTATAAAAGCCATCATATCACCCCCGTGTACCTATATAGTAGTTTTACGTGTAATAAACCCCTTCGTCGTCGGTCCTCTACGTGTAAATACGTATATTACATGAACATATATATATAAATGCACGAGTGTAATGTGTGTGGGCACGTACTTGAGGGTTGATTCGCCCAAACGAGTAGGCACGTCCGGTCGGAGTGGAGGCCGAATCGGCGACGACCGGAAGTGTGTACACCTGTTGTTAATGACAATTATTACAAAGCCACTAGAGCACTGGTACCCACTACGCGGCTCATTTACAAATGTTATGCGGCCAGCATTAAAAATAAATTGCGTGAAAAAAAAATAATATAATATATATATTTATATGCAATATATCCTTCGCCAGAAATAAAGAGGTTCCATCCACCAACGTAAAAATTATATCGAGTCAAAAAAATCAAATAGCTAGTCAATAAACACAATTACCTTAACAATACAAATTGTTCTCATTATATGTTACGAAGATAAATTTTTTATGGTTTGTGCAAGTTGTTAGTAAAATTAAATTGAATAATTAAATTTTATTATTATATCATTGCATCAATTAACATCTTTGACGACAACAAAAAAGGTATGCAGCCCACAAGTAAATATTTTTACACTCAATACTTAGCCTTGTCCAAAATCCTAGTGAGGACCACTACATACTAGAGGTTGCAGATGAACCGTACGTGACGCAAAACGGCACCATTTCTAGAAAGCGAGGAGACGACACGTGAAAATAACCAAACTCAAACTCCATTCGCTCCATTTAGCCCCCGACCTCCAAAAATTTCCACTTAAAATTACACCGCACAATTATGACATTTTGTCACCACCACGCCGTAAACACGTGTACTCACATTGAATGCGTTCTCGTAAACACGAAATCTAACCAGAGCCCAGACTAGGCCTAGAGCACATCAATTATCTCACCTGCCTTTGTAAACGAAAAATCAAAATGTATCTAGTAATGACATGTTTTAAATTGTTCATAAGTAAACCCAATACGTACGTAAATCCAAAATCGAATTGATGAAAAACGGGTGTGTCGTGAATTTAACAAATAGGTACATCGTGGTAAAACCAAAACATTTGCCACACCACTCAAAATTAAAATGTTGCTTTTATATTTCACAAAAATACAACGCATTATACATAGGTACGTAGTATTTAAAAGGTCCAATAATTGTTATTTCTCATATTCAGCTACTATCGTTATGCAAGTTTAAAGTTTGGATAAGTAAGCGGAGACACGTATTAACAAGTCGTAAGTTACACCCTGACGCTTTATAACGAAGTCGAAAATCGTAAAACAAAAAATATAATAACGCATAAAACACGGAATCTTGTATAATAATATATTGTACATATTTTACACCTAATGATAGACCATTAAAAGTCACGAGTTAGAGACACACAGTAGTAAATTGTTTTCATATTCTTCTTGTTAATCATATATTTTTATATTATTACAGTGTATACTGTACACTGTATAGTAACTGTCTGTACTAACTACTAAATCACAAACGATGATAATAAATCATTCCAAAAAACATATTTAAAATATTATGTTTATAAACCGTAACGTAATCGGGTAATCTTGGATTATAATATTACAATACCTATTTAAAAACTAATCCGAACTTTTGATTTTCTAATATTTATGAACTGTATTCATCTAGTGATGGGGGGAGGGTGCAAGGGTTTGGCTATGGGGAATAACACTCTCGCCCCAATTAGACACTATTTCAATGAATCTCTCATTTTTATTAGCTAATTTACAAAATTGTGGAATACAATATATTATTATACAAATAGTCTGTAACAGTACTTCCTAAAAATACATTATACGTTAAAAGTTGATCTCATTTTAAAGCGACCAGAACTTAATTTATATTTATTTGCATACCAGGATTTAGGTAAGTGGAGGTCCCCGGGTCCATAATATTCTTCGTAAGTAGTTGTTTGGCAACTATCATACATAACGCTATTTCTGGGCACGATTTAAGATTTTTTTTTTTAAGTTTTGATAGCAGAATTATATTCTGTGTTAAAAAAATGTCAAAGTTGTCATTTACAATACTAAAATTGTCATCGTTTTTAAATCAAGATGAAAATATGTATTGGAATTATGTTGTAAAATTTAAATAGCACTGTTTTAAATAACCATATTCTTTATATATTTCAAACTAAAATAGTGTATTAGACACTGGTTGATTTTATGATGTATGTGTTTGGAATTGCATATTTAGTGATATAATATATTATTATACTATAATACTATAATATAAACACCCATATAGATTACCTACGATGTTTGAATAAATGGTGCTAGAAAATGTGCGAAAACCATACAAATGAATGTTGAAATCGGCAACAAAATAAATATAATCACTGTTAGATTATCCACATTTTAGGTTTTACTATTAAGTATTTTTTTTGTTTTTATTTATGCACCTATCCTACGTATTACGTACTACTGTATTAGTATAACAAAAAAGTAAGAATATATAATCAATTTTTTCGATTTAAATTTTAAATATTCGTATTTTTTTATATCGATGTGAAAATACTTTTGTAGATCGGATATTTCAATATTTTATGGAGCTTAGGATCCATGCCACCTCACCTAAGCCCTGCCTGTTTATACGACTCACATAGATGCATGTTAAGTGTCTTGCTCACCCTTGTTTTTATTTTTAGATCCACTACTATGAGCATTGTATTTAGTTATTAATCGTGATGTCCAAAACATAATAATTGTCGTCTTATATTATACAGATTATGAAATTTAATTTAAAAAATATTATATACCTAATAAAGATTGCAAAGAAATGCATTTTTTTTTTTGCTTAGTATTCGCTAATATTTAAATATTATTATTTTGTACATTACATTAATAAGATGATATCATATTATTATAATAATAACACAATCATCGTTAATTTAACTAATTTAAATGTTTGTTTACGTTAAATCATCGTCAAAAAAGTTCACCGGCATAACCATTTTTCATAACCAAAAAAGTATTTATTAATATTTACACGAAACAATAATAATAAAAATGTAGGTACATTGTTAAAATTACGCATAGAAGTTCAATGTTTGGTATTATGATTATTAAGTACCTAATATTATTCAGGATTTAAAAGTGTAATTAAACGTAAAACTTTTTATTAATATTATAAAACAATTCATATAACAAACAGACTTGAACCTATATTGTTTTTAATTAGTATATAGTATTATATTCATGTTCTATAAGCATTCATATATATTTATCGACCACTTAAAATTATTTATAATATTCTATAGATTCATCCGAGGCAACCAATCGAAAAACCAAACCTTTGGATCTGTATTTAAATAACACTTTTATAAAATATTGAAAGTAAATTGTAATTATTATGTTCAAATTTTTATCATTATATATTTTTTATTACGTTCTGCGAAATTCAAATTAAATTTGAATTCCTCGTAGAATTAAATTATAATTGTATGTATATGTATTTGATTTTATAACCTTGATTACATTAACGTCATGACACATCGGAATTTTGTGTGCTTTGAAAACCACATTAAAGTAAATGATATTCGTTCCTTAACGTTCAGTGCAACGACGTTGAACTTAAAAACATGTTTACGCATTTACCCCGTATGCTGGCCGCCTCGATAGTCGAAAAATGTATTTTTTCCGCAAAATGAACTTCAGAAATTGTTGTAAATGTTTGAGTGAGAATTCGTTTAATAACTTTTTTCAAACAGCTTAAATATACAACATTTTAAATTGCTTAAAGATGTATTTATATTTAAAACACTGAAACTAAGATGTTAAAGAAACCACACGCTAACTTTAAGTATAAGTTCTCAAATTTATTTTGGTTAAAAAAAATATAATTTCTAAGTCCATTGGAGCCAAAGTAATACAGGTATAAATATACGCAACAATAAAGAACAATTTAATAAAAACGAGAAAAGTGTTTTAAAAAATGTATTCATACACTTAAAAGTTGTTCTTCATTTCGTTTTGGGTTTCTCATAAAACTACCATGAAAGTTGTATAAATGCAATAATTGTTACCTCGCTCTATAAATCATTAATCGTCCTAATCCTTGAAATGAAACCATTTTTTTTTTCACACCACAACAATATTAAATTATATTATATTGGTGGTATTATATTATTATAATTTATAATTTAGTGAAACACATCGTTCTAATTAATGTATTTAGAAATTATCATTATATCTATTATTCATTAAACTTATTAATACACTATTATCGCGCCTTCTTTATGTTATACATTTGATTATATTAGCGCGTCTTATATTTAGAAATATTAAACAAACTCAAGTGATAGTATAACTATATAATATTTACCGAGAAGATAATCCGTTTCACTGGTATTCACAGACTTCAATTGGGATCGGTCGGTAACATAAGCACTACTCTCCCCATAAGTACGATTTATCTCACGCCATTCTCTAATCAAATTTCTGCCGTCACGTCTTTGTCCTTTTTGGTTTTGTTCATCTTTGTCGGTATTGGGAAAAAATTTTGCCCTTCCACCCCCCATTATTACCTGCAAAAAACACGACGTAATACATTGGTTTACTCGTTTCTACAATTACTAATAAGTGCATTGTAATTAATACACTTAATGTGTAGGTACACGATGTTTTCAAGTGAAATCTACATAGGATTAAATCGTATACATTGTTTACACATCGAGTACGATTGTATTAAATGTTTATCAATGAAAATGAAAGATTAATGTTCATTAATACCATTATAAGCACTCGTGCATATTAATATTTTATTATAATCTTTGAATTGTACGAATCACGCAAAAGTGTTTGATAATATATTCCTCACAATTTTCGAGTGTTTGATGATGTTAGGTATACATTTCAAAATCGTTTCGAAATTCTTCACTTGACGGAGTATTCAGTAAAATAATTTGATTATTTTTTAACCATTTCGAGGGGACATAAATTAGGAAGTTTATTAATATTACGTAAAACCGTGCGGTATACTGTGAATGAAATCGCACTCAGACTCGTAACCTAGCCGAGAACCGGGAACCGCTGAGATAAAAAAAAGCCACTCACGTTCAGGTTTCGGCCCGTTTCCCTCTCAATCAGCTGACGTGCGATGTCCGGCGACTGTGTCGCGCACGATTTGTCGGCTAATTTGTCTACCAACACGTCATCGTCGCATTCCCAGTCACGTTGCGCCACGTTGGCGTAAGCGCCGGCCGGTGTGGCGTGAGTGACCCTCATGTTGGACACCACGCCCGTCCTCTTGCCCGCCTGTTGAGCCCACCGCATGCTGGACACCGCTT